>OZ010796.1:348954842-349415730 GCA_963932465.1 Maratus speciosus
ATCACGCCATGTAAAATATGGAGAAATATTAAAATTACTGGTTTTGTACACATTAAACAGAAAAGTGAGATATTCGTACAAATGAGATAAATAATTTTTTTTTTCCCTCTCAACTTATAATAGCTTGGAACATTAAAATCCCGATTTTGAAAAATACACGTACTTACTTTTTGAGAATATAATTCATTTTCATATAATTTCTCTACTATAGAACTTCGTTTTTTTTATGAATTGGCCCATGATAAATTACAGCACCACGCAAGAAATGCGAATAATATGAAACACATCCGTAACATATAATCCACATCAAGTATCAAGTGCGCAATTCTTATTCTTTAAACCCTTCTGATAAAGTTTTTAAGAATTGTGTATGTACATTTATTAAATAATTTCTCTTATGCAAATTAAATGTGTAAAATGTGGTTAGATGAAATTAAATTTATATATATTGAAAAGGTTAATCTGAAGTACGTATAGTTACTAGCATTTTGAGCATACCCTCAATCGTTTATGATACAGCTGTGCTTAAAAAAAGGGTCAGGCCAGGTTTTTATTTTTTAGAAGACTTTTTTAAAACAGTTTACTCAAACCAAAATTATATTTAATACAATCTGTACTAAAACTTTTAAATATATCTAAAAGTGGTTGTTACATAAATTATTGCCCTTTAGTAAGGGGATGAATACTGAAAACTTATTTGAAATGATAAGTGATATTGCCCTAGTTTTTGTATTGTATTGCAGTAAGATATTCCAATACATTACCGTCTGTGGATAGAGCTTTATTTAAAGCTATTTTATTACGATATTTTACATGAGACAACAAGGACGTTCTTAATGCATTTAAGGGACTTGGTACCATCTTTTTGAGATGTGGGGTTACAAATTAACTTATATCCATTATTATTATTTTTTTTTTAATTCAATTTTAAAGTATTCAGCTGTGGACCATTCAAATTTCCAGCAGTCATGTACGACGCGTATCGCGATTTTTAAATACATTTCGAGAGAAAAAAAATCTGTGCAACATACACGAAAAAAATATCGCTTATCATATTGTGAGAGTAAAACATTCTTTTCCCATTTTCTTTATAGGTTAGAAATGTAGTAATAAAATTTCAGTATTTTATATTGCTATAAGTGGGTCTTTATCTTTTCATTTTATAAATTCGAATATACTAAACTAATATCTAAACTCTGCAGTTTTATCATGGCACCTAACTCTGCTTTCTTGACTATGAGGGTCCTAAGGTGCAATACAGCATATGCCCAAACAGGTGTACAGCCTAACGCAGGAATGTTAGTATAATATAGAATAAAGCTCGCATAATGACGTTCGTATATAGCGAATAAAGTTCGTATGTGACATCAAAATGACGTAGAATGATTGTCATGTAGATAAATTTAAAATAAATCCTCTATCATAACGTCATTTTGATGTCGCATAGGATTTACAGAAAGTTGCAAAATAAAAAGATCAATCTGAATATTTCAGCGTTTATATATCATTTATTTTTATCTCTTTTGTTCTAAAAACGCTTTATCAGTGCGCTACAAAATCTCATCTGCAAATAAACCATTTTTATGATTCCTTAATACTTGTACGATTAATTTCGATTCCACTGAAAATGGGAACAATAGAACTAAAATTAGCAGAACTAGTTTATCTCTATGAATGCGAATATAAATTACTGCGCGTGAAAGACAGTTTAGAAAAGCAATGAACGAAATGTCAATGTCCAATAAAAAGGATGACACTTTATAAGATATGTTTCCGAATATCGGAAGTCTTTGGCATTGTAATAAGAAATTACATTTAAGCGTAATTAGAAAGTAAGAGGATTTAAGAATCCACTTTTTAATGCAAAAATGTAGGCATTTTTAATTTTTTTTTTCCAAACGAAGGATCGATAAAACGAAACTGGATTTTTCCCCACTTAACAAATATAATTTTTGTCTGTTGTGGAAGTTTTTGCGTGAAAAATAAATTATAAAAACTAGTGGTGGTATCGATATTTTAAAACGCGTGTGTGTAGCGTACAATACTTTGCGTGGTATAGGATTGTGCCTCGTAGATTGATTTAAGATACAAAAACAATACTGGTTATGAAAGTAAAATTTTCGAGGCCACGAACCTTTTTTCATTGAAATAAACCAGCCGGGAAAAAAAAAAGTTTCTATGAAAATCGACTTACGGATCTCGCTTTTTTTTTTCGACAACTACTATCGATTTCTTAAAAAAAGGCTAATTTCTTAACATGAATTAGGTTCATGTCCCAGAAAACATTTATCTTTCAAACCCCACAAATTGTTTAATAGGTTCGATCGCTATGTTGTACCGCATGTTTAAAACATGGTTTTGAGAAAACGCATGCAGGAAAACAAACTACCTGCTTTTCATACAGGCGCAAGGTTCCGTTCAAAGGGCCGTAATTTCGTAAATAATTCGATTAATCAAAAAGCGTTTCAGGCGTATATTCTACGCACTTCAGGAATGCAAAATATGCTAAAAAATCGATTTTTTTGGACCCAACAAAGTGGAATCTCCGCCTTAAATATTTAAGCAAACAAAAGTTGCCTTAAAATAATAAAGCTTTTCTACATATACAAAAAATATTAAAAAACGCCAACGCCGTGTTTTTAAACATATATATTTTTATGATATTAGTTTTTTTTTACTCCTATTATCTGACGTCAGTTTTTTTGTCCTTTATTTTATTTTATTTTTTACTTCGAAAGCTGCATATATATACACCACTTGACAAAAACTAGTTTAAATAAAATCTAGAAATTATAGGATCATTATGTAATAAATTTTAAGTATAAAATCATAATTTGGGAAAAAACACGAAACACAAATTTAGTCATGAAAATTTCTTATTTTACAAAATATTTTCTCATTCGAACTTCTATGAATAAAGCTATTTCACTAGGTTCAATAGAAAATAAAAACTTTTGTATTTAGCATATAAACACAAAAATCTGATAACTCAAAACAGTTATTAGGAATAATACATATACAATAATAATGAAATAGGAAAGAATTTTGCAAAAGTTATTACTTTACCCATTCTGGGATACTCTAATTTAAAATTTATTATCGGCAGAAAAATACACATCTTACCTAAAAGAAATAAAAAACAAAAATATTATATGTCTATTAAAAAAAGGTACAGTACAAACAACATTAGTAAAACACCACCAACAAATGAGACTAATATTAGAAATAAATTAATAATTTATGACGCGCGCACTTACACACACAGGGGCGTGCTACCGGACCACCCTCTGAATTCGCCAGGGTATGCAAGGGGGAACGAAGGAAGACAACCTCTCGGGCCCAATCATTCACGATGCATTTCCCAACATTCTTAAGGTGGTAACACTAACTTTGACCGGTTCAAAATTTTGATTTTTTTTCTTCGCTCAAAACACTCTTTATATACACGAAAATCATTTTATAAGTTAGAAATCAAAATCGAAAATGAAGTGGCAATTTTGGAGTTATAAAAAGTAGAAGGCGCCAAAGTAACGAAATCTTTAAACTTTTTTTTTTCTCATAACAACAATTTCAGAATCGATGGGCACTCTATTTCCGCCAATTTAAATCAATTTACTTGATTTTTAAAAAGAAATTAATCATCACACACTTTTCTATGGAAATCTAGTAGGTAACAAAATAATTGGCAAAATTTCTTTTCATACAAAAAGCAAAATTTTTAAATAAATATTACAATTACCACTTTGCTTTTAGCATTGAAACATATTTCCATAAGTAAACTTAATGACAACGTGCAGTAATTTTATTTTAGTAAAGATAAGATTTTTGTTAAAAGGATATAATTACACTTAAAATATTTTCAAAATTGAAATCCGAAACCCACACCAATTTCTAAGCAAGCAAGGTAGGCTCATCTCAGAGCAAAACAAAGAGGCCAGCCGGATAACAGGGGTACCCTTTAGTGCATGTAAGCGAGTGAAGAAAACTGATTTGTTTGAAGGCATTTATAGTTAAAAAGTAAATCACGGCGAAAAGAATTTTGTACGCTAATGATCGACATCGTCTGGTGCAATTCGCACCTTTACATAAAAAATAACGCTTGACAATTACTGCAAACACAATGCTTAAACACTGACTATCGGCAGAAATTTAAAAGATGTTGGTTATTTTAAATAGATTCCTCTAAAAGTACCAAACAATAAAATTTCTCAACGATTATGGAATTCAATAATATAATAATAATAACAATCAGTTTTAATTGGAAAATTGGAATTTTATTCCATATCCAGTGACGAAGCCATATTTTTTTAGTTTCATTCATTTTAACCTACTATTTCATATTACCCGCGGCTGCCTCATAATATTTTTCAAATAAGTTTATTATTATTGTTTTTTTTTTTTGCATGTGATGAAATTTTGTAAAATAATTTTTGTCTGTAAATAACCTAACCACAGATATTTAAAATATGTGATAGTCGTCTTTTTTTTAAAAAAAAAACAATATTAGGTTCTGATATTGGTACAAATATAAATGGTATTCCGTAATACCCGAAGCTCCCCTATCAATTACATGGCAATAAGAGTATATTCATGAAAGCTAGAATACGGACAGACGAAGGACAGATAAAACGCAAACTGTATTGGAAATTGTTAAAAAAGCAGAACTCTTTAGAAATTATGATTGTTCTTATTTCATTTTTTTAACCGCTTCGCTAAGAGCGGCACGCATACGTACCGTATCGGCTGCGCAAAATCCTTGAATTTTAACATAAGGTAGATTTACTTTAAACAGAAATTGGTGCTTTATTTAACTACGGCATTTCGACGAATAAATAAAGTGAAATTTTCTAAATAAAAAAAGTGGTGCTCAAAATTTAAAAGAAGTATAAGGGAAGCTCGTGGCGAAAGGGTTAAATATAGATGTTTACTTGATAATAATGAATTTGCTAGCGTTAGGGTATAGAGTTTAGTGCATAATTATATCCCATCGAGAGAGGTGCCTAGCTGTTAAGACGATACTGTATAGATTGTAAATATATATATTTTTTAAGTCATCTATTTGTATGATTTTTCACAGCGTGATACTTTATTTTTATTTATTACGATTTATTATAATTTTTTTTTTATCTTATACCTATTCAAAAAATGTAGTTTTAAGAATTAAAAAAAAAAAGTCTCCATCTGACCTGACAAGGGAGCCACTTTTTGGGCTGCTCGCCCTTATCATTGGGACCTGGTGCATTTTAAAGCCTTACATTAGGAAGTTTGAGAATCTATAAAATTTTTCTGTTAAAATCATATATATATTTTTTTATTTTACGGCAGCATAACTTTAAGAAAATGCAATTTTCGAAACCACTTATCGGACTATTAACATAGATTTTTTTTTTTTTTTTTTTTTTTTTTTTTTTTTTTTTTTTTAATTTAAGAAAATCATTTAAAAATACAAATTAGTCAATAATAAGTATAAAATATTGAAAAAGTTTAAAAGTTCCTTCAAGAACCTACGAATTTGATTTTGAAAAATTACAACATTGTATTCACATTTTTGGCGGGGAAAAAGTTGGCGTATTTTTCAAAAGTAGAGCTTTCCGGCAACTCTAGCCAAATGTCATAGCTGCTTGTCGCGTGTGAGCAATGGTTTGAACTTCACTGGAAACTGTAAAGTCCGACATAATTAAGCGCAGTAAATTTTGTAAATTGTATAAAAATATTAATTTACTTTATGATTACTTTTATCAAACGACACAACATTTAATACAACATTTCATTTCAAACATTCGAAACTTTATTCCATTCGACTTCGAAAGAAAATCATTTGCTTATTTTGTATTTCACTAAAAAAATAGTTTTCAGTGATCTTGAAAGCTTTTTACAGAAAAATATTTATTATTTATATACATTTATCGTCTACATAGAAAAAAAAAAATCCCAATTCTTGTTTCTTATGCTATCAATTATCAAACAAATCGCAATCTGATATAATTCTATACAATCGTACTACTCAAGGGATAAAGAGAGCGAAAATTTTGTATCGCCATATTTGGCGATTTAACTCACTTTTGGCGTGAAATAAACAAAAATACAATAATAAAAAAATAAATAAATAAAAGTATAAAAAAATACATAAATATGATTTTAACAAAGAAATTTTATCGGTTCTATAACTTTTATGTATAGGGCTACAAAATGCACCAGGTCTCCAAGCTAGGTGTGAGCAGGGCCAAGAGTGGTTCCCTTATGAGTATGGGCATTAGATATGTGTTCGAGATCTTTTTTTCAGAGGCCGACGATTCGAAATCCGAGTCCGACTGATCCCCCAAAATTGTGTTTTCATAGCAAAAATGTTAACAAAATTGTTAATAACATTTAAAAATATTTTCAAAATTAATTTTTTCATTTAAAAATATATTCTTACATAGAAATAAATATTAGTCCTAAAATACTCTCCCATGAAACGTTTGCTGGTGATTTTCATGTTTTTTAATTTAATAGCAAATACCTTATTTATACCCAACCACTGCTAAAAATCTACAAGCATCACAATTCCTACCCTTTTAAAATATCATTGTATAACTATGACAGAAAGATGAGAGTTCTGTTTACGAGTAATTCTGGAAAAAGACTTCAAACAGAAAGCGAGGATAGGTAAGGGATATGGCTTCTTTATGTTACTAACAAGTGACCGTGCAAAGGAACAGACAGAATATATATCCTTATATTCCCATCAATCATAATTCAGTGATTTTGAAAGGATTGTAAACTACCAAGAAACTTAGACTACATTCTTGTTTCTTAAATAGCAAGTTTTTTTTTCCTCCCCATTTTTCAATTTGTGAATAAATAAAATCCACTTTGATCCCGAAGACTTGTATAAAAATCAAGCCCGAGCCGATCCAGTTGATCCTGTCTAATTTCTAATCTATACAGATGCCTCAGTCGAAATACAGTAGGCTCCCCCACATCCTCAATCCTAAAATCCGCAAACTCCTAAAACCTGCACATAATCGCATAGCTGCCAACCTCAAACTAATCTTCCGTAATACTTGTGTTAATTTGACCCTTTTTTAATACGTTTCAAACCAGAAATTTTTTTAAGAAATGAAAATAAATATGTTCCGCGTAGAAACCAGGAATTAAATAAGCATTCATGAAATAAATTTTCTGGTTCGAAATGTGGTTAACCTGGGTTAAATTGATCCAGACATTACGGAAGATTAGTGGAAGGTTGGCAGCTATGTAATCGCAGATGTAAACAATGAAACTTTTAGTTCAGATGTAGGGACAGACTTTTTTAGTTTTATATCATTCCGTATGTATTTTAATATGTATAATTCTCGATAATATGACTGAACTGGTAGTTTTTCATGAAGGAAGTATAAATTTCTGAAAAAATTCAAGATATTGCTGATATCACTGTAATCACAATCTTTTAGGTAGCTTTCTTTACAAAAAAGCTACCTATTGCAGCCGTTCGGAGGAAAGCGATTTCAAAAAATTTTGGTATATTTTCATCGATCATGACCCCCAGACCCCGAAACCACCCTCCGTTCAAAATTGATATATATATATATATATATATATATATATATATATATATATATATCTGACCTATGTCACACTGTAACTCCCGTAATTATGAACCGATTTCGATGTAATTCGGTGTGTACATAGTACATACCAATGTCTCGACCGAGTTCGTTGGCCAGCTTCATCCGCCGTTTTGTTTCAAAATGGCGGCCATTTAAAATTTTTAAAAAAATTTAAAACTTGAAATGTGGTACCAAAAAATTAAAAATGGAAAAATATTTTTTTCTTATGTATTTGACCTTTATACAAAGATTTCGGAGCAGTTTTTGTTTCGTCTATATCTTAACAAATGGCTGAGTTATAGCATTTTGAATTTCTAGCGTGGCTGACATTTTGAAACGTCCTGAATTTTGTCACACGATAAAAGGCGTATTTATGAACCGATTTGCATGTAATTCGGTGTGTACATAGTATATACCAATCTCTCGACCGAGTTCGTTGGCCAGCTTCATCCGCCATTTTGTTTCAAAATGGCGGCCATTTAAAATTTTTTTAAAAATGTAAAAATTGAAATGTGGTACCAAAAAATTGAAAATGGAAAAATATTTTTTTCTTATGTATTTGACCTTTATACAAAGATTTCGGAGCAGTTTTTGTTTCGTCTATATCTTAAAAAATGGCTGAGTTATAGCATTTTGAATTTCTAGCGTGGCTGACATTTTGAAACGTCCTGAAATTTGTCACGCGATAAAAGGCGTATTTATGAACCGATTTGGATGTAACTTCGTTTATACATAGTACATACCAATGTCTCGACCGGGTTCGTTGGCCAGCTTCACCTGCCATCTTGTTTAAAAATGGCGGCCATTTAAATTTTTAAGAAAAATTTAAATTTGAAATGTGGTACCAAAAATTGAAAATTGAAAAATATTTTCTTCTTATGTGCTTGACCTTGATAAAAAGATTCGGGAGCAGTTTTTGTTTCGTCTATATCTTAAGAGATGGCTGAGTTATAGCATTTTGAATTTCTAGCGTGGCTGACATTTTGAAACGTCCTGATTTTTCTCACGTAATAACAGGCGTATTTATGAACCGACTTGGATGTACCTTGGTGTGTACATAGTACATACAAATATCTCGACCGAGTTCGTTGGCCAGCTTCATCCGCCATCTTGTTTCAAAATGGCGGCCATTTAAAAAAATTAAAAAATAAAAAAATTTAAATGAGATACCAAAAAATTGGAAAATGAAAAAGATTTTTTTTTGTATGTGTTTGACCTTAATACAAAGATTCCGGAACAGCTTTTCTTTCGTCTATATCTAAAAAAAAAATGGCTGAGTAATAGCATTTTGAATTTCTCTTGTGGCTGACATTTTAAAACGACCTGATTTTTGTCACGCGATAACAGGCGTATTTATGAACCTATTTGGATGTAACTTGGTCTGTACATAGTACATACCAATGTCTCGACCGAGTTCGTTGGCCAGCTTCATTCGCCATCTTGTTTCAAAAGGGTTGCCATTTAAAAAAAATTAAATTTTAAATTCAAAATGAGGTATTAAAAAATTGGAAAATGAAAAAGATTTTTTTTATGTGTTTGGTCTTGATACAAAGATTCCGGAGCAGTTTTTGTTTCTGAAAATTTGTTCTTTTGTTGATATCTTAAAAAATGGTTGATTTATAGCTCTTTGAATTTCTAGCATGGCTAACATTTTGAAACGATCTTGTATTTGTCACGCGATAACACGCGTATTCGCCTATTTCGATGTAAGAAGGCATGTGGATAGTATACATCAACACCTCGACCAAGTTCGCTGGCCAGATTCATCAGCCATCTTGTTTCAAAATGGCGGCCATTAAATTAAAAAATATATATATATATTTAAAGTGAGGTGCAAAAAAATTAGAAATTGAAAAAGGTTTCTTTCTTAAGTATTTGATCTTGATATAAGGTTTCAGGAGCATTTTTTGTTTGTCTTTACCTTAAAAAATGGCTCAGATATAGCAGTTTCAATTTCTATTGTGGGTGACATTTTGAAAAATCTGATTTTTTGCATGCGACAGCACTCCTATATATTAACCGATTCCGATGTGAGTGAGCTTGTGCACAGCAATTACTAAGGTCTCGACCAAGTTCACTGCTTAGCCTCATCCACCATGTTGTCTTAACATGACAGGCACTTTAAGAAATTGCCGAATTTGGCAGCCAAATATAAGTTACTTTAAAGAAAAGCAGCTTGGATAAAGCTGACTAATTTCGCGAAATTCTCATTCATTATATTGATAAAAATTAGTATTGAATCTCCTATATTCGGTTTCCACTAAATTGAGCTTCGTGTGTTTGCATGATATAAGTTGGCTTTTTTAAAATAAGGATTATGAAAGCTACCTCTTCCTCCCGGCACTGGCCGGAAGGACTTTTTACTAACTATATTTATGTATTAATCAAGCTTTTTTTGGTTATATTTAAGACTGGCTAAACCTGAAATAAAAGTTCCTTACTTTATGATTTTGATGTGAATTAATAGGGTACCTTTATGAGGAAATTTCATTGAATAATTCAAGGAAAATGTATATTATCTTTATCATGCATATTTAATTATACATTATTGATCATTTAGTTGACCTTTACTTTTAATAATTTAATAATTTTCAAAATTATCTTACTTTTAATCATTGTAGTTTATTACTTTACTTAATTATTTTACTATATTGCAAGCATTCATTTTAATTTTGATTGCATTATTACATTCAAATTACTGTTTAAAAAATGTAAACAAAGCAATGATCAGAAATCCGCAAGATTCTAAAATCCGCACAACCTCTGGTCCCAAGCTGTGCGGATTTAAGGGAGTCTACTGTATCCAAAGTTAGATATCTGTTAAGGCTGACAGTAACTTTTTAACGTCTGCGCGACATAATGTTCTGGAAAAAATGCAAATCGGGCGAAGTACAAGAAAAATGACACAGCGAATTCGGAAAATGGAACGGCAGACACACCATCGCATTTATTACATCTATAATAATTGAAAAAACAGCTTGAAGAAAGGTGTTACGCCACATTTATTTCAAATATTGTTTTATTTTATGGATGAAAGTATTATAAGCTAATTATTTACGTGGTGAAACTAAAATACTAATATTTTAACTATTCTTTAAGATATGAAATTTTTAATATTTATTATTTTATATGTAATAATTTAAATAATTTTTAATAGTTAATTAAAAGTTAATAAGTTTTTCTGAGAAAATTTAGTACCATTTGTTAACTTTTTAAACACATGCTATTTAGAAAAAAAAAAATTACAACAAAAAACTTTCACATCAATTTTCTCGAAGTTAAGTTCTTTGAATATATCACCGTCTTCCACTTGTGTATTCAATTATAGCACGCGTAAATCGACAAGGATGAGAGAAATATTTGCGTGGAAAAAAAAATCAACTAACTACGTTTTTCAGTTAAATAATTAAAATAAACCAAAGATGCTCAATAAATTAGACACTGCAACCCATCATTTCTTAAAAGAAAAAAGGGATCAATTTTTGTACTTAATTTAAAGTATTTTTTAAGGATACCTTTCCTAAGCACAAGGGATTAGAGCAGCGATAAAAATCTAGAGGTTAATATCGTGGTTAATCCCATTAATTTGATTTATTTTTAACCTTAATTTGCCCTTTTCGTAATGCCATTTAAAATTAATTAAATATCTAATCCTTTTTAATAATATTAAATCCTTTTAATCTAATCCTTTTAGTCACTTTAGTAATGCCGTTTAAAATTAATTTAAATAACTCTGGTCTCTGAACGCACAACCGACTCTCTCTAATCGAAATTGATTTTATGTGTGAAACTATTTTTTTTGCTTTCATATTAATCCAATCTTACCACGTTTAATCCGCTTGGCAAGATTTACGGCCAACGTATTTCCAGGATTCTTACCATCATTTTCGAAAAGTAACATTTGCCTTATGTAATGAAAGAAATTTTCCATTAAAGAAGATGAAGTTTGCTATAAAAAAAAAAAGCGATACTAAATGTTAAAAATGTACGAATTCTGTTTTTTTGCCCTAAGTCGGATACCTAGGATGTAGTAGCAACACCATTTCAGTTTGCACTTATTTGCAACTATCCAGAAATATCCTTAGTTTTTCTTTTCTGCGTAAAGTCTAATTACTAGATTTAATGTTGTTGTATGATGTTTCACTTATTTTAATTGTGCTGTTTTCCACTTGCAAAGTTTCCTGCAAGTCAAAAGAAAAAAAACCCGAACAGTTATTCAACAATACCAAATATGTTCCCAGACATTAGTAATAGATCCCAAAAGGAAGATTTGTAAGTTTAAAATGCAAAGTATATCGCGAAATAATTCTCGGAACAAATGGGATAAAAACCGAGAATGAAACAGATAATGTATTGATAATGTAATGTATATAGACATGGTGACGCATCTGGCAGCGCCTCCTAGCAGTAAATTCCAGAATTAGAGATTGCATTTCGAGAATTACAGGAATTACGAATGCCAAAGTTGTAGAAAGTACTCGATTTAGCATGAAAATACATGTCTTACATGTAAAAATAACTTTATTAGAAACCCTGAAATTTGAATTTTGTATATTCAATCACCAGCTTAAACACGTCACTAACTGGATTCAGACGCGTGGCAATATAAGGCAGATGTACATTTGCTGATAAAGTGAAGACATGTAAGGAAGGTACAATTCATTTTAATAAAATATAATCAAGTTAAGTGTACTCAAGGTGCCCAACATTCTGACATATGCAGAATGCATTGCTGGCAATAATGGGCGCATTGAGCATACTTTACTTGATTTTCTTATTAAAATAAATTGTTCCTTAATTTTAACACAAATATTCAAATTGGTAAATAAATCACACGAGTTGTAATTTTCCAACTCGTGTGACTTATTTACAATTAGAATATTCCTGTTTTTAATGACGCGTACGTATCCAACGTTTCTTGGAGTTTCATTATCTGCGATTTATTCTTCTGAGCTGATTCAGACATCAGGCAAGATCTCATAATCAATAAGGCTCTCTGGAGAAATTGTATAATTTGTCCAGAATAGGCTCAGTTGGCAGAGCATTGGCAGTTTAAGCCAAAAGTTCCCTAGTTCAAATCCTGTCCTGGACACCTTTTCACTCAGTTGGAAAATTGCAACTCGTGAAATAAAGTGTACCTTACTGACATGTCTCGGTTTTATTGGTAAATCTGTATCTGTCATACAATGACACACTTTTGCATGCAATTAGTCGCGTATTTAGGCTGGTGGTTTGGTTATAAAAGTTACATATCAAGGTTTCTAATAAAGTTTTTTATTACGTGTAAGACGACGTTCCTTCCGAAATCCGAGGACGTTTTACAAACTCTGTCATTAAGCGTTTGTTCGTATCGTCTATACTTTCAAAATATAATACCTAATTCCAGAAGTTATTCCTGGATAGCGCTGTCATGTACCCAACTGTGTAATACATACTCGTTTTACTATACCTAGACCCCACATTCTGTAGTCTCTGGGTTGTAGCTAACTCGATTTACCTGTTTCTGAGGTGAAACGAAATAAAACAATCCCCATATTCAATTTAGTCAGAAAATAAAACAGTATACTGTAACAAGATAATTGATCTTTTGACATATCGCATCTAATTTACATTTTATGTTAAGGAGACAGTTTACTTTTTCAACAATTTTGTTTATTTTTAAAAATATGGTTCAAACGGTGAACTCACTGCATTTCAGTGTTCAAATAAAAGTACATTTTGGAAAACAAAAATTTTAACTACATATTTAATTAAAAATTGATAATTTTGACCAATTTTTTTTAAAGATTTTCAAATGTGTATTACACAAGATCGCGCATGGATTTTTAGACAAGTCTATTATTACATTTAATATAATTTTTTACTGATATATAGTGTAAAACGATGAAATCTAATACATCTTCATGTACTTTTATTTAAAAAAAAAAAAAAAAAAAACCTGAAGCCTAATTCCATACACAGATTTATCACATATACAGGGTGGTCCAGAAATGTATGTCAAAAATGTAAAGGCAGGTAGAGGGGACCTAAATAAGCAGATTTCGTATAGGAATGTGGGTGCGGAAATGCAGTGTTGAGGCAGTAACGGGCGTTGTTGAATGCAGTGGATGAATGATCTTTGGCTTGAATAGTCATTTCCCACACGGATATCGAGGAATATGGATTATTACCCAAATGCGGAGCTTGTCGACATGCATTTCATGTGTGGGATTAGGCAAAAAAATGGATTGGTTGCTTAAAGGACTTAGATTAACGATTCCCGGGCAGGATTCTGCAGGATCCCTGAACGTTTTAGCGTCTTCATTAGGAGTTATGCGCAAGTTAATCGTTTTATGCTTCCAGGGGTGATAATGGCACTGCAAGATATCGCAGATTTCCTGCAGTGGAAAAAGTAGTATTACGCACAGTAGAGGATAGCACAGTAGTAGAGCTCAAAAGCTGTTGGACATGCTTTGGGTGTGAGCCATTTCCTTGTGCAGCCCCATACATAAAATGCATGTCGGCAAACTCCACATTGATGTAACGATGCATGTTGCTCAAAATTGCAATTCAAGCCAGCAAATCCCTTCCATCCACCGAACTTAACAGCGCCCTCTACTGCCTCAACACTGCATTTCTGCACTCACATTCTTCTACGAAATCTGATTTAGGTCCCCTCTACTTGCCTTTACATTTTTGACATATATTTCTGTACCACCCTGTATAATAAAGAACATGTACAAAAATTTTTTAATCTCTATCTTAAATACAAAAAAAAAAAAAAAGAAAGGCCTTAGCATATTTAAAACATGAAAGTGAAGAAAATATGAACATGGAGTAAAAGCCATTTCAAGTTTTAATTTGTGTGGGTAATTGCGCTGAGTGTAGTAACAAAATTGACAATGTCTCGCGAAATAATAACCGTATGGGTAAAAATAAGGTGTCAAAATATTCATAATTAAACAGGCTTTCATTTTAAAAATAGATTTTT
The DNA here is from genome assembly GCA_963932465.1 of Maratus speciosus. Lineage (NCBI taxonomy): Eukaryota > Metazoa > Arthropoda > Arachnida > Araneae > Salticidae > Maratus > Maratus speciosus. The sequence goes on from OZ010796.1 coordinate 348,969,405, forward strand.
TGACAAATTTTAAGGTAAACCGTCCCCTTAATAAAAGTTTCAGCTTATTATGCTGACTGAGTAACTTTAAGATTCATTTTTAGAAGCATTGCAAGCTATGACACTTAAAATATTTTACCCCCGATAGCAAATGAAAACATTGATTTTTATACGAAGTTCAATCAACGGACCGGGGTTGGAGCCATTTTTTTCGCCCTATTTTGGCAAGAAAACCTGTTACGCCTGGCTTACGAAAACAGCAAGTCGGTTTTATTTTATTATGAAATTATAATTTTATTATAAAACATATATTTAAATTTACTTATTGCACACATTTAGTTTTATTTAATTTTATTGATTAAATATTTTTATATTATTTTATTTATTTACACACACATTTAATTTTATCATAAAACACATCTTATTATAAACCACCAGGTTGCCATACGAAGCAAAAATGGCCGAAATACCGCGTCAAGAAAAAAATCGCCATTTTGGTGCTAAAAAGAAACCCCGGTGCGTCTGCGACATCTGTACCCATTCCACATATTTTAAATATGCAGTAGGGTACTTGGGACAGGTTGTCCCAAAAGGATTCAAAAGCGCTTTACTTTTTTACCTATTGGAGTTTGGCGATACGTAGGTAATGTAAATTGCAAAATTGTTTAAAATAAAGTAGAAAATACGTAAATAATTCTTTCATTAATTATTCATAAATAATTATTTCCTTAATTTCAGAAAAGTTACATTTTTTAAATTTTCACACGAACCCCTTCGATAAAATCGGTTAATTAGAATAATTTTAATTTTGTTAAGAAAAATTCCAACAGACATAGGTATCTTTAAAATTCAATGAATTATAATAAAGGAAAAGTGGGACTTATACCACTTTTCGAATTATTTAATATGCTGTTTCATCAGTAAAAATAGGAAACACGACCTTTCACAAAATTACTAAAATCTTACCGTTAATGAACTATATGTTCCAGTTTATTTTACACTGTGAAAGGCCTCCCTTACTTTTCTTCAAGAAGCCTGACCACTACTGAAATATTTTACACAAAATGTTTTGCATCCAAATCAATTTTTGTAAGGCTCAGCTTTAAGGTATTCCCTACTCCCGAATCGGTGTTTTTGCGAAAAATTTCGACCTTTTTAAATTATTTTAAATTAAAGCTTAAAAATTTAGGATTCCAAAAATGCCTTACTTTTTGTTCAGTGATAATTAGAAAGAAGCAAAGTTATAGCCCAAAATATAAACCAGAAATGAACAATTAAAGAGCCACGGAAAGGTAAACAATACATTTTAACAGTTGTTTCTTTACGTTTAAACAAGGTTAATGCTCAAATTTTTCATTTTTAGGGTTCCGTACTTAAAAAGTAAAAACGAAACCATTATAACATCATTCCTGCGTCTGTCTGTCACAGCCATTTTACTCGTAAACTAGAGAACGTTGAAAATTCAAATTGGGGAAAGTAATAAAGACTATTGACCCACATATTTTCAGATTATTAAGCATTCATAAATACATTTAGTAAAAACGTAGAGGGGCTAATTAAGCTACTTGAAAAAAAAAAAAAAAAAAAAAAAAAACCTTTTTCCTTGTATAACGTGCGGGGTATCGTGTGAAAGCTTTCCTAACGCTGAACTCAAAAATATATGCCTTTTAATTTTAGGTATTATATTTTCAAAGATATAGACGAAAATGTAGCGAAAAAATATGTTCCTCCCCATCTAATTCCAAATCTACTGAAACTAAAACTATGAAAAGATAGAGCTAGTAGATGTTAATTTAAACCTTGAAGGAAAATTATAGCGATTACCCTAGGTCACATAGTTTTTGAGAAAATCGCATTTTTCTGTTAGACACAAATTTCGATTTACGGGCATTCAGCAAAAGTGTTTAGCAGCTCTCCAGGTGCCTATCGTAGAGGAAGTATAAAAGCATTATTGATAATGATTTTTGAAAAAAAATCGTCCGTAATTAGCCGAGATATTAACCCTTAAAGATACGGCCAGTTTCCATATACATAATGACAGGGGCGGCGTACTATATGCCTAGTTAACAACTTTTAATGATATATATGTGTAATGTAATGTCCTGTATCAGTATAAAAGCAATAAACGTCAAATTGTTGAAAACAGACTAACTTAAGGGGTCTCAGGACTCTTAAAATTGGAGGAAAAAAAGACCATTTTCAACATTTAATGTCTTAAAATGTATGTGATTTTAAAACACAATTTTTATTGGAATGAAAGATACAAGTATGTTCTTTCATTTCATATACTTAAAAAATTGCAAGATTCAGAATTAGTATTTATCGGGGGCTCGAAACTGTTAGACATTTGTCGAGCAGAAAATTGGCATAAAAGCTTACGCGCAGGATTACAAAATAAATATTGCAACTAGAATGAAACTTTTGGTACTTACTTATAATTCAGCTTCTAATAATTATACTGAACTTAAATAAACTTGTCTTTAAATCATTTTTATATTTTTAATGCAAAGTTGTATTTAGCTAATACAAAATTTCGAAAATTTCAACAGTTTTAATCACCTAAAAAAAAAATACTTTTTTTGAACAATGAAAAAGAAATTTTATGTTCAGTTTATACAGACTAACATGAAATATATGTTTTGAAAATTTCATGAAAGAATATTCAGAAGTTTTTGAGGTATACTGCGCGTTATGCCCAAAAAAGTCATTTGGAGAAAAATTACTTCAAAGTTTTGGAATCGCCGCTTCAGCCATGGAGCGGGTATAATTCTAAAAGCCATAACTTTTGTTCCAATGGGTTGGGTTGGGTTGATTGTTGACGGCCGATTATCTACACGAGGGATATAGGCCCAAGGGGGAGTGCCCTTCGTGGGGGTCTTTCTAAGGGAACCTAACCTGTATTTACGCATGGAAAATCCAAGGCTTCGAAGAAAACCACGAAAACTCCGAAACGGTTAGGCCGACGGGCGCGATTGGGTTCGAACCCAGCACCTCCCGTCTACCAGCTTCGAGAGCAGAGCTTCTCAGCCACTGGTGGGGCTTTGTTCTAATGGGAATTTCAAAGAAACAATTATATCAAAATGTTCATAAAAGATAAGAGTTTAACATCTAAAATAATTAAATTTTCTAAAATTTTGAAGCTTTAAGAGTTTTGAGACCACTTAATTAGAATGAATCACATAAATACTATGGAATTCGCGACTATTTTGCCTTGAATGGAACTCCCAATACACCTCGATTGACTTTAAAAAGGTAATTAAAAACCTATCTGGAAAAACGCATCTCGGACCAGGCGGCGTTGCAACTTTACGACCTTCTTTCGAAGCGCTCTTAGCACAACGCCAAATTTAAAGTTTGAACAAAGGTTTTGTTTTAGCTACACTGTAGAAAAAAAGGTTATTACCACGCTCAATTTAGTTTTATGAAATGCCAAATGAAGTTTAAATATGCACTGGTTTTATTTTCAGTACTGAATTAAGTTCATCATAAACAGATTAGGATAATATTAAAAAATGAATTATACAGAATAGCTGTATTTGATAATATTTAGGTTCCATATCTCTTTGAATTAACATGGTACATCCATTTACGCTTTCCCAGTGTATACAGTTATACCCAACCCTACGTTGTATAGTTTTTTTTTTTTTTTTTTTTTTTTTTTTACAAAGTCTTAGTATTCTTTTAGCAACTTTTTTTTTTTTTTTTTTTTTTTTTTAAATAATACAATTACAAATTCATATATTTATTCTACGGAACCCTCTGTGCGCGAGTGATACTCGCACTTGACCGTTTATTTTTTTTATTAATAAAGAATTAAGTTTTTATAAGTTAGATATAGATTTCATTATAGCAAGTTTGGCATAAACGCAATTCTTTACTAAAATTTGACTAAATAGTGCCTAAATTTGAAAAGTTAATTAAAATTCTATCAAAAATTTATTTGAAATCATAGTTTTATTCCCTGTTTTAACTAAAATTACATGTGTTTAATAAAAATTTCACATTTTTCAAAAAAAGTGCCCCGAAGGTAAGGGCCCTTAATCAACCTTTATAGATAGGGTAGGGAGGTACACAGTGAGACAGCCGCCATTTTGGCATATAGTTATAGTTTTTTCCCCTAGCTGGAACACACACTGAACCACCTCATCTTATACAACACGTGGATGTAATTTCGGCTCTTCGGTTTCTCGTCCAACAAAATAGTAAGTCATTATTTATTTTACATGGGTTAAAGTTACATAAATGTCCATTTTAGAGTTTATTTATTTCATTATGGCATATATTTATTTAACCAAACCTAGATATATCTAACGATAGACTCTGTCGGCAAAACGATACAAGCATTCAAAACTATAAAATTGATGACGAAACAGATATGGCATCCATTTTGTTACAACGTAACGAAAGTACACAGCGAGACATGCCTCATTGTGTATCTACTATGCGGTTCTGAAGTAAAAGAAGTTATTTATTAATAAAAGAAGGTTTTTTTCTTTCTCTCTCTATCTGTGTGTGTGTGTGTGTGGGGGGGGGGGGGGGTGCGATGGTTAGTGAAATCTACTGAACGTAAGAGGCTGCAAATTTGCATGAAGGTAGCCCAATGTCTGCCATTGTCCACTCGAGGCTCACATTTTAAAAAATTTTCAAATCTAGAAATATTAATTAGAAGTCATATACTGCAGAAAATTATTGATAGAGTGTAAAAATGTATGATTTATGAAAATATATACATTGTCTCACTGTGTACCACTTGTGGCACACAGTGAGACAATTTTTGATGCTCCGTTATGCTGCTTCTGTGCTTTTATAAATATTTTTTTTAAAACCATTCATACATTAATGTGTAGCGTATTTGTGTAGCTTAAAGATGTAGCAAATTTTTTTTTCAAAGGAATAAAAATCGTTGCCATTCGTTAAAAAATAATCATTTTCGTCTCACTGTGTACTACCTTCCCCTATTTATCATTTATGGATATCTATCTATACGTGAGTTATCAGATGTTACCTAAGAAATTAAACGTGTTTGTAGATTTCTAACACACACATATATAACTTAATAAACTTTATTAATATTTTTTACCTTAACTTAAAAGTACGGATTCTTTACTGTTTGACTGCTTAATACTACTTCGGTAATTTGCCGTAAGTTTGCTTTTACACAAATTAACCAAAAGGGGAATCATTATTTTTTGTTAATATTTCCAGGGTTGTGATGTAAAGCCATTGGATATCAATTAAAACCTTTTAACGCGTAAAGTCTTTATGCAGTTTTTTAATAATTTTTATTTGATTGAATAATTAAATAACACCTACCCTATCAAAATAAAATAAGTGATGTTAACTAAAGTGAATATTTGTATAAAATAAAATATGATTTTTGATGATATCTAATAAAAAATTGACAAATGTGCATATGAATTAAAACATCCTCTGATGTACACAATACATGCACCTCCATAACAATCTTAATAGATTAACGGAATGCCTACTGCAATCACCAATTTTTCAAAAGAAGATAGATACGCCAAAAATTATTGGATTTATATGTCTTTTTTATCTGTGAGTAAAATATAATACAAAGGCTTCGGAATCTATTCTGGACGGATTATTAATGAGTTCTATCACTGTGAGTTTAGTACACAACGCTAGTTTAGTCTTTTTGGAAGGGAAATAATATTTTTCTTTTTCAGTATTAATTGCTTAAAAAAATAAATTATATATTGACGCTCTTCTCATTTTAATAAAGAAAATCGTCGTAACAATAGGATAATAGGAAGCATTCACAAATTGACGATGGTGTTCTTTATAGCAAAAATATGTTAGCAATGGTGAAAAAATTGCGTTACAAATACATCTAAATAAAGCATTACAGAGGGAGAGACCATGTAAAGAGAAATTTTTTTATAGAATTTCAAAGCCTTTACGGCACAAAAAACTCTCAGACGATTTTTTAACGTCGGAAAGCTCCGAATTTTCATAAAATTCAAAGTATCATAACTCTGAATTTTGGTAGTAGAAGAATGGAATTTTTGCTATTGTATGTGTCAGAAAATGGAATTTGCTTTTCTAAGTAATGGAGACCGGGGTACAGTGGACCACTTTTGCAGTTAATTTCTTTTTCTTTAATGGAGAGACCAATCTACCTGAAAATATTTTTGAATATTCTTTAAACCTTTCTACATGCCTCATAATTTTCGCAGAACATAGTTCCCAATGCATTAAATATATATATATATATAACCATTAATTAAACATAACCTACCACCATCAATAAACGTAATATTGCGAATTAAAGCTGTAAGTATAAAATTAAGTGCCAAATAATTTATTTATGGAAGAAAAAAGAAGAAAGTGGACACCAACAAATAATGGAAAAGCTTATATATTGAATTACGTTTTCAAGGGCACAGAATTAAATGATATAAGCAATATGGTTGTTTTCTGTGAGAAAAAAAAAGCCAAAGCTAAATTTTTTTTTTCTCTGTGCCCGAACAACCATTATAATAAAGTAAATAGATTCAAAATGAAAACAGAATAGAATCAAATAATATGAAATGGAAAAATCAATAAAACCAATATATATCAGGGGTCTGTCCAAACTTTTCTCACAGGGTCCTGTTTTTGTGAAATTGTGAAGTTTTCCTTATTTTTGTGAAAATTCTAGTCATAATTTTGTGAATTTTAAATTATCGATGCCTTTACGTCCTATCCTCCATGTATAAAAAGCTAAGTAATATGCTCTTTGGTGAGTTCAACTGCTTACTTACAGGCCAGATTTTATTTTTAAATGACTAAATTTGTGAAAAGTTCAATTTGAAACTGAAAAAATTCTGTGAAAGGTCTATTTAAGAGACAAATAATTTTGTGAAAGGTCCTGTTTTGGGATAAAATGTTTTGTGAAGGGTCCTGTTTGGGGATAAATAATTTTGTGAAGGGTCCTGTTTTAAGATAAATTATTTTGTGAAGGGTCCTTTAAAGGATCTAAAATTTTCCTAAACATATCCCTGTATATATATATATATATATATACACCCATAAAGTGGACTAGTGTGCCCCGGAAGCGGGGTACACTGGTCCACCCACTGGGGCACAGTGGTCCACTATTAGTTATTGTCTAAAATACAATATAAATCTATTTATAATTAATCTACTTCTTTTTTATTTCCCCTTTACCTCCAAAATAATATAATAATACAAATTTGCAAGTAGCATTTTGAAACAAAAAACTAAAGAATTATCAAAAATGTATTATATTTTGAAAATAACAATATAAGATACAGGAGTGGTTGCAAATAAGTTATTAATAAAGTATAAAATAATCAGCAAACATTAAGACAAATATGGGGATGAAAAGTTTATTAGAAGCTCAAAATAGTCCGGATAAAATAGTTCATTATGATCTAACCATGTGCTCTGAAGCTATAAATAACCAATCAAGTGAGGTCATCTATTACTTATTAGGCTACAGTTATATTTTTCAAAGGCAGTGAATACAAAACAAAATATTTCTTACTACGTTAACTCTACAATGCATGATTTTCATTTCGCTCTTTCTCTCTCTCTCTCTCTCCCCCCCCCCCCCCCAACAAAAAAAAACTGCTATATTGAACAAGGAAACATTTTGAAAATCACGCGTGAACTGTTATCCATAATTTAGGAGAAAACTCAAGTGCCAGATGGCTACATTATAATCTGAACAACATATAACATGAAATTTGAAGTGTGCCAAATGGCTACTCTATGCATTGTAGGGTTAAATAAACTGTCATTTTTCTTTGTTTACTTTATTTTATAGTTAAATAACTATTTTAAAACAATATTTCTTTATAGAGAATAAGTAATTATTAAATATTTTGAAAATTCTTCATTACAGGAGTAGTATTCATTGCGGACTACTATACCCCAGCAGTGGGCGGCCCACTGTGCCCCATGTTGAAGTTCAATACATACTCATAAAGATATTATTTAAAGTTTTCTTTTAAGCATATAAATTTTTAAATTAAATAAAGACCAGTGTCTTACCTTTTCAAAAAAGTTGCTTTATCCATATTTATCATCCCATGTATTTATCCATAACTTTTAATTACTCAACAAAGATAAGTATGATGATGAAAAATTTTACTTTTAGGAGCTCAAAACAACCAGTTAGGATAAAAGGGTTCATTCTGAGCTAACGATGTGTTCTGAAGGCTATAAGTAATAAATCCAGTGCTGTCATCAATTAGTCTAAAAGAAAAGCTTTAAAAATTTAAAAATAAGTAAAATATAAGGGGTGGTCCACTATGTACTTGGGTCCACTGTACCCCGCTCTCCCCTACAATTTACCCAGGGACCGTACAAAAATTTAAAAAAATAATTTTTTAAAATTAACATCAAGAGTATTTATTTCCCCAACACAATCTGAATTAAAACCTTCGCGTGTTTCAATCTTTTTGGGACACTCTGTATTTATTTTGTTTACAGCTATCCTGTCGATGTCTGTAGATAATGAAATTTTTGTCTACAGTTTACAGACCTCTTTTCTAAGCAAGGGCATGTATTTTCATCTATAAATATATAATCTCTGTTTTGCTGAGGCAAGATTACGAAACCATAACAGATTAACTACCGCACGTGCCACTAGGATGAATACTCTAAATAAGGCTTCCCTATGTATCTATCCTACCACAGTACTAACTCAGTTCTTCTTACATTGCTCACATCATTACATACGAACGGATTCACTTTTAAAAAGACTTTAAAAAAAAGGATCGCTATTTTTTTTTTTTTTTTTTTTAATGCATGTTCACTCATTAACTAAGTTGTTCAATCGCTAAACATACATTAAGATATTTAGCACAGAATTAACTAACTTAATTCTAACCTTTCCTTATTTATTTTCAACCCTTTGAATGGCTTATTGTATTACTTAATTTTAATCCCCAACAGCTAAAATTTCACCAGAGTATTTTAATAAAATTTTGCTTTTATAATGTTACTTATTAAGAGAATCATTTATTTCCAAACCAACTTGCTGTTAAAACTGTGGTAGCAGTTAATCATTTCAACATTTTAGCAATAGAATTACTTTGCCCCTGTAAGGATTAAGAGCTATATAGCAATATGCTAAACAATCGTAATTTTATTAAAACTTAAGCTCCTACGTTATTAAAACGAATTTCCATGGTTTTATTATTTTCTTTCTTTTCTCGTTTTTAGTTCAAGTTTATGAAACTTATACTTATTTTTACTTATGATGGGCCAAATTTACATTAATTTCGAATCTATGTATTTAAATGTTTCACACGATCACTTTTCAGGGGTTCCAACCGTAGAAAGTTCCTGTGGGTGTTCCAGTATTGCAGCGAAAGGGGTGTGGGGGAGGCAGGAGCTTAAAATTTATTTAGATAAAATCCATGTTATTTCTTTTTATACTAAGAAAAATTTAAGAAAAATATTTTTATCTGTCTACTAAAAATGTATAATTACAATTAACACGGATTTTAAATTTCATAGCATTCAATAAATAAAGATGAAGCGCTTTATCTTTACTTCTCACTTGAGAATTTAATATTTTGTTACCAACAATCAAAATGAGATACTGAACACAAGGAGACGTCCTCAAACCCAAACAAACGTTTTATCTCCTACTGCATTCTCGACGAGTTTTCAATAACTGAGAAACAACAACGACAACAATAAAATAAGAGCAGAACCATATTTTGCCCCCTTGGTGAATCATTTTATGGATGTATATGTTTGAAAACTAAAAATACCCCCCAAAAGTCCTTAGATATTCCCTTTAACTTAATTTTTATTTTACATAAATAATATTTCTGGATAAATTAGCTCTGAATTCAGACTTTGTATGAAACTTATGAAAACTCGATAAATAAATGGCATATTCTTAGTTATTTCTAGGATGGTTACCATCAGCACTCGAATACTATCCTTGTATCTGTAAGATAGCAATTTTTTCTGACTGCAAAGCACCTTTGAAGACGCCAATATGATCTAAATTATTTAGTTTTTGTGATCAAAGGCAGAAGAACACACATTTCTAGTTAATTACTACCTTTCTCCGAAATATCGCTGTATAAAGTGCATAAATCTGGAAATTATGTGATATCATACCAGATACGACGACAGCAAAAAAGTAAGTTTTTTTAGGATAGTAATCGAGTACTAAACAAGAATTTAAATATATGTTGACGATGTCTTTTCCCCTTACCTCCTCCCATTTTATTTAAAAAAAAAAACCCAAATTTTGGGGATGTTTGATGCTGCCCCAAAGCACTTATTGAGTCGGCGCCCATACCTCCATCTCCACTGATTGTAGAAAAATCCTATCCCCTCTTTTCTTTAATAAATAAGTGCCGAGAGTGATCTAGCATAGAAAGATCTGAATCCTTGGGACAGATACACAATGATTCATCAAAGGGTAGAGACAATGTGCGCATTTTCCCAAAATTTCCTAATTCAAAAAACTTACTCCAACCGTCTACATTCTTTCACGATAAACCTTGAACATTCCAGAGTCTTACTCGTTTATAAATTGTGTACGTGTGAGGTGGAAGAGCAAGAGTACAAAAGTGTTTATAACAGGTAAGTAGGTTAGAAAGCGATAACGTCCACTATATGTCCGCTTTGAAGAAGGAGGTCTCAAAACAAACTAGTCACCAGATTTAGCAAAGCAGACAGGCAAATAGCCACCAGTGAGACTGAAGGCAATTTTCGCTTTTGTTCCTACATGAGCCAGTTTTGGCTATTTTCTCACCTTTTGTAATACACACGACTTCCAAACACGCCAAATACTTCCTGGAGTTATCTATACGCATCGAAAAACACTGCGAGATATCCACGGGATCAACAATTACACACAGACACACAATGCCACAAGGCATTTTGACTGGCCTACATATCTCTGAATGGGAGCAAAATTCTTTCAGGCAACAATCGAAAGTATCTTTCCTACACGCATCGATTCCTTTAGAAATCAAGACTAATGTCTTCACGTTTTAATGAGGAAATTCGTTACGCTCTTTTGAAGTGAATAGTGACATACATATTAGATGACAATTTACCAATTTGCACGGAACACTATGAACATTACTTTGTTTCCACGTCTCTCTAGTTAAATAACTAAATGCATAATCAGAAGAAATATATAAACAAATTGCAACTGTTTTGAACTGAATTACAGTAATTACTGATTCGCAGTCACTGATTAACTTCAGTCGGTCCTTCAAATATGCAACATCTCGTGAACGATAAACAAATCGCAACTATTTTAACCCTAGAACCGGAAATTTTACTCAAGTTTTATAAAAACATTCCACACCAGAATTTTTACTTAAAACTATTTAATTTGTTTATTTAACTTATTATTGTCTGATTTATACATTTAGTTTGTTTTGAAGAAATTTCTGGTTTGAATAAATATTTTGAATGTACATGTCGGGTCCAATGGACCCGTCTGGTAGACGGAAGGTTAAACTGAATTATACTAATTACTGATTTGTATTCGCTGATTAAATTCATTCAGTTATTCAAATATGCAGCATCTCGTGAATTACACACGTAGAAGATATATTGTATACAGTGTTTTGCAAAATACAAATTTATCATTTTTCCAGTCAAGTTTTAAGAAATTTTCTGATAAGATCCAAAACAACTTTAATACTTGACAAATGCAGGTTTCGTTGAAAATTTTTACGGAAGTTCTTTTCTATTTTGAAATAGTCTAGAAAAATTTCCATCTGTTTATTTTGACTTGGAGAAATATTGAAACATTTAGAAGTTAATGGAGGCAAACTGAATTATAATAATTACTGATGTGCATTCACCGATTAAATCTCTTTCTTTATTCAAATATGTAGTCTCGTGCATGACACATAAGCAGAAAAGACTTGTACACACTGTTTGGCATTGTTCGGTTTTTCCTGTCGAGTTAAGAAAACTACTTGAAACTATTTAAGGGATGCGGAAACGAGCAAATTATTTTAAAAATATATTTCTTCAAATTTTAATCAAAATGACTAGGATCGATAAGACTGTGAAAGTAGTTTCTTTAAATCTTGAACATAAAAGTTTCTTCTAACAAATCTTTATTATTATTTATAATTTTTTATTATATATATTCAATACCATATCTATTATTTACTCATATCAACATCTCTTTTTTTCTATTCACATGCATCACGAACAACAACGAATGAGGTACCATACGAAAGGTTTTTAAACAGGCTTTTGAAATAGTACATTGTCATTTAGTTAAAAGGCATAGTTTGATTAAGAATTGCAGAAAAAATAATGAAAAATGACTACACTGTTAAAAATTTGCCGCATTCTGGCAGGTCATTTGACCGTTTTTACCGAAAACGGTTACACAACCGTGATTTTAACACTATTCTGACCGTATTATTGGCCATTTTATGGTCAGAATATAGTTAAATTATCGTTATAAAACAGTTTTTTCAAAAAACGGTCGAATGACCTGCCAGAATGCTGCAAAATTTTTAACAGTGTAGGATCGATAAGCCTGTGAAAGTGGCTTCTTTAAATGTTGAACATAAAAGTTTCTTCTAACAAATCTTTATTATTATTTATAATTTTTTATTATATATGTTCAATACCATATCTATTATTTACTCATATCAACATCTCTTTTTTTCTATTCACATGCATCACGAACAACGACGAACGAGATACCATACGAACGGTTTTTAAACAGGCTTTTGAAATAGTACTCTGTCATTTAGTTAAAAGGCATTGTTTGATTAACAATTGCAGGAAAATTAATGAAAAATCATCAACTGCTATAAAATATTTCAGTGCGAAAGCCTCGCACGGGTCCACTGGTTATAAGCATTTGGATTCACTGCAATTGTTAAACAGATCTTTTTTGATGGCCAGATTTGGACATTTAGTAAATATTTTTACTATTTAATCTATTTATTACCACAGAGAGCGAATAATGGTACTATTTGGATTTTGATACGATTATGGACGTAGAAGATATATTGTATACTACAAATTTATTTTTCCAGTCAAGTTAAGAAATTTTCTGATAAGATCTTAAACAACTTTAATACTTCACAAATTCAGATTTCGTTAAAAATTTATAATTATCATCATTTATAATTATAATATTTGAACCGGATATATTCATAACCGCTACTCCTATATGAATATATTCGAAGTATACGGATTTATAAAACATCAAAATCAATTTGGTACCTAAATTCGCTCGTACACTTGGAAATTTTTTTTTTTCGTTTACAAGATTTTTTTTAATAACACACACACACACATATATATATATAACCATTATAAACTAATAAAAATTATCATTAACAAATGTGAATATATAAATTATAAAGGAATTTATTCAAATTAAAAATGATGTATAAACCATTATAAAATTCTTTGAAACAGATCCTTATAACAAGAGCAACATGGAATTGAAAATATAGCATACATTGGAAAAATGGAAATATTTGGGGAACCAAGGCAGAATCATCAGGCCCAAATTACCTTGATAAACACAAATAACATGTACGGTTTCATTTTTGCATTAGCCATGACAAGCTAAAAAATGCAAAATAAGGGCTGCCGCACAGAATTAATCCAGAAATAACCCGGAAATAACATTAAATAAAAAACAAATAAAAATATAATGGATTGAAATGGATTAAAAAAGAAATATTTCCAATTGAAGATCCATCCATGGCATAAATGAAACAGCATAAAAGGTATAAGAAATGATTTGCACATGTTGAAAAAAATATGTAAGTAAAAATCTATGAGTGTATAGGGGAGCGTAGTACACAGTGAGACGAAAATTATTAACGAAGGGCGACGATTTTTATTCTTTTGAAAAAAATTCTACATCTTTAAGCTACACAAATACGCTACACATTAATGCATAAATGGTTTTAAAAAAGTTATTTATAAAAGCACAGAAGCAGCATAACGGAGAATTGGAAATTGTCTCGCTGTGTACCACAAGTGGTACATAGTGAGACAACGTATATATTTTCATAAATCATACATTTTTACACTCTGTCAATATTTTTCTGCAGTTTATGATTTCTAATTAATATTTCTAGATTTTCAAAATATTAAAAATATGAGCCTCGGGTGGACAATAGCAAACCTTGTGCTACCTTCATGTAAATTCTCAGCCTCTTACGTTTAGTAGATTTCCCTAGCTATAGCACGCCCACATACACACACACACACACAGAAAGAGAGAGAAAGAAACCTTTTATTAATAGATAACTTTTTTAAACATCAGAACCACATACACTATGACGCAAAAGTTTAGACAATGACGTCATTCAGCTTTAAAATGTAGAATTATGACGTCAGAATTACAAAAACCTGTAAATATATTCAAAAACTGATTTAAAATGCTATGTACAAAAGACAGTCGTTTTATTTGCTATAATACTAATTTTTTTCATAAAAATTCAAATGTGCTTGTCGCAAAAGTTTAGACACTATTCTAAATTTCTTTGAATATTCGCTGGTATATGCAAATTTAGAATCGATGATGTCACAAATTTGGAGTACTTAAGTTCTGCAAACGATTGCGCTTCATAGTCGACATGCCGAGAGCTAAAGAAATTCAAGTGAATGAGGTTTCAAGGATTTGGCAGTTGAAAGGTGAAGGGAAGAGCGTTTCTGAAATTTCTGCTATTATTAATAGGTCAAAAAAATCTATTTATCGAGTTTTATCGAGTGGTTCCGAATATAAAGCAAAATGTCGGTCTGGGAGGCCACGTGTGACAAATGTACGAGAGGATCGCCTGATACAAAGACTAGCGAGTACTCAACAAATGAGCGTACGTGGAGTTCAAAGCTCATCGGGACTCTCTGTATCAAAGGATACGATTCGTAGACGAATTTTGGAAAAAGGAACAATCGTTTATAGCAAAATGCAGAAGAAACCAGCTCTGAAACCATATCATAAGTTACAAAGACTTATGTGGGCTCGAAAGCATATGTCATATGGAGAGAAATGGCAGTCAGTCATATTTAGCGATGAAAAAAGTGGAATCTGGATGGTCCAGATGGTTGTTTATCGTATTGGCATGACTTGCGGAAGGAACCTCGACGTTTTTTTAGTCGCAGACAAGGAGGGGGCTCGGTGATGGTTTGTGCAGCCTTTTGCTATAATGGACAAGTATCTCTGACCTTCACCAGTGGTCGTCAAACTTCACAGCATTATACACAGATATTAGAAGAAAACCTACTGCCATTTTCTGAGCTTCTAGGGGGTCCTCAGTGGGAATTTCAGCAAGACAATGCTTCAATTCACACTGCAAAACATTCAAAATCTTGGTTTAATTCCCATAATATAAGAGTTCTCGACTGGCCAGCATGTAGCCCAGATCTTAACCCTATAGAAAACCTTTGGAGCATCATGTGTCGCAAAGTTTATAGCAACGCTAGACAATACTCTTCTGAAAAGGAACTTAAGACATCTATTGAGAATGCATGGTACGATATCGATCCACAAACTATGCAAGATTTAGTTTCTTCCATGCAATCTCGTGTATATGACGTAATACATAAGCATGAATGCGCAACCAGGTTTTAAAAATTGTTTATTTCGATTTTATTTAATTTGTGTCTAAACTTTTGAGACAGCAGTTTATTTTTGTTACCATTTAATTTATTGCAATATGCACAATTCCACTTTTCTTTGTTATAAATATTGTTTATATGTACAGCACATTAATTTCAAGCAGTGATTTGAAAATTGAATAAATATTTTTCAAAGTATGTAAGAATTTCTTCATTGTCTAAACTTTTGCGTCATAGTGTAGTAGGTACACAATGAGACACGTCTCACTGTGCACCACAACTGTGTGTCTCACTGTGCACTTTCGTTACGTTGTAACACAATGATGATGCCACATCTGTTACATCAATTTCATCGCTTTAAAAAGTTTATGTTGTTTTGTCGAAATAGTCTATTATTAGATATAGCTAGGTTTAGTTAAGTAAATATATGTCATATTGAAGGAAATAAACCCTAAAATAGACGTTTATGTAACTTTAACCACTATAAAATGAAGAATGATTTACAATTTTGTCGGACGAGAAAATGAAGTGCCGAAACTACATCCACGTGTTGCATAAGATGAGGTCGTTATGTGTATGTGCTAGCTTGCAGAAAAAGTTACAACTACGTATATGTCAAAATGGCTGTTGTCTCACTTTGTATTACTCTCCCCTATACCATGGAGCAAAAATATATAGTGTAAACAGGTTGAGATAGTAAAATTACAGTATTTTTACTAATGGAACAGAAATAGTGCAGCCCTCTAACGTTGAATAATATATTTTATGACTTCCAAAGTATTTACTAATGGATCAAATAGCATACAGGGTGTCCGGTCTCAACGGTGTCCAATGGCTAATTCCTAAACCGTTAGCCATAGACATATAGTTCCAGATAGAAAAATGCCTTAAATCAGGCAAAGAAATATTTTAAAAGCGATTTGAGTAAATAAAAACATTTCTTAAAAAAATATGAAATTTAAATTTTTATACGGACCCCCGGTCCTATAAGTTATATTTAGTAAAATTTTCCTTTTACACTGACAAGTAATGCAAAAAAAGTCCCATTCATATAACCATAAAATTGAGCGAGTTATGAAACTTTAAAAATGCATGACTTATGCCACTTTTCTGCTCTGAAAACAAATGAGTTCGGCTGGGCTTTGAGGGGTCACATACTAAGTGCTTAAAGTATTCGAAGATCTTATTTCATGTGTATCTGCGCTTTGAAAAAAATTGTACAAGTATTACGATTAAGTTAACATTTATTAAGTTTCAGATTAGCTGAAATAACATATGTTTTATTTTGTCAAGAATTGAGACTGTTTCTTTTATGATTTCTTTTAACAAAATTATGTTATTTTTATAAGTTTTTATGTTACTTCAACGATCTTATGTATGTTTTTCCAGTTCAAAATTTGTACTCGAACTTTAACCCACTTTCAAACATCCGATCGAGATTATATTTTACATACTGATGCAAATCCAATAACAATCTAATATTATTATGATTTTCAGTGGTTAGCATTTATACTTATTTTACAGGATAACACAAAAAATTTCGGATAGATTACGGCCAAGAACTTTAAGAAAAAGTTTTAGATTAGATAATAAAAGACTGAGGTTGTTGGGTTTTTTTAACTTTTATGCATTTTTTTTGCACTGAATCCGAAAATTACCTTAATTTTTAACCATCATGTCAGGATAATTCGCAAATCATAAATTGTCGAATTTAAAGATTAACAAAAATCGGATACTATAAAGTAGAAGAGATGGTTGTGTTTTTTAACTTCTGATAATTGATTTTTACGTACTTTTTAGCTCTGTATCTGAAAATGACCTTCATTTTTAACCATCACATTAGAATTTTTTTGCAAATGTGTAAGTTAAAATATAGCGAAAATCTCATACTATAAAACATATGTAAAACATTTTATTTTATTTTATTTATTCGATATTTTTGCTTATCTTGGGATTCTTACAGCTGGGTGGTGCGAGGAGATTAAATTTTAACTTTGAACTTTTTAGCTTTGAAATTTACAATTTGCGAAAAATCCTGATGTGATGGTTAAAAATGAAGGTCAATTTCGGATTCAGCGGTACAGAATACATAAGAATCAATTATCAAAAGTTAAAAAATATGAAATAAACGAACTTTTGCAGGCTAGTGTAATCTAATAATATTTAAAAATACGTATCATTTTATAAAGAATTGAGGCTGTTAATTTAGCATCATTTTATTTAAAAAAAATTCTGTTTTTTTCTTTCTTCTTAAATGTTTATTACAAATTGTATATTTTGCATTAATATGTCAGAATGACTAAAGATTTCAAATTTATATTGCAATGTTAATTTTACTCTCAACCATTTTTTAATATATCTGACGAACTTATATTTCGACTAAATTTGTGAATGACCCCTAATTTGCAGCAAAAAATATGCTCCAACTTTAAACAGCTATTACTCGGTCAATTTTAATCGTAGACCAACGGGACTTTTTTTTGTATTACTTGTCAGTGTAAAAGGAAAATTTCACTAAATATAACTTATAGAACCGGGGGACCGTATAAAAATTTAAATTTCGTAATTTTTTAAGAAATGTTTTTATTGACCCAAATCGCTTTTAAAATATTTCTTTACCTGATTTAAAACATTTTTGTAATTGGAACTATATGTCTATGACTAACGGTTTTGGAATTAGCCATTGGACACCGTTGAGACCGGACACCCTGTATATATATATATATATATATATGCAACCTGTGGCCAGAAAGTTCGGTGAATGATTTTTTATTTCAAATACAGTATTGTACAGCATCAAATATTGTTTACTGTCCTTCAAAATAATCTCCATGGATGGTAATATACTCGTTCCCAACAGTGCATAAGTCCTGGAAATTCCTCTAAAACAGTTCTTTCGGAATGGCTTTCAACTCGGCAGTCACGGCGGAGTCCGTCGTCGCCTAAAAAATCCAAGGTACGATCAAAAAAATCGTGCATAAAGACAATACTTCTCGCATTCTTTGACTCTAATGGTCTCATTCACAAAGAATTCCTCCATGAGAGTACCACATTGAATGCTGTTGCTTACGCCGATGTTCTGAAGCGTTTACTGCAATGGATCCGTCGCGTTCGTCCTGAGTACGCCACGGAAGGCTCCTGGACTCTTCTCCACGATAATGCCGGCCACACACCGCCTTGGTTGTACGGCAGTTTCTGGCCACGAATGGAGTTGTGACACTTGATCACCCACCTTATTCACCTGATTTGGCACCTGCAGACTTCTTCCTCTTCCCCAGATTGAAGTCAGCCCTGAAGGGAAAGTGATTTACGGACATCACCGACATTCAACGCAACGTGACGGCCGAGCTGAAAGCCATTCCGAAAGAACTGTTTTACAGGAGTTATCAGGACTTATATACTCGTTCCCATCAGTGCACTACCATCCATGGAGATTAATTTGAAGGAAAGTAAACTGTATTTCATGCTGCACAATACTGTATTTGAAATAAAATTTCATTCACCGAACTTTCTGGCCACAGGTTGTATATATATATACACAGGGGTCGGAAAAATTACTTTTTTATTGTAGCGAACTTTACCGAAAATGTAGCTAATTACGACTACTTGTTTTAAAGTAGCAACTACAAATTACATTTCAAAAGCAGTTACTATTTCGCTACTTTTAGATTTTGACAAAGGATTGAATTTACACTCGAAACTGAAGACACAAATTAAATAATACAGTGACCCCCTCGTTATATCGCATCTTCTGCGGGATCTAATTAAATAAGTGCGATATGAGGGAGGGCATTAAAAAAATTAAGAAACATATAAGAAAGTGTTTTGTGTTTGTCTCTGAAATGTTAGTATTACAAATTTCTTACCGAAGTTAAGAGATAACATAATACAATCAATACTTAAAGTTACTTTAAAAAAAATCTAGAGTGACTCGACTTTCCGAACACTTTGCACAATTAGTCCAGGCAATAGAGACCGTATAGGGGCTCTACCTAGCAAAATCAATAGAAGTTCTGGAAAAAGGTTTACTTTATGTTTTTTGTGTCGCTGAATCCGAATTTTTAACTTCCCACCAAAATTTCCCCCGGCAACTCCCCCAAATTTTGGTAAAATGCCTCCAAAAAGGTTTTTATTAAAAAAATCAATTTTTTTAATGTTTTAAGGAAAAGATACATAGAAATTCAGAAAGTAGACAAAATTTGCAACAAATTAGATATATGACATTATGACTTAGGATGAAGAGGAAGGGGGATCTGCCTCGGAACATGCGCTGCGGTGCTGCGTTGGACTAAGTTGTGCAATTCCACTTAACAACTCATACGTTTACATTCGCCCTCCCATCTCCCCTCCAAACTTTCTCTATAAGGTTTACTTTAAGTTTTTGGGGTCGCTGAATTATATACTAGTTCCTGATATTTTAAGGATGCTTTTCATAATAGTTTTGAGTTTCATCTTTCATTTTTATGTTTTTTATTTTACCCCATTTATGGATGATGAATTCTGTGTACTTTTTATTAAGGTTTTAAAGTTTATTAAGGTTCTGGAACTCCTAATGTTAAATTTATTTTTAATCGTTGCAAAACAGATTGCAATGTTGGTAGGTTTTTAAGCATAACACAAAA
Source organism: Maratus speciosus (assembly GCA_963932465.1). Classification (NCBI taxonomy): domain Eukaryota; kingdom Metazoa; phylum Arthropoda; class Arachnida; order Araneae; family Salticidae; genus Maratus; species Maratus speciosus. The sequence goes on from OZ010796.1 coordinate 348,989,579, forward strand.
ACTACTTAATGTAACGAGCTGTGTTTTATTTGCATATTTGAAACTTCTAGAAGTCGATTCCTGTAAAAAAAAAAAAAAAAAAAAAAAAAGTAAATAAATCATAAATTTATAATTCATATATTTATTGAAATTTCATTTCAAAATTTGAAATTTTTTTTTTCGAAAAAAATATGAATTGTAAACTATAAATTTTTAAACAAAAATTGATTTCTAGAAAGTGAAAATATGCAAATCCAAGTGTTCAGGTCCCCAAGTTCACGATTTGTAACATTAGGAGCTAAGTTTTTATTTATGGTTATATTAGTATTCATTTGAGCCCACAGTATTTAGTCCAGGCAATAGGAAATTTTACCTAGCAAAATTAATGGTAGTTCTGGAAATCAACTTACTTTATGTTTTTTGTGTCGCTGAATCCGAATTTTTAACTTCCCACCAAAATTTCCCCCGGCAACTCCCCCAAATTTTGGTAAAATGCCTCCAAAAAGGTTTTTATTAAAAAAATCAATTTTTTTAATGTTTTAAGGAAAAGATACATAGAAATTCAGAAAGTAGACAAAATTTGCAACAAATTAGATACATGACATTATGACTTAGGATGAAGAGGAAGGGGGATCTGCCTCGGAACATGCGCTGCGGTGCTGCGTTGGACTAAGTTGTGCAATTCCACTTAACAACTCATACGTTTACATTCGCCCTCCCATCTCCCCTCCAAACTTTCTCTATAAGGTTTACTTTAAGTTTTTTGGGTCGCTGAATTCGAATTTTTAACTTCCGCTCAAAGTTCCCCCCCCCTCGAACCTCCCCCCCCCCAAATAGTTGTTTTTAACTTAAATTTCTTATTGTTTTAGGGGAAAAGCATTACGAAATTCAGAAACTAGACAAAATTTGCAACAAATAGGATGTATGACATTATGACGTAGGATAAACGGGGAGGGGGAGGGCTGTCTCTGAACATGCACTGCGGCGCTACGTGCACTAAGTTATGAAGTCCAAGCAATAGGGGATTTTACCTGGAAAAATTAATACTAGTTCTGGATTTCGACTCACTTTATATTTTTTGGGTCGTTGAATCCGAATTTGTAACTTCTCACCAAAATTTCACCCGGCAACCCCCCGAAAAAATTGATTTTTTGAAAAAATTTGGCTTTTGAGAAAAGCGCGCGGGGAATCTTCCGAGGCAGCCCCCTCTCTCCCCGTTCATCCTACGTCATAATGTCATATATCCTATTTGTTGCAAATTTTGTCTAGTTTCTGAATTTCGTAATGCTTTTTTTTTTTTATATAAAAAATACCCGTTTTTTTTTTAATAAAAACCTTTTTTGGGGCGCTTTTTACCAAAATTTCGGGGGGTTGCCGGGGGAAATTTTGGTGGGAAGTTACAAATTCGGATTCAGCGACCCAAAAAACATAAAGTAAGTTGATTTCCAGAACTACCATTAATTTTGCTAGGTAAAATTTCCTATTGCCTGGACTAAATACTGTGGGCTCAAATAAATACTAATATAACCATAAATAAAAACTTAGCTCCTAATGTTACAAATCGTGAACTTGGGGACCTGAACACTTGGATTTGCATATTTTCACTTTCTAGAAATCAATTTTTGTTTAAAAATTTATAGTTTACAATTCATATTTTTTTCGAAAAAAAATTTTCAAATTTTGAAATGAAATTTCAATAAATATATGAATTATAAATTTATGATTTATTTATTTACTTTTTTTTTTTTTTTTTTTTTTTACAGGAATCGACTTCTAGAAGTTTCAAATATGCAAATAAAACACAGCTCGTTACATTAAGTAGTTTTTGTGTTATGCTTAAAAACCTACCAACATTGCAATCTGTTTTGCAACGATTAAAAATAAATTTAACATTAGGAGTCCCAAAACCTTAATAAACTTTAAAACCTTAATAAAAAGTACACAGAATTCATCATCCATAAATGGGGTAAAATAAAAAACATAAAAATGAAAGATGAAACTCAAAACTATTATGAAAAGCATCCTTAAAATATCAGGAACTAGTATATAATCCTCGTCAAAAATGACGGAAAGTGAATGATAAATCTTCAAAACAATAGTTAAAAAAATATATTTCTGACTTAAAAAAAAAAGAGAAAAAAAAAGCCTCATGCATTTTGTTAATCAAAAAGTATTACCCTTTGATTTTTTATGATTAGAGCAAAGAAATTATGTAAACTACAATTTAGTCATCAGCGCTTAAACGCGCCATTTCCAGCTACACATTCTATGACGAAAATGCTTGTTTAGGTCCCCTCTACATTAAAAATTTGTTGTTTAGCGTGACTTTTTCTTTCGCTACAAACTATGTTAAAATTCAAAAATTTATCTGCAAGATAATTAAAATATGTTCTACCGATAAGAAATATTAATTTTATTTGCAATGTCTTCAAATCTGATAAAACGCATTGTAAAATAAAAGTACAATTACAACAGAAAGTTGACGCCAAAAGAATTAGCAAGAAACATAAGCTCATAATTTATTGGGAAATAAAACGGCCTACAGAGGTGCTGCTCGCAGCCTTTGGTATAGAAAAAATTGTCCCTTTAATTCCCCTTTAAATAATGCTAAAGTGTCATTGAAATTATTCTTTATTGTAAATGCATTTGAAAGTTTTAGATATTCAAATTCGGATAATTTTTACTTTTTCATATAAAAGAGAAAACAAATGTCACAGAAAATCAGAAATTGTGCAAAAGAATAATCATTCTGAATAAATTATAAATACATGTAATGCAATGTGCTTGCATGGGCCTTCCTAGAGCGAAAGTTATATCCTTTCTCCTCCAGATGGCGATAGTTATCCGTTATTTTTAATTTAGAACTTATTGTTGTTGCTGATTTGGCCCTTAAATTTAGAACTTAATTGGATAGTTTTTGAAGGTTTTAAACAAAGTTAAAATATTTAAAGGTTTTAATATACTTTTACAAATATTTTAAGACCAGCATCGGCGTTAACCTGTATTTTTTTTTTTTTTTTTAATGAAGCGTGCAAAGAGTCATTTATTTGTTTGTAGATTTGCTGGAACTGGAATCTGAATGGCAACAGTATCGTTTGTTTAGATCTAATTTCTATGTTTATAATAGCTTAATTTTAATTTAGAACTTAATACATTATTAATAGATATGATGCACGTTTTATTTGAAAATATGCTGAACAGGCATATTTCAAGTAGAAAAAAAAATATCATTTAGCTGTCATATGTTAGGATATTTTTTTCATTAAGCCTAACATGGCGTTTAATTACGGTCGATTCGCAGACCAGAGTGGTTCGCACCGGCATGGTTACCGACAGTTTCCTGCACTCATATTTTATTATCAGTAGATAGAAAAAAATTAAATAATTGAAATAGATAATTTTAAATAATTGTGAAACCATGGAAGAATAGTCGAGATCGATATTTATATACACTTATGCTACATCAATAAATACATTATTTTACCGTATTATCAAATTTTATTAAGTCAAATTTAATACCTATTATATATTATATTACAGCGTTTTCTAGATAATTTTAGCTGCATATTGTTAGTTAATAACTGTTCAATTATATATGATACCAACTGTTCAATTACATAATAGCTGTTCAATTATATACGATGTGAAACCTACGGGAGAAATCTTTACAGAATTCCCCCATAGATTTAACATTAGCGGTCGCGTTTCTTCGCATGACTAGTGTAAGCTCTTAATCTTTTCAGGGGGAGTAATTGTGTTGGCGCAACGCTGAAAATTAGCAGCATTTTTAAGCTATTACATTTGAAAACAACTAGAATTTTAAAACTCTTTCACGTAAATTATTAAAGCAAAATTTTATTTAAAATTTCAGGTACAAATTTTTATTAAAATTAAGTGGAATAAGTATTATGCTACCACCTTTCCAAGGGTTAAAAGTTCTTAAGAGCTTAAGCTAGTCACACGAGAAAACTCGCAAGCTAATGTTAATCCTATGGGAGAGTTCTTTTCAAATTTCTTGATTGCATTTCAGTATTTTAAAATGACTTTTTTTGCATAGAATAATCAAGGTCAATCTTTAACCGGACCCTTTTTACTTTTTATTTTGGCAGCATATTTTTTTTTATGAAGGCACTTTCACTTTCGCAACCAGTTCCGAAATAGAAATTATTCTGAATCGGCGAAAAAAAAAGGGGGGTGGGGGGTGGGTACACTTAATAAATCACACATAACTGCAACTGAAACAACATTTTTCCTTAGATATATTAACATAATAACAGCTAGAAGCGGAAAGCCGTTTTAAAATAGACAGATAAGAAGGAAATCTACTCTGAAATCGATATTCCACCGACAGAAAGAAATAGCTTGCGCTTTTTCCTATTTTCAAAAAAAAAAAAAAAAAAAAAAAAGATCTATGAGTCTGATAAACAATAATCAATAAGGGATCACAAATATGGCGTGAAATAAAAATATACTTATGTTTTAAACAATACGTGGACATTTCTAAATTTTTCTCTGAAGAATTAAGATTAAAATAATAATACGGAACCCCCGAATCCTATACTTAATAATACTTGAGGATTCAAAATATAGGAGTAAAAGAATAAGGACAAGAGTGATATCTCACATTTATTAAACGCTGACCTTAAACTTTTCTTTCCCCTCACTTGAGAACGCAGTTTTTCTGGTATAATAAACTACTTTTCATCGCACATGCATGCAATTTTCAAATACTCTCATTCATTTTCTAGAGCAGAGATGTCGAACCCGCGTTCCAGAAAGCAAATTGCCACCATTTTTCTCGAATAGTTTTCTTCGCCATATTTAATCTCAGAATTTATTTCATTAAATAAGCCAAAGAATATTTTTCCGAAAAAGCGGTGACATTCGGCCTTCTGATTTCACCTTCCCTGTTCTAGAGAACATAATAACTCTTTTTATATTTTTGTAAAAATTGTAAATGTTTGTTCACTGACCACCGCTTTATCGTGATCTTCATGTCCGGATAATCGGTTTAATCCCCTCGGAACCAACGTCCAAAACACGAATTTTATTCGGTTGGTACCACTTTGTTTTAAACAGTTAACTTTACTTATTTAATTACTAAAATTCTCTAATTAAATAAGGTAAACGTCACTTTTGTTTATTACTGGTACCAGAAATAATTGCCGTATGTACCCATGGTCCCAAATGTGTTAAGACACCAGTTTCTCTACCAGTTTATTTTCTAAATTATGCTTAACTTTTAAAAGAAAATGAAAAACTGATTCTTTTGAAACTGTTTAAGGATATCTGAAATTTCCATGAGTCTAGAGTGGAAAAGGATTTCGTCAATATGTACAGAAAATAGCGAGTTAGATATGCGAATAGACAAAGTAAGATCATGAATTTATTGAAACCATCAGAGATGATTACGGAAAGCATTAAAAAAATAATAATAAAAGTTGAAAATACACACAAATGAAAGAAAAGTGGGGGGGGGGGGGGCGCAGGCGAGTATATACACACCTAATTTTTTCTATGCTATAATTGTATTAAGATGAAGGTCTAAGCACACGAGGATGAGAAATTTGATTCCAGTAAACCTTTCAGGGGCAAGCAATTGTGTTTCTGTAATGTTGAATTCACACCGGAATTTACGAAAAATTCTATTTCAAAATAAGGAAAAGCAATTTTACAACTTTCTTCTTCACAAAAGTTATGAAAGTAAAATTTAATTAAAAGTTTCTGGTGCAAAACTTCATTAAAATTAGATGGGGTATAATATATCTCGCCGCCCCGCAAAGGGTTAAGTGTCAGAACTCTCCTCTCTTAATTTTATACGAGTTTTCTACCACAACTAACAACAATTTTACAGCAATTTTTTACTTGCAACTTTAGTACCAATTTGTAAAAATAAATGAACTGAACATAGGGAATGTCAGTCTAAAAAATATTGTTTCGCCTGATAAGCGTGCATTTATAGAGAACAAATATTTCTAATTTTTGTATGAAATATTCGTTTATTCTTCACAGAAAATTTTTGTAAAATAAAACAAACAAAGGAGAATGAACGTGGCATATTTATTTTTTAACCCTTTAGTGCGCAGCTTTGCATATATGCAAACAACACTGTTTTGAATTTAATAGATTTTTTTTAATTCGCATATACCTAATTCACACCAGAAAATTAAAATAGTAATATTTGCTTTAATTAAAAAAAAAACAGACATTCCGTATTTAAATAAAGCGAAATTAATCATTGAAGCTTTCTGGTGTAAAGTCAGATTCTCTGAACTACGTAATTTCTAGAAGGTATTCTATTATGGGAATTAAAGGGTTAAAGGTTAAGCTTTATAAAATAAATAATTATATAAAATAAGGTATTTGGAGACGTACTTATTAAAGTACTTACTAATTTGCGTTATTTTAGCGTAAAACAGCCACTCGACAGTAGTTTTTACTTGTATTGCAGATGTGCAACATAAGAAAAGATTGACGTATTATGTGAAAAATATATCTAATATTTTTCATTATTTTTCCTGCGTTATAAACCTTTCAGAGTATCACATATAATTTTTTTGAAACAAAATAAAAAAACGCGCATTTAAGGGTTAAACATTGATGTGAAATTGATCTTGTTTCACTGAAAGCATATATCATTAATCTGCAGATAAGAATTATTGTTAGTAAATTTTTGTATGATTTGTTTAAAGTCACCAATTTGTTAAACCAATGTGTCTAAGTAAGTAATAAAGACAAAACAGTATTATAGCCTTTAAAATTATTTCAAAAATATTATTCTGAATACTTTAAACATTATTATTAGATTAAAAACTCATGCTAGAATACACGATTTTCTTTTATTAACACACTTTCTTAAATTTAGGGAGGAAAAAATAAGAAACTTAATAAAGAAAAGTTGTTCTTCAATGAGTTTTGCCATTCATTTTACATTGCAATAAAAACTTTCAAGAAATTTGCTATATGAAAATTAGCAAAATAATTATAAAATAATGGACATATTAGAAAATGGGCATATTCAAATTATTTGTGGCTTAAATTGTTTTTGGTCTTTTGTGTTCATACAAAATGTACATCGCTGCCAATTGTAGTCCCTTTGTAGAACTCTGCGCGCAGCAGTCTGTTCAGACAACTTCACAAACACCTTATCTTCATTCTTATAGATTTTTTTGTTTTTACTAAATAATTACAAAACTGTTACATTTATCTTATAAAACAAAAAATCTTATTCATAAAATCTGCATAATTTCCTATACTAATAATTATATTATTAAATAAACGGTCAAGTGCGAGTATTACTCGCGCAGAGAGGGTTCCGTACAATAAATATATGAATTAGTAATTGTATTATTAAAAAAACCATTGCTAAAAGAATACTAACACTTTCTAAAAAACTATGCAAAGTAAGGTTGGTTATAACAGTATATACTAGAAAAATGTAAATGGATATACCATGAAAGTTCAAATAGATAGGGAACCTAAAAAATATCAAACATAGCTATTCTGTATCATTTTTACTTTCTTCTTACAAGAAGTAAGTACTAGATTCGTGAAAATTTTCGAATTCCGGTTTTCGACGGATTTATACGTTTTAGGGTACAGAGGTAATGGAAAACATGTTTTTACAAAATGTCTGTCTGTGAGTCTGTCTATCTGTATGTGTATGTGGCACAAATTTTGTGGGCGCTCTATCTTAAGAACTATTGAACGGAATTTAATAAAACTTCATATTCAGTTAGTCCCTGATATAAATTGGTGCTGATTCCTTTTTGGTGTAAATTGCCCAGCACCTGGCGCTGTTATGCTGCATAATTCATGATTTCCACAATAGCTGTATCTAGAGAACTAAAGTACGGATTTTCAGAAAACTTCAGATTCAGTTAGTCCTTGATATAATTCGGTGCTGATAACCTTTTTGGTGTAAATTGTCCAATAGTTGGTGCTTTTATGCTGCATTATTCATGATTATCGCAATCGCTCTATCTCAGGAACTAATGCAAGAATTTTCACCAATCTTCAAATTCAGTTAGCACCTGATATAAATTAGTGCTGTTTAGATTTTGGTGTAAATCGCCTAATAGGTGGCGCTACTATGCTGCAATTTTCACGATTTCCGCAATAGCTGTATCTCAAGAACTAATGCATGAATTTCATCAAACTCTAGATTCAGTTAGTCCCTGATATAAACTGATCCTGATAAGTTTTTGGTGTAAATTGCCCAAGAGGTGCCAGTGCAATTCAGAGCTTTTCATGATTTCCGCTATAGCTCTATCTCAAAACTAATGCACGGATTTTCATCAAACTTCAAATTCAAGTAAGAAGTTCGCGAAAGATGTCCCTGATTAGATTTTGGTATAAATCGCCTAACCGGTGGCGCTGCTATGCTGCATTTATCAGGAAGTATTGACATGTATGAGATAGAAGAAAGTTTTAGGATTGACATATCCGACTAGTTTAATATTATCTTAATCTCTTTATAAGTGCATATTTAAACTTCATTTGGCATTTCATAAAACTAAATTCAGCATAGTAATAACCTTTCTTTCTACAATGCAGCTAAAACAAAACATTCGTTCAAAGTTTACATTTGGCATTGTGCTAAGCGCGTTTCGAAAGGAGGTCACAACTTTGCAACGCCGTTTTGGTCCTTGCCGGGTTTTTCCAGATAGGTTTTTAATTAACTTTTAAAGCCACTCGAGGCGTTTTGAAAGAGCCATTCAATGCAAAATAGTGGCGAATCCCATAGTATTTATGTAATTCATTCTAATTAAGGGGTCTCAGGGATCTCAAACATTGGAAAAAATGGAAAAAGAGACCATTTTCAACATTTAATATCTTAAAATGTATATGATTTTAAAACACAATTTTTATAGACATGAAAGATATAACTACATTCTTTCATTTTATGTATTTAAAAATTGTAAGATGCAGAAATAGCATTTATAGGGTGCTCCAAACAGTCAGACATTTGACAAGCAGAAAATCGGTATCACAGCTTACGCGCACGATTAGAAAATAAATATTGCAACTAGAATAAAAATTTTGGTGCCTGCTTATATTTGAGATTGTAATAATCACCCTGAACATAAATAAATTTGTATTTAAAGATTTTCTTTATATTTTTAATACAAAGTTGTATTCAGCTAATAGAAAATTTTGAAAATTTCAACAATATAATCTTAATTTTTTTTTTTTTTTTTTAAACAATAAAAAGGAAATTTTAGGTTCAGTTTATACAGATTAACATGAAACGTATGTTTTGAAAATTTCATGAAAAAATATTCAAAAGTTTTTGAGATATCGTGCGCGTTATGCATAAAAAAGTCATTTCGAGAAAAATGACTTAAAACTTTCGAAAATTCCGCTTAAGCTATTGAGCGGGTAAAAGCCATAAATTCTCTTCTAATCAGAATTTGAAGGAAACAATTATGTTAAAATGTTCAGAAAAGATGGAAGATTAGCACCTAAAAAATTTAAATTAATACACTTTTGAAGTTTTCAGAGTCCTGAGACTCCTTGAATTAGTCTGTTTTTAACAATTTTGCATTTATTGCTTTTATACTGTTACCGGCCATTGCATTGCACACATATATCATTAAAAGTTGTTATCTAGGCTTTAAAAGCCGATGGTACATAGAGTACGAAACTCCTGTCATTATGTATCTCCAAACCGTCCATATCTTTAATGGTTAATATCTCGGCTAATTACGGACGATTTTTTTCAAAAATCATTATCAATAATGCTTTTATACTTCCTCTACGATAGGCATCTGGAGAGCTGCTAAACACTTTTGCTAAATGCCCATAAATCGAAATTTGTGTCTAACAGAAAAATGCGATTTTCTCAAAAACTATGTGACCTAGGGTAATCGCTATAATTTTCCTTCAAGGTTTAAATTAACATCTACTAGCTCTATTTTTTCATAATTTTAGTTTCAGTAGATTTGGAATTAGATGGGGAGGAACATATTTTTTCGCTACATTTTCGTCTACATTTGAAAATATAATACCTAAAATTAAAATAAATGTATTTTTGAATTCAGCGTTACGAAAGCTTTCGCATGATACCCTACACGATATACAAAGAATAGATTTTTTTTCAAGCAACTTAATTTGCCCCTATACATTTTTACTAAATATATTTACAAATGTTTAATAATTTGAAAATATGTGGGTCAACGGTCTTTATTACTTCCCCCAATTTGAACTTTCCACGTTCCATAGTTTACGAGTAAAATGGCTGTGACAGACAGATAGACAGACAGACAGACAGAAGAGTGACTTTATAATGGTTCCGTTTTTATTTTTTAAGTACGGAACCCTAAAAATGTCAAGACAGAAAGCAGTAGGTTAGGGTGGGGTGGAATGTGATAGAGGGGTTTTCTCATTATATATAATTCTAAATAGTTCATCAATCACACACTAGATGAAGCAATGGTAGCCCTATATTCAGGTGAAAAAATTTGCTGATCTGCATAAGCTTGCAATTGTATAAAGAAAAAGGTTATTTCAAGAATTAAAAGTATATTTGCTTTGTATACTTTTTATGCTTTCTATATTAATGACTTGTTTATGTGTAGATGTAATAGTTTCCTTATTTATGGGACATTATACTGTATACTATCCATAATTTAAACTAAGCCTAAAAGCAGCATTTTTGTTTATACAAGAAGTTTAACATAAAAGAAGGTAGTGGGAGGAATGGGACATGCCAGCTAAAGGAGGAATGGGACAAGTCCAATTCCTTCTTTTTAATAAGATGAATGTAAACTGCTAATATGAAAATATTTTTATAGGGTAATATATTAATTATAACATTGATAATATATTCATTTACTTTAAAATGTAAATAAATTGAGCTGATGATTTTCTAATGTCATCTGTGACTGATAATACTGAATTTTCCTTCCAGTGATGAAGACACTGGAATTTAATATTGTGGCACCGCCATTATCAACCTACAATCTTTGTTAAACCTTATAGCCGACACTAAACTATTTGATCCTTATCATACTTTATTTTATAGCTGTCCCATACCTACCTGTTAGTGGGGAGGTATGGGACAAATTTTGAAACTTACAATTTCTTAAATTATAAAATTGTTTCTGCAAATTATGTTTGTATATTATTCAAAGATGTTAGAAAATGTTTAAGTTTGTATGCTATACATTGCAATTTTTGTTTTTGTGTCAAACAAAGTTGATTTTTTCTATTTTTATAAAAAGTGTCCCATTCCACCCCACTCTCTTCTACTCTCTTTATCTATTAATGAATGTGCAAAGATATAATAAGATAAATATAAAAGTTTTGTATTTATCCTCTATGAAAGCCCAAGCACTTTATATAATTCACACAGTGAGAACTGATATAAAACTACAAAAATCTTTGCCTTCATATAAAACAAGTTTATTACAAAATTTTCGTTTCTATTTTATACAAATAAACAGTCAAGTGCGAGTATCACTCGCGCACAGATGATTCCGTACAATAATATATGAATTAGTAAGTGTATTATTAAAAAAATACCTTTGCTAAAAGAATACTAAGACTTTGTAAAAACTATACAACATAGGGTTGGGTATAGCTGTATAGTATACAGGGTGCAAAGAAAAGTCCCTTTAACCTGAAAATATTTCGAACGGAGAGAACTACAGCTATACAAGCGAGGTAACGGTACAGCAAAGAGACTACACCCGACCTAATGCAAACGACAACAGCACCCCTAGTGGCGAAATTTGGAAGATAGCCATTGCAAATCGAAAACGAAAACAGGTAGAGCAAATTTTCCAATTAGAAAGTTTTAGAGCATCAATCAATTAGAACGAAACGACATTTGGTGCACACGGATAAGATAAATCGTCGCCTGCATACTCAAATATGTCCGAAATCGATGAGCACTTTGTACTGTGCTGATAAGATTTGTACTGTGCTGTAAAGATTTAATTTCCAATGCATTTAAAATTTTAGAATAACCCTTTCAGGGCAAGAAGAATTTTGTTCGTAAGCCGATGAAATAATTGACTGACACCAGAATATTCAAACGAATTTCTCAGAAAACAAAAACCCGCTAATTTGCACTTTCATTACAAAAGCAAAATTTTATTAAAATATTCTTGGTGCCATTTGTCAGTTTTGGAATTAAAATTAGATGGCTAGACAGTGTAGCCACCGCCCTTGAAAGGGTTAAATCTATGTCGTCGTATTGAAAAGGCTTGCAATAGACGTTCCATGTGGAGAAATGTGCATGCAGAATTACTCTCGCGAATACAAACGTGTATCGTGAGCAATGGCGAACTTTTCGAACATACTGAATATTAACTTTTTATCCCTGTGAGACAGTTTGTCTATTTTTTACGTGTGTGATGTAATTAAAATGTATTGAGATAAGTACGTATTTATAGCAATAATTGTGCGTATTTCTTCATACTTCTGACTATTTCATTCAAATGTTTACACAAAATGAAGTGCATCGATTTCGGACATTTTTGGGTAAACAGACGAAGATTTATCTTATCCATGTAAACCAAATATCGTATTCCATTAATTAATTGATGCTCTAAAAGTTTCTAACTGGAAATTTTGCTCCATCTCTTTTCGTTTTCGATTTTCAGTGGCTATCTTCCAAATTTCACCACCAGGGGCGCTGCTGTCGTTTTCATTAAATCGGGCGTAGTCGCTTTACTATACCGTTAACTCACTTGCATAGCTGTAGCTCTTTCCGTTCACAAATATTTTCAGGTTAAAGAGACTTTCCTTTGCACCCTGTATACTAGAAAAGTATAAATGGATATACCATGAAAGTTGAAAGATATATGGAACCTAAATAATAGCAAATATAGCTATTCTGTATATTTGTTATTCCATATAGGTTTTTAGTTAACCTTTAAAGACATAGTAAGTGTATTGAGAAAGCCACTCAATGGAAACTAGTCGCAAATCCCATAGCATTTATGTGATTCATTCTCATTAACTTAGTCTGTTTTTAACAATTTGACGTTTATTGCTTTTATACTGCTACTATGGGCATTGCATTAAATAAATATATCCTTAAAATTTGTTATCTAGGCTTTAAAAGCCGATGGAGCATAGGGTACGCCGTCCCTGTCATTATGTATGTCCAAATCGTCCGTGTTTTTAAGGGTTAATATCTCGGCTAATTACCGACGATTCTTTCCGAAATTCATGATCAACAATGCTTTTATACTTCGGCTACGATAGGTATCTCCAGCTCTGCTGAACACTTTTGCTGAAGCCCGTAAATCGAAATTTGAGTGTAACGGAAAAATGCTATTTTCTCAAAAACTATGTGACCTAGGGTAATCGCTATAATTTTCCTGCAAGGTTTAAATTAATGTCTACTACCTCTAATTTTTTCATAATTTTAGTTTCAATAGATTCGGAATTAGATGGGGGGGGGGACATATTTTTGCACTACATTTTCCACCATAATTTTGACAATATAATACCTAAAATTAAATGAAATGTATTTTTGATTTCAGCGTTACGAAAGCTTTCACACGATATACAAAGAAAAGATTTTTTTTTTTTCAAGTAACTTAATTAGCCCCTGTATATTTTTCTTAAATATATTTATGAATATTTATTAATATGTAAATATGTGGATCAATAGTCTTTATTACTTCCCTCAATTTGAACTTTCCACGTAGCATAGTTTACGAGTAAAAGGGCTGTGACAGACAGACACAGGAGTGATCTTATAATTTTTCCGTTTTCACTTTGTAAGTACGGAACCCTAATAAAATTATATAGAAACTATAAACCTTGTTTTTATTTTTTCTTAAATTTATTATATAATCATGTTTTAATAAGATAAATACAAATGTTTTATCTAATTAAAAAAAAAAAAAAAATATGTATAACATATACATAATTCAAACTGTTAGAAATGGTATTAAAACAACAAAGCTCTGTTTTAATACAGAATTTTGTCTAAAGACAAAGTCTTATCCACAAAATCTGCATAGCCCACTATACTAACACTAATAATTATATTAATAAAAAAGTCGTCAAAGACTGAAAGTAGGTCATTACTCACTTTATCTATCAATGAACGTGGAAAGTTACAATAATGGATGAAGAAAGATGACGTGATCCAATACGCCTCTCTTGGGCCTCGAGATATTCATGGCTGACTAATCGAGATGATAATCCAAGCTTGGTGCCTCTTACATGGGGATTGCATGAAGTCAGCGAGAAAGAAGAGAAAAGAAATTTAAGTGATCGCGACATCACTTCCGGTCAATTTGAAAGAAAACAAGAGCAATTAAAGCAATTTTTTTCTCTCTCGATGAATGAAGAGAGGGTATTTAAGATCAAAAGCATACAGCTGCATTTAAGATAAAAGAAAAAAAGTCAAGTACGATCATAGCTGAAAATATATTCTTCATTTAAAGAAGTTCAAACTGTTACAAATACAAACTGGCTACTTTCAAACGCATTACGAAAACATTTTTATTCGTAAATACATAAAAAAATTCCAGCTTTTTTTATTCGAATAACGAAAAATCGAATAGCGTTTTCCATTTTCCTTTTAAGATAAATAATCTTTCAGGAAATGTAGTTACATTTGGTGTTTTAAGCGGATTTTCGGGACTCAACCGTCCAGGAAAGATCATCACCAATGGTATGTCTGCGGATTTCATGCTATTTAAAAAGATAACTGATTTCGTAAATGCATTTAGCAGTTCGAATTTTTAAGCGGGGGGGGGGGGGGGGTTAAAAATTCAGAACATTTTAAAAGACACTTTATGTATCTTAAAGGGTTCATTCAATGATTATGTTATATTCTAAGCATAACAAGGAAGTCCTATACAATAAGATTGTTTCTAAAACAGTTCTCAAGTCAAATAAACCCGTACTGTTAAAGTAAGAAATTAAAGTCTTCAGAGTATAGGAATAGCTTAAATGCTTATTTTTATCAAAATAATTATATATATATATATATATATATAAAGAATAAATAGATAATAAAAAGTGTTCATATAATCAATGCCTTTGTTTATATAAGTATTGCATTTGCAAATATTTTCTTATATGGAGTTTAATTTTTCTAAACTTAATTTCTATAATTTTGTTCTGGAATGTCGCATTCGACTAGATCAGGGAATGTTAAATAAACACATTTGCTTAAAAGCAATTTAGCTTTCACAGAAATCATTGCGACTTCCTTATATTGTGAAATATTGTCTTTAATAACGTGTTTCACACTATAAGGTCACTTATTTCTTATTGCATTGTTCTTTCCTTTTGTTTTAAGATTTTTATATATACAGTACATTTTGTACTTTTGAATTAAAATTATTTCTAACGTAACTTAATAATTCATATTTTTTTATTGTGTCGATTTTATCTTATTTAATAGTCATTTTTTTGTACAAAAACTCTTATTCATATATATGATTCAGTTTCAGGTCTTTTTTCATTGGTTAAATTGATTTAGTTACAAATAGTTTTAGAAAATATTTCGAATATTTATGATTTCCTTCATGTATTTCATTATTTAGTTGTTCTTTTTGAGAATTCGACATCCTGTGGATTTTCCTTTCGCCGGTTTTGAATGTTTTAATTTTTAATACTTCATGTATTGGAGGATATGGACGGGATCATGGATTGGGATATAGATTTATTAAGAAATTCATTAATGATTAGTTAAATTAATAATGGTTGATCCAGCTTTATTATGTGTAATGTCAGTGTAATGTATTGATTCTCAATTTGTTAATTTTTATTTTAAAAAAAGATGATGAATTGTAATATTTCATAATGATTTGGTTATATATATATATATCCAAAAACCAAACCAAAAATTCGAAACTACGGAACTGATCCAACAATAAATAAACTAAACCAAATGACAACAACAACTAAATTACTAAATATATATATATATATTTATACATATAATATATATATAAAGCCTTCCTAATCTAATATATTCATACATTAGAACCTCATCTTAAATTTTGTACTAGAAGTTCTTTTCCCGACCGTACTACACAGGGCCGAAGCTGGGGGGGGGGGGGACATGTGCCCATGGCGCCAGGACGAAGGGGAGCCAAATGAAGAATTATACTTTTGGAATGGATCATTTTCTTCTGATGGACTGATGTCTCCCATTATTAGGAAACAGCTATTATAAATGAAGTGTTAGGTGAAGATGAAAGAGCAGTCGTAAAAAGTTAGAACTCTGATTTTCTGGTAAGAATGGGATTTTTTTTTTTTAATTTTTTTTGAAAAAAAATTACGGCCATTTTTTTCTCCATTCTGACCAGACTTCATTTATAATAGCTGTTTCATAATAATGGAAGACATCAGTCCATTAGAAGAAAATAACTCGGATAATCGGGGCTCGGGTGCAAAAAAAAAAAAAATTAGTTTCGGCCCTGGTACTACATGAAATCGTCTAAATTTTTGAATCTTTATGATCAGTGTTAAACTATGTTTACTTAAATTTTAGAAAAAAATTAGATTTTTATTTGACAAAAGAAAAGAAAGAAGTTTTGTTCCGATATATTACTGACCGGTCACGAGTATACTCGTATTTATGCAATTAAACGTCTTTGAATAAAGATGTGTTTTGAGTTCTCAGTTGTACCCAAAGCTTGACCAATGCAGAGTTCTTGAGTTCATACGCAGGTCGCAATGCTTGCGCTCACTTCATATCGGAGTCGATGAGTCGATTTCAGGAATGCATAGATGAATTTAGCATGAGTGGACATTGCTAAACAAAGCTCTTGCAGAGGCAATGGTTGATATATCAAGCAAACACTCGGGGAAGGGGGAAAAGTCGACGGGGCCATACAATTTATATATATGTATAAATGAAATGCAAAATAACAAATACAACTATCAAATAAGCTTATAAATTACAATTATATATATAATAGCACTAAGTATATAACGCTTACGGAGTGAACTCATCCGGATCTCGACAACCACTTCGCTTTTGTATATTCCATTCGGCCATTTTCATTCAAAATTATTTTTTTCGAATAAAACTTCATAAAAGTTACATTTTTAGAAAGATTATTCAAACTAAATTAACATTTGAGAGATGACCTACATTTCATTATGTATATATTCTGAGATAACTTCAGTTGAAATTAGATTGGTAGCTCAATCTCTCCCTGCATTGAAGTAACCAAACAATTGATTCATTCGTCTTGAACTTTTAAAATATTAAAACATGGAGGTAATTGTTCGCAAATCCAATCCGCGCCTGGTGTCGAAAAAATAAATCGCATTCGTTATGAACATGGAGCTATGAATGTTATTCATATGATTTCTATTCATCTCTCTGTGGTTGTGAATGTTTATATGTTTATGCTTTGTTGGCGCCATCTTTCGGTTGTGAATGTTTATATGTTTATGCTTTGTTGGCGCCATCTTTCGGTAGTTAAATTCTTTTGAACAAGTTCTTTGAATTCTGAAAACATTGGGAAAAATTTAATTATAGGAATATATAATACCGTGTACTACATGTGTATATATATACAGTCGGACCTCGTTATCCCGACACCCGGTTTTCACGTCACTCCGCTTATCACGTCAGTTTTTCAAAGTCCCGATTTTCTGTATATGACTTTAATGTAAATAAACTCCGGATTTTACGTCGTTGTATAATTTTCAGTTCCGGATATCCCGACTGTTTAGGAAAATTGTCCGTTTTTCATAATCCATCTTATAAGCCGGGAAATTAAGCGGTAGGAAATGTCTTAGCCAAACTTTTCACAAAAGTGTCTAAAATACCCATTGAGATAAAGGATTGAAGTAAAATTTCTGATTCATCTGAATAAATAATATTAAAAAAAATCTATGAATGACCCACTTAAGCTCCAGATAGATGTATCAGTCTACTCACGGTCTTTTTGTTCTGGTCAATTGGCGCTTTCTTTTGGTTACAAGGCATTTTTCATCCGACTAAAACCGAAGCATTACATTGCATTGAAACGATCAGAAATTATCTAACATACATTTCTGAAACAACGAATATTGGTTACAATTCATTGTATAATATTGAAAAAAGAATTGTAGGAAGCACATCTAGGGATGAGCAAACCTTAATTCATCAATATTTCATGCAACAATAAAAGAAACACGTCACCATAAATATGATTTTTATTCTTTTTAATTTTGTTTTTGCGTTTATTTTGTTTAATAATAATGTTTTATTGTTTAAAACTGCAAGAACAGTTATGAATTTGAAATTGTCTTAAATTACTTAAAAATACAGCTTTTTATAAACATTTTTCTACAACTCCGAGTACCGCGACACCCCACTTATTACGACACTTTGTTCTGGTCCTTAGAGTGTCGGGATAACGAGGTTCCACTGTACATATATATATTTAAAACCACAAACAAAATATCAAATTCCATCACTCACCATATCTAAATTGAAACTCTACATCAAAAATATTAAAATAACCAACATAAACATTAACTCTTAAAACCAAACTGTAAAACCAAACTAAGGAAAATATATAAAACGGAACAGAAGGCGAGCGGCATATATATATATATCAATGCAAATAGAATTTTGTATTTTGTAGGGAAAACAAATTTGTAATTTTATAAAAGAATTTGAGAAAAATAAATCTGTTAATGCAATTAATAGTTGCAATTTACTTATGTGAGAAAAGATGATTTTTAATGATCAAAATTTATTACTGGTTTCTTTATGCATGTTTTAAAAAAATGAGGATTTAATCTGAGATAAACTTTTTAAAATTTAAGTTATATAATTATTATTTTGGCGCCAGCTATCGGCGATTAATAAAAACAAATAAACTTTCTGTTGAAATTGTGTATTATTCTGCATGTTAGCAACTTTGTTTGCATTATATATAATAGGACTAAGTGTGACCAAGGAGAAATAGTTTATTCTTTTGAGTGGTATCACGAGTGAATGTTTACTGTTTAGATTTGATTTTTCAATCTTATAACGCGTGTTCTTTTTTACTGTCAGCTAGTGTTAACTCTAGAAAAAAGAGGGCCGCCGGGCGGAAATTTTTCAAAAAGGGAACACTATTCTAAAAAAAGGGTACATTTTTCAAAAAGTGAACAAACACTATTCTAAAAAAGGGTACATTTTTTCAAAAAGGGAACACTATTCTAAAAAAGGGCACTTTTTTTTCAAAAAGAGCGCACTTGTACCTTGTTCACAAAAAATATTTTGAACTGGTTTGTTTAGAGTCCCTAGAATGTGCGATATTTTCCCGGGATCAATTGAATTACCACGGAGATCACAGGAAGTGTTAAAAAGGGATGCCGGGCGCATCGGAAGGGCTTAAAAGGGCCGCCGGGCGCAAAAAAGAAATAAAAAGGGCCACCGGGCGCTGCGCCCTGCTAAAGCGGCTTAGAGTCAACACTACTGTCAGCTAACAAACTTATTTGGAATTGCAGTCTTAGTTTTTTTTTTTTTTTTTTTAAGAAATTGAAGGTTATTGATTTTTTCAAATGCAATGAACGAAGACTAAAGTTAATCGACACTATCTTTTAAAATAGCATTATTAGTACTAGTTTGCATGTTTTTGCGAAATAGTTCTTCATATTTTGTGAGTGAAGTTCATTTGCATTTTCTATATCATTATTTTACCAATTCAGTTAATAATTTTCTTGCCAATTAAGTTTCAATGAAAACTGGGCTGTTTTTATAACTATTTTACCCCACCTGACCCTATTAGTCAGATAAGATAAAATTTATTCCGCCATAATTCTTTTTAGAATGCAATGCTATATCATTCTTTTGAAAATGCAAGCACATCATTCTCACGGGCTATCTTCTAGTATAATATAAATATGAAAAAGGTGAATTAGTACCGATGCCAAACTAAAATTTCGTCCCTTTTTTTTTCCCATTGAAGGAGAGAAATTTTCCGTTATTTGAAGAAAGGAGTTTTTATAAAAACACCGCTGTCTTTTCTCTCTAGTTGAACTTGGAACCCGACTGCCTCGAGTCCAGTATCTTACCATTACGCCAACGATCGCTTACCTTAACCTTGATTGTTGCAGGGGCAAACTTCCACAATAATTTTGGAATAGAATTCGTCACCTTATTAAAATGAATAATTTCTCTCACAAACAAGACAAAATTACCATCCGAAAATACTGGTGGAAATTAGCCCTTGCAGTAACGAGGCTCTGGTTCAACCTATGAAATATTTCATTCACAAAATGCTGGTAAGCTTTTGTCAAAAAGAATATTTATTTATATCATATTTTTTTTTAATGTAAGAAATTTTTATTTTAAGTCCATACTTTGTAACATATTTAATGATACGTACATAAATATATATATATAGGCAATCAATGTATAAGGCGTAGCGTAGGGGATGGAGTGGCAGGAAGGGCGATTTTCCCAGGCGCTAGAAAATTGTTGCATAAAGAACTATAGCACAAAAAACTATAAGAGACACTAAAGTATGCACAATATTTTAAATTGCTATGGGCACTCAAAACCCACCCTACTCCACTGCAGGGCTCATACAGTAATTAATTTTTAGATAAGTCTAATACAAATTTCAAAATGAATTTCAAAGAATAGGCTTTTAGAGAATTGTTTTTCCTTTCTATTAAAGCTTATAAGAAATGCCTAAATACGATCAACCGATAGAAAATAAATAAACAAAAGTTTTCTCTTCGTTGTTCTACTTCACATTTTATTTTAGACTGAATTTGAGATATGATCGATTTTCATTTAAATAGAGATTTTTAAATCAAAGTTGATTGGATGCAAAAGTAATTTAAAAAAATGTAATAAATGAATAAAACAGCTTCTACCTCTGACTTATGTGAATGTTACCCTGCATGCAGTGCATCAGGTCTTGGAAATGCATCTATTTATGATGACTTAAAATTAAATATATTTCATTTCCTAAAAGCAACAATTCAAAAGAGTAGTTCTGTTTAAATATTTAGCTGAAATTTTGTGGGTCTAATAATTTTTCAGATGACAAATGTTAAAACTTTCACTAACTTGACATTTCTAAAGTTACATGACCTCCTAAACACTTTTAGCCTTCAAATGTATAACTTCCTTTGAGGAACATAGCTATTCGGTTTGAATCAGATAGAAATATATCAGAGGGCAAAACAGAGATTCTTTCAGTCAAGTCTAATGGAAATTCTCCCATCAATTAAAAAGAATCGACCCTTTTAAAAAAAAATCTGTATTGAGGCATCGAAGAAACGCCTTAAGGGGACAGGGTAAGCTCTATCTCCGCCATGTTAAAATACACCAACTTTATGTAGGGGAGAGGGGGGCACATGTGAACAATTTTTACATTTTTTACTATTTCTCATAATTGTTATGAACTATTGAACCAAAAATTGATTTATATGAATATTTAGAATTTGTTTGTTCTTCTGGTGAAACTTTTGGATGTATTTATCAAGAATTTCTAACTTATATCATCATTCTAAGAATTGTCTACATTTGTTCACATGTGCCCCGGTGGAGGGGTAGTTGTGAACATAGTTGGGGCACATGTGAACACAGGCATAAATAAGACAAAAATAATTCTTTGTGAATAAAAACTGTGATAAAAACTAATTAGATGCCCTCTTTCTAGTTGTGTGATTAAATCAATAAATGTTTCAACATAGATACAAGAAATTATTCGTAAAAATTGTACACTAATATGCCTACTCCTTTTGAGTCACTTTTAATTGTTATCTAACTTCCAGTAAATTAAAACTGTGAAGCAATCCGAAAAACATTCAATATATAGCTCAATGTTTGACAAGGGTTATTAAATTTTAAACTAAAAAAAAAAAATTAATAAATAAAAAAAAATGTATTCACAGACTTAAAAAATGCACTTATGAACTGTTCACATGTGCCCCATATGTTCTGTTCACAAGTGCCCCATCTACCAACTTCGGCTTAACTTATAAAAAAAAGATATTTTTAATTGAAATAAGGAAACAAAACTTTTTGTAGACTTACCTAATTAATGCCACTATAGAATGCAATGCTGATATTCTTCTTTAAAAAATGTCTTGAATGAATTTTTACTTCAATAACTTAGAAGATTTTTTTACTTCACACCTTCTAAAACAAACAAATTACAACTACCAGATTCAAAATGGCCTATTGTTTTGAAGATTCAGCCAAAAGATGGTACCAGTACTACCATCAATTGATAATTTTTTGAATTTTTTTTATTTCAAATTAACTGTGAGAAATATGTACTGTTCACATGTGCCCCCCTCTCCCCTACCCTTTTCTCAGAATTGGTGAAATATGGAGGTCTAGAACTTTTAGAGTAGTTTGAGTAACATGCTTTACGTATTTTAACAGACCATTTTCTTTCTAAGTGAACCTGAAAACTAATTATTATTTATTTATTGAAAGGCATTTCTAAATTAGCATTTTTGGTAAAATTTCACTGCATAAAATAAATAATTATCAACAAACCATTAAATCCCTGTGTTAAAGTATGCAATATAACATAGTAAAAGTATTTTAAAAAATTGAGTTCTTACGTTTAATAGATATTGAAAAAAAGGAACACAAACATGAAAAATCCAAGTTTTGAGAAAAAGTCAACACATTAAGCGCCACGTCAGCCACCGGTGGCTGACACCGAACTTTCCGTTTAAAACGCGTCATTCGCCGATGGCTGACGTCTAAAATATGATACAAAACTGAAAAAATATACATTGTTTTAAATAATTACTGAACAAATATTTAAAATTTACCTACCATTTATTTATTACAGGATTATACTTTCTTAAAAATTATTTTAAACATTGTAAATTTTCAGCGCTTCAGTGTCAGTCATCGTGGCACTCAACGTGTTAAATATTTAAATGGCCATGAAGCTGTGAAGTACTCTTAGAAAGAATGAATAATCCCAACACTTCTTTTATAAAAACGTGTGACACATCGTTGGAAAGTTAAAAGTTTATTTAATGATATAAAAAAGTAAAAATTGATTTTCCCCCCAAATTTCGCTTACTTCGTCCCTTTAACAGGTACAACATATAGAAAGTTAGAAACAAAAAGTTCTCTTATTCTACATTACGGTTTTATTTTAAAACAAATTAGAGGCACGATCGATTTTTGATTAATTAGAAAATTTCAAATCAAATTTTATTGAGCGGAAAAATGAGATAATTTTTCCCCCTACCAGGTTGTATTTCATCATCGCTTAAGTATTCGCGTTGGACAGTTCAGTTCATAATAACACAACCCCTTCGCGACGAGAACACTTTGCTTAATTTATCTTTTACCGCCGGTTTTTCAAAACAGAAAATTTTCTGTAATTGAATCGCGAAAATACTCTGATTAATTAAGGTAAACTTTACAATGAAAAATAACTGGTGGAAATAATGAAGGATTCTGAACACCTTAAGTGACACGTATACCGGTCACTCGTCCTCAAGGGGTTAAAAGAATATTTTTTAAAGAAATAACCATTAATAATATCGTTTAATATAAGTTTGGGATGATTATTGCGCATGTGTTTGACATTGCCATTAATCCCGCTTTCGCTATATCTTGAAAAAAAAAAGTTAAAAATGTCCAGTTAAATATAGAATTTAATGTTACTGCAGTTTGTTTTATCAAATTTTTAGTAAACCTGGTGTTGGCTGTCTATGTATGATGTTCGTTAATACTTTTTGATTAAAATTAAAAAGCAGCCCAGCTTAGCTTAGGAGCACACACTCCATTGGTGACTCAGCCCCACTTTATACAGGGTGATCCTTTTTAAAGTTACAGTGTTTGGAGCGCCCTGTAGCGCGATCTAATAGCCGAAATGGCACCAAACTTGGTATTTACACTAATCAAGACATGGTAAAAAGGATTCCGTGAAAAACAAATTAGTTCCAAAAATAGCCGCTAGGGCATTTTGTGACGCTGCTGTAGCTTACAATAACGAGAATTAGCATAAAACACAGGTATCAAAGAAAAATGCAAATGTTGTCCGATGATAGCGCCAGTAACAGGGGGTATAAAAGCAAGTAGGAGACAGCTCCGACAAATAATCTCAGCTGTAGTAAACGAGCTCCAGTGACATGCCTCTCACGTTACCGGAATGTGCGTTACTGGTGAAGCTGTATTATATGAATCAATGTAATGCATCCGCAGCTCTTCGGGAATTTCGAACCAGAAAAAAATTACGAAAGGGGCCTTTATCGCTGAATGGTCTTAAAAAAAATGATTAAGAAGTTCGAGGAAACGGTGTCACTGACCATTCGCGCTGGGAGAGGACGTAAACAAGTATCAGAAGATGTAATAACTGATGTGGCAACTATAGAGACTAGAATACACAGTGTGGAAATCGGCTATCCCTGTAATATTTAAAAAAACGCTAAAATATTGTATCCTTTAAATGTGCAATGATACTGCTGCAATATGCAGATCGTAGCGAGATCTGCAGGATATTTTCTACAACTGCAAGAAATTGCTAGTCTATACAATGTAATTCTAGTAATACGAAAATCCCGCAGATGTCGCTGCGATCGACATTTGGGATTTTAGCAGTATCGTCGCACATTTAAGGGATACAAATTTTTAGCACTATTTGGATAGCATATTTCCACACTAGGTATTCTACACGCTGTAGTGGAAACTGCAATTGTCGAAGGATCGCAGGGAACCATTGCTGGTACTAGCAGCGCCCGGGGTGTAGCTCGGCAATTGGACATGATTTATTCCACGGTATGGAGAGTTTTGCGGCGCGTTGTTGGATTTTACCCCTACAAAATCAGCCGCTTGCACGAACTGAAACCAAGTGATTATGACACGTGAGTGACATTCACTCTATCGTTTCTTGCCAGGGTAGAAATTGATGATGCTTTCCCATGGCACATTCTGTGGGGAGATGAGTGCCATTTTTATCTCAATGGGTCCGTAAACAAACAAAATAGCCGAATTTGGGCTTCTGAGCAGCCCCACATCGTGCATGAAATCCCATTAAATTCCCCAAAAGTCACTGTTTGGTGTGGTTTCACAGCCGAATTCGTAATTGGGCCATTCTTTTTTGAGACCATCACTCCGACAGGACACGAAACGTGCACCGTAAATGCAGAAAGGTACCACGAAATGCTGCAAACGTTTGTTATTCCACAACTTCAGCAAAGAAACCGTCTTCAACAGACAATATTTATGCTGGATGTTGCTCCGCCACACATTAGTAATAGGGTAAAGCAGCTATTGCGCCAAAACTTCACTGATGATAGAGTCATAAGTCGGAGTTTTCCAGTTGCATGGCCGCCTCGTTCCCCTGACCTCACGCCATGCGATTTTTGGCTCTGAGGTTATTTGAAAGCTCAAGTTTATGTTGGTGGAGTATCAAATTCGTCTATTCTAAAAGACAACATAACAAAGACAGTGCGGAATATTCCTCGTGATATGTTACGTACGGTTGTGGAGAACGTTGTGCACGGAATGCACGGTGTTATTTCTGAGAACGGTGATCACATTGAAGGTGGTCTAATTCCTCACCGGGGAAGTTAATGTAGTAAATAAACATTAATAATTTAACTGTACGATTGTATGTGTTAGTATTTTTCTTTTCTCACATTTATACATTGCAAAGCGCCACAAAATGCCCTAGCGGCGATTTTTGGAACTAAATTTTTTTCACGGAATCCTTTTTCCCATGTCTTGATAAGTCTAAATACCAAGTTTGGTGCCATTTCGGCTATTAGATCGCGCTACAGGATGCTCCAAACACTGTCACTTTAAAAAAGATCACCCTGTACTTTAGAAGTCAACGAATGAGAAATGTGCATTTACCACACAAACATACAGTTAAGACGAAAAAGTTTTGACAAAACACTACGAAGTTTTTCAAATTCTCTTTTCTTTGAGATCATTCATCACTTACACCACGTAAATTTCGTGTTTTTTTTTTACCCTTCCCTTCTCTTATGTCACATGTTGTCACATTCGAGTGACACTCCTTCCCCTATTTTGACGTCACATTTTTTGCAACTGCTAATTTAAAGCTAAATTTTATTAAAACAATATTGTGATTATCATTTCGTAATCTTTTACAAACACAAATCAACATTAAAAAAAAAGCTGTTCCAATTCAAAGGATAGAGAAAAGATTGCTCAGCAACAACAAAAGTGACAGCTCAAAAATACTATATTTCGAAAAGAGATGCAAAAGAAGATTCGCATATTTTTACCGTACAGTAAAATTATAGCACTTAGCTTTCAATGCTGCTGTAAAAGAGATCATAAAAGTTTAAAACCCTTAAGAATCAAGACGTAGAAGCTACAGGGAAGATTGAGTAAATTTATCATCTCTTACAACCTCCATCCCAACCCTTCTGTGATGGAAAATGAATATATAGGGTACTATAGCGGTTTTACGGACAACTACACTTACGACACTCTTATTGTAGCAAGACGCACGCGCCTAATTCAGACCAATTAGAGCAATAATACGCAAAATGAATCTTTTGGAGTTGCATCACTTTTCTTGCGGGTGAGCGATATAGACATCATACTACTGTATTTTTTTATGAAACTTTATTATGATGCTTGCAAATAATACCTACCTAATTGCTTTAATATTTAAGATTTGAAGTCGCAACGTGCTAACCCGTCCTTCCTCCTGTCACATGTGTCGCATTTTGCGATTCCCCCCCCCCCTTCTTGAAGCATGACATAATTAATAGACATTAGTAGAGGGAGAATGGGCGTTCTGCGGCGGCAAGCAGGAGTAAGGAGCAAGGCTCCTGCGTGCTGAATATCATACTAGAGTACGATGTGGGAAAGAGGGACTCCTGCGTGCTGCCTCCTGCGTGTTGGTGTCTTAGAGTAGGAGGGTAAAATTTTGGGGGGCTTATTTTTGAGAGGGGCTTATGGATGATTATCATACTAGAGTACGATATGGAAAAGAGGAACTCCTGTCTGCTGACTCCAGCGTGTTTTTGATGTCATGTTAGAATAGAAGGGTCTCACCCCCCTCCCCCTCCCCCATTGAATTTTTTTTAACGGAAAGAGGGACTCCTGCGTGTTGAGATGGTATGTTAGAGTAGAAGGGTCCCCCCTACCCCCTTACTTTTTTTTTTTTTAATAGTGTCGGTCTCTTTCGATGAGAACATTTTTACGTGTTGTATCATATTTAATTTTTCGTTTGTTTTGAACTTTGACAAAAATAGTAGGTTAGTTTTGATGAGATTAAACTGGACTTGTGTTATTAGATGATGATGCTTTATTTAATTTAATTTGTATTCTTATTGAAAGGTTTTTATGAACAACTCTGTTTTTTGGAAAAACTTTAGAGAATCTTCGAAAAAACGAGAAATGTTATGCTTTGCATTATTGAAAAAACAGTAAAAAAATTAGTAACCACATCTAGTTTTAAGTCATTTGATGGAGATCCGATTGCAGTGGAAAGGATTAAACACAGTTTAATTTTGCATCGTCCTATATACGTTGGGTTTGTCATATTAGTACTGTTTTCCTTACGGGTTTCGAACCCTGAAACTCCCCATTATTCGAATTTCTGTAATGAGAATTTAGATGGAAACTTGAAAAATTTCATTTAGAACTGAAAATTGTTAATTATTATTATCTTCTTGTTGCAAGTTCATACATCTCTTTACTTATTCGCCTGGTTACGAACCTACAATATTCCCATTATTAGATTATTTCTATAACCATTGGGCAGGGCGGGCCCCATTGTTTTTTCACTTGAATTTGCTTTCTTTCAGTTTTGTATCGACTTCTTTTAAAAATGAGCAGAAGAAAGATTTTACGTTAGAAGAAATTTTAACAAAGTGTTGCCATTGAATTTAGAAAAAATGAGAAATAAACATTATATATTTTTATTATCGTGCACTTTGAGAAATTATTTAATTTTCAGATGAATAGAGTTTGCTAACATTTATTCATTATAGTATATATTTCAACATTGGGGAAACTATTAACAGTGTGTTGCATCTGTATTACGTACTGCACGAAATTAAAGACTGTTGCCATTGAATTTCGAGAAATAAACATTCAATTTTTAGATATTATGTACTTCGAGAATCTAATTCAATTTCTTGGATTTAATAATGTCTACTTCAACTTCTTGAAAGTATAGTAATTTGAGCGAAAAGATAAATTATAAGCTGGATTTTAGGAAAGTAATGAAATTTTACCGTAATGATATTTTTTCAATCAGGATTTTCTTGTACAGTTAATTGATTTTTTCATTATCACTCACCCAAAATGTTTCTTTTTACTTATACTGTAACAAAATTTGTGGATTTTAGTTTTAAAATATTCGCCTTTGGATGGATTCGAACCATCATCTTTTGGTTCACAGCCAAACGCGTTATCCAATTGCACCACAAAGGCATTAAAATGACATACAATTAAACCAAAACAAGTTTATTCCTAAGCTTTTAAAAACTAACCAGTTCTTCAATTTTCAAAGATTTGTGGTCATATCTATTTGTGTGTTTGTTGTTTCGATCATACATAAACAGGATGTACTGTTTATAATCTGGATGTAATGATAAACCGTATTTCCGCTTTATGTGAAAAACAGAGATAATACTTCTTTTTTCCATTGTATTAGGAAAAAAAATTTTTAATGGGTCGCTATTTTAATTAACTAACAATTAAGAAATGAACCAGATTTTTTTTTATAACACTCGCATTTCAGTAGGATTCATAATAAAGTTAATCACTTAATGATAAAAACAGGTTAATTCAAAAGAAATGAATTTATAAAATGATTCATTTTGTACACTTGCTTATTAAATGAACACAACAGTTTATGTATTAAATCGTTATCACGGGATCTTCTTTTTTTCTGATGCGCCACCTACATTGATTTAAGTGTAGTTGGATTTCATTTCATGTCATTATTCTGTTTTCTACTGTTTTGAATACACGTGCTGTATTTTTGTCGTCGCAAAGTTAAAACAGTTTTTAAATGAATATGGATGTTATTAATGATACACAATCGACTACTGTCGACAATTTGGGTAAGATGAGTGAACAGGAGATAAAAGATGTGCCCGTTTCGATTAGTAAAAGTATTCCTGCTTCATCAGAAATGTTTCAATTGCCTTATATTTGTGTAAAATGTAAAGCAGAATTTTACGAGAAACATGAGTTTTTAAAACATATGAACATTCATTTAGAAAAAAAACTTTTTATGTGCGACGTATGTGGAATGTTGTTTTTTC
Organism: Maratus speciosus; assembly: GCA_963932465.1. Classification (NCBI taxonomy): domain Eukaryota; kingdom Metazoa; phylum Arthropoda; class Arachnida; order Araneae; family Salticidae; genus Maratus; species Maratus speciosus. The sequence goes on from OZ010796.1 coordinate 349,018,733, forward strand.
GAAAGAGTTCTTTAATGGAATGTATGATAATTCATCGCATGACATCTACCATGTACCAATGTGAAACATGTGGTAAATCTTTTTCAAGAAAGAGTGTGTTAATCAGACACGCAAAGTTTCATTTAGAAAAAAAGCCTTTGAGTTGTGACAAGTGTAAGAAAACATTCGTTCAACAATGTGATTTACGAAAGCATTTGTTAATTCACATTAAAGACGGAAAATTTCATAAATGTGAACAATGCGAAGAAACGTTTTCGAGAAAGATGGACTTAAGGAATCATCTTAAAATTCACATCATTCCGAAGAAAAGTGAGCTTTCCAAGCAATTCAAATGTGATGATTGTGACCAAGTTTTTTCTGATAAATTTGACTTAGTTGAACACAGAAAAATTCATCTTTCACCCACCCAACTTAAATTGGAACAGCGTAATGGATTGATTAAGCAATTAGAAGAATTAACACTTCAATTAAGAACTTTGCAAAATGAAATATCTTCTTCAAATATCGAATTTTCAATGATTTGAAAATAGACATACGTTTTCATTATACATATGCAATCATTTTTGTAACTAACGAAAAATAAATTTTTTTTCAATTGGAAAAACGTGTATGTTTTCATTTTAACAAGATGCCTTAGTATTTTATTGATTCCATAACAAATGATCTTGATTTTTTTTTTCTAAGTGAATGAAACTCTAATAATATTTTGGAAATACATTTTTTTTTAATTTTCAAGTTTTCTTCATTTAACTCACTCTATTAATTTGAAACCATTGCAAAATTGAAATATATTTTAATAAAGTTAAAATAATAAAGTTATAATAATAATAAAGTTTTAGTAATATTAATGAATAGCATTACTAATAATTGTAAATGAATTTAATCATCTACTAATTAATCAACTATCAACATTTTTGAGGGGATATATTAAATGAAGTATGTGTCCACTCATTATTTTATTCAATTTCATATGAGTATGACTACATCATAATAAAAACTATTTTAAACAATCAACTTCTATTACTTTTGTTTAGAGGGATTAGAAAATGAAGTTATTTAAATTACTGTTATCTTTATTACATATTTTTTAAAGTTTAATTAACAAATAAAATTAATTTAATTAATTTGAGTATAATTATCATTTTAGTATAATTATCATTTGACTATATTTATCCACTCATTATTTTAATCCATTTCATATAAGTTTAATTATCCACACACTATTTATTTTAATCAATTTCACGAGAAAAAATATAATGAACTTGCGTTTCATTTTCCATGTGTTGCCATTCACAAGTTTGAAAAATAACTATCATAATGAAATATTCATGCTAGCATTAATCATGCTTTTCGGTTTAATCATCAATTTGAAAAATTTACTTGAAACCGATTTTTAACTGAAGCCGTCACTGATTTGAATTCATATAAATATAATTATTCACAATTTTAATCAATTTCATTTGAGTCTAATTAATTTAATTTGAGTATAATTATCATTTGACTATATTTATCCACTCATTATTTTAATCCATTTCATATAAGTATAATTATAACTTTCACTATATATTTTAATTAATTTCATATGAATAAAATTATTATTTTTAGTGAACTTGTGATTCACCCATCGTGTGTTGCCATTTTCAAGTTTTAAAAATATCTAACATGATGAAATATTCATACTAGCAATAGTCATGCTTTTCGACTCACTCGACAATTTGAAAATTTAGTCGCTCACGATTTTTTAATTAATGTGATCGTTTCTAACTGAAACCGTCACTGATTTGAACTTATGTTAATAATCGTTTCGAAATCATCTCAGTCAGTTTACTGTTGACTTTTGATCAGACTACACCACATACTGTTTGCTATTTAAAATGGCTTGCGAATTAAATATGCTGAAAAGATCTCCCCTAGAAATCAATTGCTTAGCAAAGTATCAACGTTTAGAATCATCTTTGGATACTGATATGAAGGAATTAAATCTCCCAAGTTTAGAATTTTGTAATTCAAACGAGAAGTGTTCAACATTACTCTCAAACAAGGATTTACATGCTTCAGAACCCAAGTTCGGTATGGATTCGACGACCCCAATATTCACTCATAATGATGACGACGCAACTTCTACTATGAGTTTTTTAGACACTATTTTTAATGGCCTAGATTTTAAAAATTTGGAATCCTTCATTTCCCCAAGTACCTCAATTTCATCATCACAAGAACCAACAAATGCTGTTTTGAATACAATACAAGATCCCCTTATGAAAAACATTCCCAAAAGCAAACCATTCAATTTTAGCGTGATTGAAATCAAGTTGAGTGATTGTGTTTATTTAATTTTAAAACATCGTATCAAACGATTTTATGTGTATATCGGGGAGTGTAAACGCAATGTGATTAGTAATGAAGAAATGATGACGAAAAATAGACTTTTGATGGACATTAACACGTGGTATGAATTTCAATCGAAACTTTTTGCTTTTAATTTGAAATATAAATCCTCATCATTTATTGCTAGTAATACTGTGTTGGTAATGAATCACAATAATAGCACTATGCGAATTAAAAACTTGATGAATTCTTCACATTTTGACTTAAACGATTGCCAATTATTAAATTTGAAGGATAAAGTTCATCATTTTAACAAGAAGCTTTTGCAACACATGTATACAAATTATCTACCACGTTTAATTAAGCAAAAATGTACACTAAGTGACGTAACCATCGAAAATGAATCTGCTTTATTTTCAAAGCTCATCAAATGTATTGAGAGTAATGTAGTGACTATTTTAAACCAAATTTATGAGTGCGTAGGATGTATTTTTGAACACGAAAGCATGAGTCTTCATACATGTTTCACATTTAATAATCGCGAAAAGTTTAATCAACTAGGGGACACGGTATTAATGTTAGTGAATTTCGATTATGTTGTTTCTATGTTTTTAAACGGAACTGGATGTGTTAGTAAAAACTTTTTATGTAACATCAATGTAGAAACTATACAATATGTATTGTTTAAATAATAAATTTTGTTGTTTTTGTTTCTTAAATGTATATGTTTATTCATTTAGTCTATCTTTTAATTATGACAATCTATATTGGAAAAAAAGAAATTAACAATTACCTAATCAAAATGTATATATATATATATACAAGTTTTTATTTTTGAATTTAAAATAAATTCCAAGTTATTAATATTTTTAATAATGAAAATAAAAGTTTTCTACATTTGCAATTTAATAAAATTATATTTACAAGTTAAAAAAATATTTTTGTAATAAATTTCAAATCTAGTGGCAATACATTTTTCAAGTTTTACAATTTTAGAAAAAGTTTTCACTTCAAGTTAAAAATATATTTTAAAATAATTTTTTTCAATTCAAGTTAAAATTAAATTTAAAATTTTACAATTTCAGAAATAAAGTTTTCAATTAATCAAAAATTTTTTAAATTAAACTATTCGTTGTAAAATTTTTTTATCCATGCTTTTATGTTTGCATACTACATATAGATATGTAGTATATACTATGTTTTATGTAAGAACAATTATTTAATAGTTCAAAATTATTTACAAGTTAGAAAAATATACTATGTAAGAACAAATATTTTATTAGTCGAATTATATTTACAAGTTAGAAAAAAATTTACTAGTTTTTAATTTAAAATAAGTTTTCTAAAAATTGCAAAAATATTTTATCAGTTTTAAAAAATTATATAATTTTTTTTTTTTTTTTTTTTTTTTTTACGTTTTACAATTTAAGAAATAAAGTTATAAAAGTTTTTAAAAATTTTCATTAGTTAAATTTTTTTGTTTGTTCAATTCATTATATAAATTTTTTTAATCATGCTTACATACTACATATAAATATGTAGTATGTTCACAATGTGATATATTGTATACTATGTATCATAGTATATACTATGTTTCATATAAGAACAAAGATTTTTCTATTTCAAAATTATTTACAAGTATAGGAAAATGTTTTATTAGTTTTTCAATTTAAAAAAAGTTTTCTAAAAAATATTTTATAAGTTTTACAAAAGAAAAAAATGTTCAATTAAGTTTTCTAAAAAAATATTTTATAAGTTTTACAAAAAAAAAAAAAAAAAAAAAAAAAAAAAAAAAAAAAAAAAAAAAAATCAATTAAGTTTTCTAAAAATATTTTATAAGTTTTACAAAAGAAAAAAATAATTCAATGAAGTTTTCTAAAAAAATATTTTAAGTTTTACAAAAGAAACAAAAAATTCAATTAAGTTTTCTAAAAAATATTTTAAAAGTTTTCTAAAATATATATATATTAGTTTTACAATTCAAAAAAGAATATATATATGTTATTAGTTTTCAGTTGTATACAAATTGCAAAATATGAGTTATTGATGTTAACATAGTACGTATTTATATATCTCATAATATATATCACATAGTATATATCACATAATGCGTATGTATAACAAAGTAGATAGTTATATACCACATAATGTGGGTCATATATGACTAATTGTATACTATGCTCGACTTAAGATTAATCATTTTTTAGTCTAAAATTAATTATAAGTTATAAAATTATTTTTTTAATGAAACTTTTGTTTCTCCTTATCTACCTTATTTCTACAAACTCTAATTTTTACATCTACATTTCTAATACAAATTCATTTATATTCAAGTAATAGAATAATATCTGCTTACAAATAGCATTGTCTTAAAACGAAGCTTGGCATGTCTCGCTCCTACAGATGAAATGCTCTCTGCAGATAACAATCCGGATGTTTATATCATCACGTGACTTCCTTTAACATCTGATAAACCGATACCATGTTTGCCATTTCCAATTCAGTCTTCAAATGTGTTGCTTCGTTAAGCTTTACGGTCTATATTGCTTCATATTATAAAAGAACTATACATTTTCTTTATACGTATGATATTGAAAAGATATAAACTAATTTTAGAATATACCTTTTTATATCTGCAAACTTTTATTACAAAAAAAAAAAAATCATCATCTTTTACTATGTTTAGTTGAAAGATCTTTTATTTTTTAATCAGATGATGTAATCGAAATTCTTAATATGAAATTTTATTTTATAGAAATAATTTTCTTATGAAAGCGAAAAAGAATATTTCATCATTTATATAATCTAAGGTTGATTATATATATATATATTATGTTATCTAACATAATTTGTAATTGAATAGAGTATACTTAGTATATAAAATTATATACATATTTAGTATATATATATATATATACCTAATATATATAATTATATATACCTCTAGTATACATAATTTGAAGAACTGGTTAGTTTTTAAAAGCTTAGGAATAAACTTGTTTTGGTTTAATTGTATATCATTTTAATGCCTTTGTGGCGCAATTGGATAACGCGTTTGGCTGTTAACCAAAAGATGATGGTTCGAATCCATCCAAAGGCGAATATTTTTAAACTAAAATCCATAAATTTTGTTACAGTATAAGTAAAAAGAAACATTTTGGGTGAGTGATAATGAAAAAATTAACTGTACAAGAAAATCCTGATTGAAAAAATATCATTACGGTAAAATTTCATTATTTTCCTAAAATCCAGCTTATAATTTATCTTTTCGCTCAAATTACTATACTTTAAAGAAGTTGAAGTAGACATTATTAAATCTAAGAAATTGAATTAATTTCTCGAAGTACATAATATCAAAAAATTGAATATTTATTTCTCTAAATTCAATGGCAACAGTCTTTAATTTCGTGCAGTACGTAATACAGGGGCAACACACTGTTAATAGTTTGCCCAATGTTGAAATATATACTAAAATGAATAAATGTTAGCAAAACCTATTCATCTGAAAATTAAATAATTTCTCGAAGTGCACGATAATAAAAATATATAATGTTTATTTCTCATTTTTTCTAAATTCAATGGCAACACTTTGTTAAAATTTCTTCTAACGTAAAATCTTTCTTCTGCTCATTTTTAAAAGAAGTCGATACAAAACTGAAAGAAAGCAAATTCAAGGGAAAAAACAATGGGGCCCACCCAGCCCAATGGTTATAGAATTAATCTAATAATGGGAAGATTGTAGGTTCGAAACCAGGTGGTTAGGTAAAGAGATGTATGAACTTGCAGCAAGAGGATAATAATAATTAGCAATTTTCTGTTCTAAATGAAATTTTTCAAGTTTCCGTCTAAAATCTCATTACAGAAATTGAAATAATGGGGAGTTTCAGGGTTCGAAACCCGTAAGGAAAACAGTACTAATATGACAAACCCAACGTATATAGGACGATGCAAAATTAAACTGTGTTTAATCCTTTCCACTGCAATCGGATCTCCATCAAATGACTTAAAACTAGATGTGGTTACTAATTTTTTTACTGTTTTTTCAATAATGCAAAGCATAACATTTCTCGTTTTTTCGAAGATTCTCTAAAGTTTTTCCAAAAAACAGACTTGCTCATAAAAACCTTTCAATAAGAATACAAATTAAATTAAAAAAAAGCATCATCATCTATTAACACAAGTCCAGTTTAATCTCATCAAAACTAACCTACTATTTTTGTCAAAGTTCAAAACAAACGAAAAATTAAAAATGATACAACACGTAAAAATGTTCTCATCGAAAGAGACCGACACTATTAAAAAAAAAATTAAGGGGGGAGGGGGGACCCTTCTACTCTAACATGCCATCTCAACACGCAGGAGTCAGCACGCAGGAGTCCCTCTTTCCGTTAAAAAAAATTCAATGGGGGAGGGGGGGTGACCCTTCTACTCTAACATGACATCAAAAACACGCAGGAGTCAGCAGACAGGAGTTCCTCTTTTCCGTATCGTACTCTAGTATGATAATCATCCATAAGCCCCTCTCAAAAATAAGCCCCCCCAAAAATTAAGCCCCCCAAAATTTTACCCTCCTACTCTAAGACACCAACACGCAGGAGACAGCACGCAGGAGTCCCTCTTTCCCACATCGTACTGTAGTATGATATTCAGCACGCAGGAGCCTTGCTCCTGATGAATAAAAGGCACAATTAACTCATAGGATGGTGTTTTTGTACTAAACTTTTTGCACAGGACTGTTATAATTAAAATTCACCTATCCAAAAGCCTCTGGTGATAGTACTAAAGTTCCAAACGGAACAAAATTTCGGTAGTGTTTGTAGTTAAACTGAAAATTGCAACTTAAACTATAAAAATTGAAAAAAGCCGCGGTCTGAGAGACAGGTAACATCAGTTAAAGGTTGAAGCAATAAAATGTTGTTGAGGTACTTCTAATAAAGTCTTAATTAAGTAATAATGTTTGTAATAAATTATGGAATTAAATATTTACTTAACCAGGGATTCTATGGTTCAGCTATACATGGTAGTGCAACTAAACCTTGATGTTTTTTCTTTTATTTGTTTTGTAAATATTTTTGATATATGTTTTGTAAATAAAATCTTGTTAAGTTTTAATTAAGAGTTACTTTTCTTGCAATATGTGATTTTCTATTTAGGTCAATGTTAGATTAATTTTGTGATAAGATAATTTTAATTTTTGATTTCTTATCTAACAGTTTATAAGTTGGGGTATCTTTCTAAATAATCCCATCGCAACGGTTTCATTAAGTAACCATTTTTTTAAAGCTGCAAATTCACCCCAACCAGAACTCACCGATCACGTCTTATTATTTATTATTTAACTACCGGACTTAATCGCCAAAGGTAATTTTAGGTTCGAGATACTTGGGATGATTTTTAATAGTAAAAATCGTAACCAACTGTGTATGTATATAGATCCCCCCCCCACCCCCCAACAATACATTTGTCGACATAGTTCGGTCTCAAAGATTGCACCTCTCTAGATACAAATTAATTCATATCAGTCAATTGATTTAATTAAACGGTAATTCATATGACAAACATCTTCTGTAACATAGGTTGATTATTCTCAGACATACATTTTCAAAGTAATTTCCAGGGACATCCAAGTCATATCATTGGATAAGGAAATTAAAGTACAAATTAAGAATATGTAAAAATATCATGTATGTATTTGCCGAAATCGTGAAAAAGTATTTTAGGGGCAAAAGGTTTTTACCTGTCTAAATACATGACTACATTATGTTTCAGGGAGAATGACCGATATATACATAGAATTGCTAATATTATTTCACTGATCAAATTTCTCATAATGAATTTAACAAATTTTAAGGCATTCTTAATTTACATAATTTACATTTTATAATGTACAATAACATTTCAGTTATATTATACTCAACTAATAAGCAATTCATAGGAAAAAAGCAGTTTCTGAAGCAGTTAACAACGTTAACTTACAGCTACACAAAATTGTATTTTATTTTTTTTATATGTATATTTTTATGTAGTGAATCTCCATGATAAATTAATAAGTGAATAAACAATGTGTAATTTCAGTTACAGAAAATTAAACTTTAATTTAACCAACTAAACAATGTTTGGATAAAATTAATATTAATAATTTTTTTTTGTTTAAATGAAATATGTAAACAGCTAAGAAAATAATACATCTTAAGAATATAGGAATTGTAAGCATAAGAGGTTTTTCTTTCAACCTTATAATGTATTTGTCATTAAAAACATAAAATATTGTAATATCCAAGTTCTTTTATGCTTATTACAATGGAATTTAATCAAGAGGTAAAGTTTTCAGGGCTTCTTAACAAGAATTAGTTCTTAACGAGAAATACATGAAACAGCATTCATTTCCGCTGTGCTAAACAAAAACAAAGAAAAAAGTTAAAACTAAAGAATTAGCTCATTTTCTTCCGCGGTGATAAAAATCTTCATTTAAAATAACTCTGTACTAGCTTGTAAAATCCTGGTTGCAACAGGAAAAGAAAAAATAAATAATTAAAAAAAAGCTGAGCGAAGTGAAAGGATTTTACAACGCAAGAATCCTTTATCCCCCTTTTTTTTAACGCTTCACCAGAAAGTCTGAAATGAACAGCATAAGCATCAGTAATTTGGTGTTTTTTCGCTGTTAAATTAAGACTAGAGAATTCCCTACAAAATTTTAAAAATTTTTCATACAATATTTGGCTCTTTCCTTCATAAAATTTGGTTGATAATTGTTGGCTGTGCATTGTTTATTTTGATTGAAAAACATAGTTTCTCGTTTTTTGAAGTAACTGGGTGTTCTCTCACTCTTACCGTTATCCAGTCAGGGCCCGACTTAAAGCCTCTGGGCAAGCGTCATTCTGCGCCCCCCCCCCCCCTCTATCTATTCATAGAAATTGTTCGTGAATTATGCTGAAGTGACTAATACTAAACGTCATATCTATTGTATGTATACATAAATTTCGAACCAGTTTTTCACATCTGTATACAGAGTGCCACAAGAAAGATGATATCAGCTTTAATAGAGGATAAAATACATTACTTTTTTTGCATATGAATGTAAGGGCTCATGTGAGTCTTTGAAGTGTAAATAGAGATCTTTCACTCACTTTTGGCTATTTGTCATAACATAATAAAATTTTCTACAACATTATGAAATTTAAGCTTTTGTATTGCAACAACATACATTTGGGCGATTCCATAATATAGGAAGGGAAGTGCAGGCATGCATTTATACAAATAGCAACAAATTTCAGCACTTGTTATGGTTGTTGGAAGAAGAGAGGGGAAGATGAGGACCACATTATTTTCCTAAATCTTTGAAAATGTAAGAATTTTGGTCACTTTTGGTCAATTTTAATCATTTGGCACCCTCTTAAGAAATATCCTGATTAAGCCTAAGGGGGGCCTCTTCAAATGAAAGGGTCCGGGGCAACTGCCTCGCATTAGTCAGGCCCTGTGTCTAATAGCTAATTCCTAAATCGTTAGCTTTAGAGCAGAAATGTCAACCAATCGTCCATGCTATTTAGGACTGGACCTTCTTTAGAGGTAATTTTTCAAATACATTTTTCGCACTTATGGTTACTAAATACTAGTTTTAATGGAACGTAGAAAAAGTTTCTCAATCTGTATAGTTTCCTTAAAACAAAACCTGCTATAAACAAAGTAATGACAGTTTTATATGCAGTGGGAAAAAAATCATTTTCTGACACTGGTTTCATTTTTTGTATCCTTTGTGATTTAAGGAATTTCTATAAAGTTTTCACACGAATTTTTATATAAATATACATTGATACCTATCCAGAATTAATGTATATATATATATATATATATATATATATTATAAATTGTAGATTATATATACACAATGTGCACCACATGCGTCTGTATAAACAAATGTCTGACTGTGGAGACCATGTACCCACGAAGACGGTTGTAAAATTCATATGCGTCCATGGTAGTAAAAAGGTTGATGACTCCTTCATTAGAGGTATAGTTTTAATTGCGAAAATGTTTCAAATGTTGCTATTCATCATATTAAAAGCCATTTACGTGAAACTAGTTATTTTTAAAAAGTTACAAAATTCAAATAATTATTCGGTTCCTTTTTTCTAAAGGGAACGTCAAAGGTATATATTTTTATTTAAAAAAATCCTTGAAAATGTCAAGGTTTATAAAAATCCTTTATAAAACATAAGTTTTGTTTAATGCAATTCGATTTATTTGAAGGATCGGCATCTTTAGGATTCGAACACGTGATTTCTTGTTTGGAAATTTGTACTGTTACCTCTGATGCTCTTTTCCTCTATCCTTCCCTTTGCTCCTTCAGTTAGCGTTTTACTAGAGTACCTTCATAAGAGAGTAGCGACATTTACCAAGAACCTTTCTAGTGAACACGTGAAGCAATTTAGATACAAAAAATTTCAACATATATATCTGTACCTTGGAACAAAAAGGGCCAATGTCCAAAATTGAGAAATTTGAGTTAAATGCACGAATGAATTCAGGATGCGATATAAAGTAATTGTTAAAAGGGCCAATGTCCTCCCAATATTAGATCATTGAAAACAAAATATTTTGTCGAGGCCAATGTTACTTACTGTTAATGTAAAAATAGCCAATTTAAAATGTAAACAAAAACTAAATCAATGTAACATTAGATTGTAGTGAGGAAAACATTACTGAATTGAAAAGTACAACTTTAAAAAATAATAGTACAGAAATCGTAGCAAGATTCTTAAAGTTCCTCAAACTTAAATTGGGTTTCCTGCCATTTGAGAAAAATGGACATTGGCCCTTTTTGTTCCAAGGTACAGATATATATATATGAATAAATACTTTTTAATTTAACTATCTTATTACATGAATTGGGAAAAAAGTTAAATTGCTATATGGGTGTTTCACGATCAGTGAAAATTAAAAAAACCCTTGGAATGGAGGGTTAAGCATGCATAAATTTTACACATAGAAAGTAGGCAATTATGATGGCTGGTGTGAAAAATTTAGTTGATTTTTCTACCGATCGGTTGTGCGCCCATAATGATACGGTCCGATTAAGCGACTATTGAGCTTGACGCCTGGTACAGGAGAACGACATGGACCACTCTTGTGGCTCCGTCAGTTATGTCGTCATCATAATAAATTATATTTTCAAAACAGTTAATATGGAAAAAGGAGAAAATGGAAAACCCCTTGAACCGACGGAAAAGTTTAATTTAAAATCAAAATAAAAGTAAAAAACTCGGGAAAAATTCGCTTCTCGGATTACGGGAATTCGGGATTAGTAAATGCAGTCTCCTTATGTCAACAGGTAATTCTATATATATGAATTTCTTCGTCTCTAATGACACTCTAAGATCATTCTTACACGATCAGAATCTTAGAATTTCTTTTTCCCACGAATGCTCGTGCGTAAATATGCCAAGAAAGTAAATCCAGAGAAATTCTTCGTAACTGCCGGAACGGTTCCTCGTGGCACTCTAGCGGAACGTGTGCAACCAACGGAACGAATTTATAATTACTGTTTCATTTTAAATCAAGAACAATATTCACGTCAAAATGGCAAGCTCTCTGACCCCACTCTTTCAGCCGAATAAACCTGCACAGATAAAACACGCGAATTACGACTTTTATCAAAATGGTAAACATTTAAGCTGACATCTTTATTTTCTGGACAGTTTTAACGAGCTACCCCACCCGGCGTTGCCTGGCCCGGGATAAACCTTACTTATAACCTTAACTATACATAAAATAAGTGTTGAATTTAGACATTTTTCTCCGGTAGTTTAATAAGTATTAAATCCGAAATCTTTCGATGCTGAATGTATAAAACCTTACGCGATTGTAATTTTTGAAGCTTCCCTTTTTCTTTTAACCCTTTCCAGCGCGGAGTAATTCTGGTCATAAACGAATGAAATGATGTACTGACACCAGAATTTATAAACAAATTTATTAGAAAATACAAACTGGCTTATTTTCAAGTACGTTATAAAAGGAAACTTTAATTAAATATTATTGGTGCCAGTAAAATAAAATTAGGTGTCCTTTTCTAAGGACACCGAACGCGAAAGAGTTAATGAAATTACAGAAAATTTTATTTTAGTAACTCATGAAAAAGTGAGAAAATTATGAAAGAGGAAGTAACTGCAGCAATTGAACATTTAGAAATTATTTATAGAAAAAAAAATCTAGGAATGTCTCTAAAGTTAACAGATAATTTCGTTAAGATCAAATTAAATTTCCAAATGATCTCGACAATCTGATTGCCTTTAATTCATTAGAAAGATATAAAACGAGAGTAAACGAAAGACTGTTCTGAAATTCTGCTATAGATCTGTTGGTTGGTTGTGTTTATGACGGTCAATTATCTGCACGAGGGATATAGGCCCTAATGGGGGGGATGCCCTCCGTGGGGGTCTTTCTAAAGGAACCTAACCCGTATTAACGCTTGGAAAACCAAGGTTCGAAGAAAACCACGAAAACTCCGAACGATTAGGCCGACGGGCGAGATTGGGATCGAACCCAGCACCTCCCGTCTACCAGCTTCGAGAGCAGAACCTCTCGGCCACTGATGGGGCTATATATACAGTGACCAAGAAAAGTATTTGCACGCAGACGATTTTTTGCATAAGTAACCATAGAAAGCAAATTTGATACTATTCTCTTAATTATTCATTTATTTAAATAAGGAGAAAATAAAAATAACTACCCATTTTCCTTAAACAGTAATATTACACATTAAAAAAATAAATTAATATTTTCTCATACCTAAAAAGTATTTGCACAAGAAGCATTGACTGTTAAAAAAGGCATTAAATGTGAACATTATGCAAATGTTTAGCATATCAGTCCCGCAGTACATTAGCCCCGCACTTCAAAGTCATGTAATATATTAACTGGAGCAGGGATTCTGGGGAGTTTTTGTTCTAATGGCGCCGAAAACGTGTGAACTGTCTGTTGCTATCCGTGAGAAGATTATATTTCTTCATAATTCTGGATTAAGTTACCGAGGAATAGGTAAAAAATTAAATCTAAACTTTTCTAGTGTTCGTTATGTAATTAAGAAGAAAAAAGAAACTGGTTCGACAATAAATTAGCTGCGAACTAGGCGTCCAAGAAAGCTAAATACCAGGCAAAGGAGAGCCATCATAAAAGAATCTTCAAAAAACCCTTTTCTAAGTGCTCGAGATTTGGCTGTTGATGTCGCTGCAACGTCGGGAACAATAGTTACACCACAATCAATTAGAAATATTCTTCATGATGCAAATATTCGAGGAAGAGCCCCTCGAAAAAACCATTTATTAGTGAAACAAATAGGGTGAAAAGACTTGAATTTGCAAAAGCTTATGTCAGCAAACCACTAGAGTTTTGGAAAACTTATTTTTTCCGATGAAAGAAAGTACAATATTTTTGGCTCAGATGGTAAGAAAACTGTATGCCGAAAGCCAAATACTTCTCTTCAAATTAATAACTTGAAACCAACTGTAAAACAAGGCGGTGGTCATGTAATGATTTGGGGATGCATGTCTTTTAACGGAGTTGGCGAAATGACCTTTATTGAAGGCAATATGAATGCTAAACAATATATTAATATATTGCGAGATCATTTATCTAATAGTGCTCTGAAATTAGGAATTCCTAATGCATATTATTTCCAACAGGATAACGATTCGAAACACACTGCATATATTACGAGGTTATGGTTGCTTTATAATGTAAAAAATCAATTGAAAACGCCACCACAATCACCAGACCTCAATCCGATTGAAAATTTATGGCATATTTTGGATGTGAAAATAAGGAAAAAGAAAATTTCTAACAAATCAGAACTGAAGCAAGCTCTTAGGGAAGAATGGCTACAAATCAGCAGTGAAACATGTCACAAATTAATAGAATCAATGCCCAGACGATTACAAGCTGTAATTGAAGCAAAGGGCATGCATACTAAATATTAGCACTGTTTTTAACTTATAAATAATTCCTCTAGATCTATTTTTATTGCTAGTGTGCAAATATTTTTTTGGCAGTACAAATGCTACTTTTTTCTGTTTTCATATTTTAAATATAATTATTAAGTCAGATATTAAATATGTTTATTTGTTTTGTAAAAGCGTTGGTATTTTTAATTCTTAGTTGCTTTTTATTTATTTATACATATGCTACAACAAATTTATCTGGTGTGCAAATACTTTTTTTGCTCACTGTATAGATTTGTTGCATTTAAATTGTAAAAAGTAGAAGTTCTGATATTATTAGTTTCCTATAGTAAATTAATTTCATAATGATAGGTAAATTTTTTGTACCTCCTAGAAATTTCATGCCCTGGCTAAAGAAACCATGAGGCCGTGCGGTAGTCGGGTTTCCCCGATATGGCACAAAGCCTACTCAAATTAACAAGGATCCCATATTAGTTATTATCAAGTTTCTAATTTTGATTTAAGAATAAGAATAGAAAAGAAATATTTCTTCTTATAATGCTTGGCTCCAACCAATTATATTTTTTCATTAGAAAATGCAATAATTAGCATGGAAATGCCGTCGAGTAGATATGAGCTAATGTTATTTGATACATCTAATTGCTTCTGATGGGGAACAAGACATGTTTTACGTAAATCTACGGAACTTGGGTAAACATGCATCATTTATTTGTATGTATCAGATATGACAACCTCTGCAGTAAAAGGTAAATGTTCTCTCTATGTTATTATACTCTAATTTAAAATAAAGGAACATTTTCTGGATTAAAATACAATTTTAAAAATATTTAACTTTTATGTTTTAATGACACGTTCGTAACTCATATTTTACCTCATATAGAAAAAAGTATTTTCGCAAAAAATTGCTATTACAGACTAGCGAGACCACAAATATAAATTTCAAAGATTTACCAAAAATTTGTTTCTTTTTTACATATTCCCCTATAAGCAGGATGATCACGATAGTACAATATATTACTATATGTTATGTACATATATTTTGAAATTACTGAGCAATACTTAGTTTTATTCTTCAATAATATGTAAAACTTGTCATGATGAAATTTGAATGGAACTTTGTCAGTTATTAAAAAAACAGTCACGCCAGATAAAATAGTTAAAATATGCCGACTTCATAAATCTAAAATAAATAAATAAAAATAAATAATTAAAATTGAACTTAACCTGATTACACGTCGCACATCTATCTTAAGTCTATTTTAATAGTGGAGCAGAAAAAAAATGCGATATTACATGTAGAAATTCGATAAACTTGACCTGTCGTAATATATAGGGCGATGGTGAGAAACATGGGATTAAACACGAGTGGAAAGTACTATCAGTTTATTATCGTTATAAGTAAAACATCGTTCAAATTGATGGATCTGTATTTAAATTCATAAGGGAATGTTGCATAAAGTGGGATTGTGATTTGAATATAGGATACCCATAGCTCATTGCTAAAAATTTCTGGTTCCTGGGTAAGGTGACCAGATTTCAGGGAATAAAAAACCTAGAATATAAAAAATGTTGACTGTGAACGCATGAAATTTCAGAGAGTGAAGCTTTCAGGGAGAACTTAAAAAGGAAAAGTCAGCCGAAATATCGATCTTGAACAAGAAATCTCTGAAAATCCTGCCTAGCAATCGAGTTCGGATCGTGAGGGTGTCAAATTTGAGAATTGCAACTATGAGCTCCCCATTTTGTGGCCAGCAAACAAACCACGGACTGAGTCTCCCTCCTTCATATTAACGATTTTTCGCTTATTTATTATATCTCGGAGCATTTGATCAAATTAATTTTAAAAATTGTCAAATATAAATTCACCATTCTAGTGTTTATACTATAACTCATTAATCTTAAAATCTTGAATTGTCAAACAGTTACTATGGAAACATAAATGGAGAGAATGAATTCATGATTCTGGACTCGTGCCAGTAATTTTAAAGACAAATAAGCCACAACTTTAAACTCAGCTTAACTCAATTAGATGCCCTAAATCAAATCAATTCTTTTGGATGTCAGTTTAGATTAAATGGATTATTTCATCTATCATATTTGGAATGGATTATTTCATCCTATCATATCAAATTTTGCAAATTCAAGCAAGCTTCAATTCATACTTCCCTGAACGACAACTGTGTCTCACGCATAGGTTCAAGCAAGAGTGAAATTTTTTTTTAATGTATGTTTCTTCTCATAAAAGAAACAACTTCTATATATTTTCTTTCTATATCGAATTGCCATTAAATAAGAACAAAAGTTTATAAACCTGCATAAAATAACATTAAAAGTAGTTAAATTGTTGCAATATTAATTGAAAATAAATTGTCTCAGAGTTAATTAAAAATTACTTGTTGCAAAATCAATATTAAGGAAACAACTAAATTACAAATAAAAAATTATAAAATAAAATGAAAACAAAAATTAGTCACGGTGAAGACGAATTATTAATCTTTAATTTTGGACTTTTTATAATTTTTAACAACCGTATAAAATAAAAGATACGTATTCCAAAAATTTTATTTTTAAACTTGCAATTAATTAATGACATATTTATGACAGATATGGAAGGGAGATAAGAAAGATAGAGCGGAAAAGTACAGGGTTTTCAAGTGTCATGAGCGACATTATACTCGCAAGACTTAAAAGGTTTAAACAAAAACAGATTGTAATTAACACGTCTGCATTTTGACGGGAGCATATTTTATACCAATTTCAAAAGCAACAACTGAAAAAAGTAAAGTTATTTAGATGCGGAACACATTTTCGAGAAAGAAATAAAATTATGTCTTATTTAAAAGGAACCAAAAATTAATGCAATATTTTTACATCCAGGATCAATTTCTTTTATTCCAACGTGAGCAAGATTTCACCTAAATACCTGAAGATTTGCAAACACCTGATCCGCGCGAGGTTAAACTCTGATACTGATAAAATCACTTAAGAGCCTACTCAGTCAAATGAAAAGACGCAATTCGCTAATGCTAATCCTATGGAAGAAATTTATAAAGATATCTCGGTCGCATTTCAATATTTTTAAATGATTTCTTTTGAATTGAATAGTTGAGATCGATCTGTATGCAGGCCGTTTTTTACTTTTTCGATTTTGATTGCAAATATTTTTTATGAGGATGCTTTTACTTTCGAAACCCGTTCCGAAAATGAAAGTGTCCTCATAAGAAATACCTATAAACAAAATCGAAAAAGTAAGCAACGGCCTTTGTACAGGTCGATCTAAACTATTCAATGCAAAAGAAATCATTTAAAAATATTGAAATGCGACCGAGATATCTTTATAAATTTCTTCCATAGGATTAGCATTAGCGAATGCGTCTTTTCATTTGACTGAAGTAGCCTCTTAACATCTAATAATTGTTGTTCAGTGGTCTCAGACAGTTGCTTTTTCAGTTTTTGTATTTTAACTTACAACAATCAGTTTTACTGTATATAATAGTGAAATTTTGTTTCGTTTGGAGCAACCGGTAGAAACTTCTGAATACGTGAATATTGATTATAATAATCTTCCACATAAATATTAGTGCTGAAACAGTATCCTATAAGCTATCCCACCTGGTTATATGAATTTGAAAGGATCTCTAGGCTTACAAGGAGAAGGTCCGAGGTTGGTCTCACCGAATGCGATGAACATTTGTGTATCCGATAGAGTATAGTTAGTATATAAATATATGAGCGTCATAAAGTGCAACCCCCAGGGGGGGGGGGGTCTTTAGAAAATAAGTCGCAAAGTTTAAGTTACAGTTCATAATCGGATAATTTTCCTTCTTTGGCAAGCGGTTCAGTAGCGCGATTGGTAGCGCACTGGATTTGAGTTTTTTTTGGCCTGGGCTCAAATCCGGCTCGGGCTTGTTTTTCGGAACGAAAATTTTATCAAATCATTTTCGAACCGCGATTGGAAAAATATGTATAATAATTGAAATTTACGAAAAATATGAATTAAATGTATGTTTTGTAGCATATAAGTTCTTTTTTAAATACGAAATTTTGCATGTTGAAATATATAATGAAAAGTAAAAAACGCAATATTTATAGACCAGAAATTTTTTGTTGTTATTTAAAATTATTTACAGTTATTTAAATGAATATCAACAATTTTTAACAGAGAAATAAATTAAAATAAGTGAACGAATATATTATTTTCATTTTGTTTCCTCATTCAAATACTTCAAATATTTGATGGTTTATTAAAAATATGCTTTTATATTTTTTATATGATTTTTAAAGTTTGGGATTCTTGATTTTTAATTAAAATAAATGTCTACGTAGTAATTTCTTTCGGAAATCAATTTTTTTTCTTGTTTAATATTTTTATATAATGCAGTTGAATTACTCAAATACAATTTTAAGTGCGAATCTTTGCATGTTTATATATTTAATGAAAAGTAAAGATAAAATAAATAAATAAATAATAATAACAACAAACTTAAAAAAAAAAATTGAATTGGAACTTTTATAGTTCATAAAATTTAATCTAATTTAAAAATTTATTTACCGTTATTTACATAAATAAGCTACTATTTACACAGTGAAATAAATGTATCGTTTTTTACCAACTCGCTTTTTAACTTTCGAATTTTTTTAATCTTGGATTCTTATGATTATAGTTAGAATAACTGTCTTTGTGCTTAAAAGTAAGTTCTAAAAATATATTGAATTGCTGAAAATAGTTATTACGTACGTAATAACTACAAAACCAAAAATCCGAAATAAAAAAAAGTCATATTAAGAATATAAAAAAAGGGTATTAAAAAAATCATCAAATATTCGAAATACTTTCATATAGAAACAAATTTAAAATAATATAATTATTCACGCATTTATATCACGTGTTTTAATTTATTTCTCTGTGAAAAATAGTAGATTATTCATTGAAATAATTGTAAATAATTTTTAATAACAACGAAAAATTTCTGGTCTATAGACATATAAATGCGTTTTTTTTTTTGTTTTTGTTTTTGTTTTTTACTTTTCATTATATATTTAAACATGCAAAATTTCTCAATTAAAAAAGAACTTATATGCTACAAAACATACATTTCATTCATATTTTTCGTAAATTTCAATTATTATACATATTTTTTCAATTGCGATTCGAAAATGATTGATAAAAATTTTCGTTCCGAAAAACAAGCCCGTGCCGGATTTGAACCCCGACCGAAAAAACTCAAATCCAGTGTGCTGCCGGTCGCGCTACTGAACAGCTTGCCAAAGAAGGAAATTTATCCGATTATGAACTGTAGCTTAAACTTTGCTACTTATTTCCTCAAGACCCCCTGGGGATTGCGCTTTATTACGCTCATATACTAACTATACTTTATCGATACACAAATGTTCATCGCATTCGGTAAGACCAACCTCGGACCCTCTCCTTGTTAGATTTTAAGCGAATGTGTATGGTGGAGCATTATTTATTTGGATCCTAGAAGAGTTTACCTAATCGAAAACCCATATCTCTCCGGACTTTCTGATAAGATACTATAGACTTCCACTGGTTTGTACCTCCTCCAAAGTAACAAGAACTGGAGTTGGTTTTCATTTTTTGGAAAAAAATGTCAAAAAAGTAGTAATTCTTTTTTCCCCCTTTGCCTGAATGTTAACTAAATGTTGAATTGATATTTGTAAGACTTCGAATATTTTATTAATTTTTGTTGCTGTGATGCGATTTTGAATATGTGTGGCACTTACTTGATAACATGTACTTATTGACAAGGCTTAATTTATAACAAAAAAGGTACCGGAACTCTAATATTTTGCAGTAGTAACACCGTAGTGTATCTACCCGCCCTCTCCACCCGCATATTTATCTTTCATATCTTTTCAAAAAACATTTTTCATATATTTTGAGAATATCTATATGCATTTATAGATAAGAAAACCTAATAAATGAACAGATACAAAAACATTAAAATCTGGAGTGGGGAATTTTCAGAAAATCCTACTCGCCAAGAATTCCTTTGTATCGACTAGCAAAACACAACAAACTGTGCTATTCTGGGGAGCTTCGAGGGCAGTATTTATAAGCTCTGATGGGTTCCGACTATTATTTAAATATTATCTAAAAATAAAGAAGTACTGGAGTTGTGCTCCCGAGAACTTCGGCGCAAATTAAGCACCGCGTATGGTTAAAAACTTAATCAGAAAGAATATTTTACAAACACGAACAAAAAACAGCGAGTAAACGTAGCACGACCACGAGTGAAAACGGCAGATATGATTGCGATTAATTCTGGCATTCTTCGCCGCCGTCCGGAAACCACTGAGACAGAGAACCTTAAGTCTTTACTTGCTAGTGGTAGATAGAAGTATGCTTCTACGTGTGAGACATGCTAATCTCACATGTACGCGCATTGGTACGAAAGAACGCAAAGGATTACCGATGGGCAGGGTTGGTAAAAAACCCGTTTTTTTTTTTTTTAAAAAAACGATTTTTTTGGTTTAAACCGGGTTTTTAAAAAATACTTTCCTATTACATATACATGCATATTTATTGATAAAAATAAACATTGTTGGATATATAAGTAATATAACTTCATTTAAAAATAATTTAAATTAAATAATTGCAATCAATTATGTAGAAAATTGAAATCATTTAAAATTTTAACATTTTTAGTAAAAGCTGTCTTATATTCCATGAATAAAATGCTCTACATAGTGAAACCGATTCTTCGAAAATGTTAATAAACAATCTTTTGATTACTAGTACTATAAATAAATATATGGTGTAGTTTCATAAATATAATATACTTTAACATGGCTATTCAAAGTAATTTCTTTGATATATTTGCAATCTGAGATATCTGATTTTTCTGTTAGAACACTACCTGAACAATTATTATCTTTTATTGAAAGTAAAGCTTTTTATGAAGAATTCCTGGAATGATTTGAATTTAGCAGTAGAGTCTTTACATGTTTCAAGGAATATTGTGTATTGCCATTTGATACTTCTCCTGAGAAACTGCCAAGTATTAAAAAAAAAAAAAAAAAAAAAAAAAAAAAAAGGCAACAGTTAAATAAACAGAAATACCTATTTACCAGCTTTTTAAACTACTACTGAAAACATTGATCTTAAAATGGTTGGTTGGTTGAATTTATGACGGACAATTATCTGCACGAGGGATATAGGCCCAGGGGGAGTGCCCTTCGTGGGGGTCTTTCTAAGGGAACCTAACCCGTATTAACGCTTGGAAATCCAAGGTTCGAAGAAAACCACGAAAACTCCGAACGATTAGGCCGACGGGCGCGACTGGGTTCGAACCCAGCACCTCCCGTCTACCAGCTTCGAGAGCAGAACCTCTCAGCCACTGGTGGGGTGATCTTAAAATTGAAAGTAGATTTATAAAAGTTGTCATCCACTAAAACATTTAACCCTCTGTCTACCAGAAGGGTCCAATGGACCCGACATGTACATTCAAAATATTTATTCAAACCAGAAATTTCTTCAAAACAAACTAAATGTATAAATCAGACAATAATAAGTTAAATAAACAAATTAAATAGTTTTAAGTAAAAATTCTGGTGTAGAATGTTTTTATAAAACTTGAGTAAAATTTCCGGTAGTTCTAGGGTTAAACAGCCATCAGACTTAATACACAGGCTGTTTTTCTAAGCTATGTTATAGTACATATTACTTTTAAATGTCTAAACTAAAAATTAATAATATATCTTTTTAGGCATTTTTATGAGACTTTTTTCTATTATGTCTCAAGCAAACCTTATCTCGATTTTCCCCCATTTTTTTCTCAGATCTAAATAGTGGATTCGATTATGCAATAGACGATTTAAATATATCTTATTGCATGTTTTAGTTAAAAGTAAACATGTGCTTTGCTAGGACACAATTTTTCAGCGTCCTCTTATTCGACTTCATATCTTGAGTTTCTTTTTTATTCTTAAGGCTGTTCTCAAATCCGAAAAAGCAACTTTATGACATAAGTTTTAATTTATTTTTGTTCGGAAATGCATGAAACTAGCAGATGCTGTTGTTCAGAAACTATGTAATGAAACTGTGTTTTCCGGGGTTTTTTTTTTTTTTTTTTGCAAATACAATAGATCTTTCAGAAAATATTCTCAAAGTGGGTGTTTTGAAACGAATTTCCACGCGAAAGAATAATAACCACCCAAGGAAGGTTAAAAACACCATTGTCACGTGATCAAAATTGTTTATAACTCAATAGGTAATTTATTTATCAAAAACGGAAAACACAGTTCGATTCCAAATCGCTTCCATAGTCAGGCCTCCTGATTTTATATATTTCCGTTAAAAAATTAATTTGTAAATGTATCAAAGCGTTTTTCACTTGTTGAGTAGAGCAGTTGAGAACAGCCTTAAAAGATAATCTCCTCAATCAAGAAAATTTTCTTTTACAACTTGACTGAAATCTTAAAGGTCTTAAATCTATTTTATCTTTGCTAAATTCACATGTTTTAAATTTTCTCTTTAGAGCTTCAGATATGTTCATCAACACATGCAATTTGCATTCTACATGCTTACAAATATAACCTAGACTCACTATGTCTCACAGTGACTGCTGGGATAAGACTGTTAAAAGTAGAAATTATTTATATCCAATAATTTGAAACAAATTACAAACATGAGAAAATATTATGTTACATTTTTTCCAAAAAACCAGTTGGTTAACCAATTGATTTAAACCGTGTCAACCCTGCTGGTAACAGAATAAAATCATAATGCAAAACCCCAATCCCAATATAGAAATGCAAGAAAAACAAAAGCTTATTAAACCCAATAGCCATGATACAGCAGAGAAAACTCGCAGCCAATCATTCATTAGCATGCAGAACAAAGAGTAAACAATGGAGAGGATTATTTATGATTATGTCATCATTGAGGCATAATGTAATCCTTACTAAATCTTAACTAATTAAGCAATCTAAATTGTAAAATTGTATTTTTTGCTCAAATCTGCCATTTTGGCTATTTTTTAAAAATAAAAGGATTTAAAAAAAAAGAAGAAGAAAGGAAACTATCTACTTGTTTTTTTCTTCTCAGCTAATTTTAGAAAAATTAGACTACAGGTATATTTAAAGCTTATAAGAAAAGTTTGATTAATTAAAAATGTTTGGCAATTTACAAATTTATTAATTCATCATTTTTCTAAAGCTTTGCTTGTAGCTTCAGCATAACTTGGATTTTGTATTTTTCAATAATGTGTAAAATAAATGAAAACTTTAGGGAAAAAGTGAAAAAAAAAAAAAAAAAAAAAATGAAAAAAACCCAGCATGGTTTAAAAAAAAAAAAAAAAAACCATTTGGTGGTTTAAACCAAACAACCCTGCCGATGGGCATAGAGGAAAATATAGTTAAGGCTCCTGTTTTATAGGAAGCGTTAGCCGCTGGGCTCCGGAGCGCAATATTAATGAGCCCCTGTAAATCCCGACAATTCTTTAAATATTCACTAAAAACAAAGAAGTAGCGGAGCGGAGCTCCGGCGCAAATTATTAAACACTCCTTATTGATAAAATTTGTTTTTTAGTGCTGTCTTTTAGTGAAAACAATACAACCTATGAATTTGAAAAAATAAATATAAGTGTACTTAGTGTTAGAGAGTTAATCAAGTGGTCTCAGGAGACCGCTGATAGTAGCAAGTGGACAATTTATGTGACACAATAATTCAGATATTTCTAAGAGCCTACACTAGTCACGTGAGCTAATGTTAAACCTAAGGGAGCGTACTTTTCAAACTTCTCGCTTGCATTTTAATACTTTTAAATAATTTTTTTGCATAAGATACCTGAGGTCGATGTCTAACGTTGTACATTTGTACTTTTTCGATTTTGGTTGTAGCTTTTTTTTTATGAGAATACTTTTACTTTCGCAACCGGTTCCGAAAGTGTCCTCATAAAAAAAAAAGGACGCAGGAGAGTGATATATTTCTGTATAGACTTAAATTGTAATTAGAAAGACCAGAGTAAAATGCACGTAATTGTGTAATCTGGATAAGTTTATCAGTTTGTAAATAATGCAAAAAGAAAGCAATGTAATATATTCTACGAAATTTTCACCAGAGAAGTGACCTCCGTTACTGATAACACACTATTAAAGCTCGTTAGGACAACAGTTCAGAGTCTTTAGCACAAAATTGCTAAAATTTGTAACTTGTTGCAATTTTACTCTGTTATTACGATTCCTATCATTTAATCGAAAATCGAACTTTACTTTTTCTTACGAATTCTGATTGCCAGGAAAGATGATATTCAATTTAGTGGTCACAGAAACTAAGGTATTTGTTATTAGGTAATAATTATTAAAATGATTTACGAAAAAAATGTTTAATTTTTACTTTAACTTATTAATTATAAAAGCTTTAACGGTGTATTAATTTATACAAATAAAATATTTAAGCATATGATCATAAAGTAAATAAATGGGACAAGACGGAGTTATATGGCAGAATTTAACCACATTTTCTAATAAAGGTATGAAATTTCAACATTTTTTTATGACTTTTTAAAAATATTGTATTTACTAAAATGTCAAAGTAAATGTTTTCTAAAATACTTGATTTGCATAATAAACTTCTGTGCTGCATTTATACCATTAACTCGTATTCAGCCATAAAAAAAAGTCCTCGATTTCATAGATTTCATAAGTTCGCTTTAAGACAACTAATTACATTTAAAGGCTAAACTGTTTGCAATTTCGAAAATTGTAGACGTTCAAGAAGAGATTTTTCTAAACTAAATCAAACCTTGAACTTTCATAAACAAAAGCAAGTAATGTTTAATTGAATGTTTCACGATGCTCTCTCACTAAATATACTTAGGACGTACTTTCATCATACCTCGTTCAGCGAAGCTTATCCATTTAATCCCTCAAACCCAAACAAATAAGCCTACAAAAACGAAGACAAAACATACACATAATAAACTTTCATTTTCTATGACATTCATAGATTTTTTTTTTTTTTTTTTTTTTACTTTCTAACATTTTTGGAAAGCATTTTGCTTCCATCTTGCTTAGAAAAGCCCCGAGGTAGAATTTGGATATGCTGTTTCAATATTTATCTTCCAAGGTTGTTTTCTATAGTTTTCCATAAATAATTTTTGCTCTGTTACAAAAGAGTTGTTTAGCGTTTATGACTTAAGATAGTCTATGGATATGCTGCGACCATGATTATAAAAATAACATTAATGAAAATCAGAGAAAGACAGAATCATATGTGACACATATATTCCTAAAGTGACAGCTCAAAAGAGGAAGGTTTCTGTCGTTTTCAAGTGTGAAAACAAATTGATTTTGTGTGAACTGGATCAAGAAATAATTCAAAACTTTTCTATGCAGGCTTCAAAGCTATTAAAAAAGCTATGTTTCAACCGCTTTTCTTAAGATTTGTACAGTATGGCAAAAAATATAAACAGGGTGTCCGGTCTCAACGGTGTCCAATGGCTAATTCCTAAACCGTTAGTCATAAACATACAGTTCTAATTACAAAAATGTTTTAAATCAGGTAAAGAAATATTTTAAAAGCGATTTAGGTCAATAAAAAACATTTCTTAAAAAATTACGTAATATAAATTTTTATACGGTCCCCCGGTCCTATAAGTTATATTTAGTAAAATTTTCCTTTTACACTGACAAGTAATACAAAAAAGTCCCGTTATTCTACGATTAAAATTGGCCGAGTAATATCTGTTTAAAGTTGGAGCATATTTTTGGCTGCAAATTGGGGGTCATTCACAAATTTAGTCGAAATATAGTTTCGTCAGATATATTAAAAAATGATTGAGAGTAAAATTAACATTGCAATATAAATTTGAAATCTTTAATCATTCTGACATATTAATGCAAAATTTTTAATAAACATTTAAGAAGAAAGAAAAAAACAGAATTTTTGTTAAATAAAATGATGCTAAATTAACAGACTCAATTCTTTACAAAATGATACGTATTTTAAAATATTATTAGATTGCACTAGCATGCAAAAGTTAGGTTATGTTATGTTTTTTTAGCTTTTGATAATTGATTCTCATATATTCTGTACCGCTGAATCCGAAATTGACCTACATTTTTAAGTATCACATCAGGATTTTTCGCAAATTGCAAATTTCAAAGTTAAAATTGAATCTCCTCCCCCACTTATCGGACCACCTAGCTGTTTAGCTGTAAGCCCAGGATAAGCAAAAATATCGAATAAATTATTGAATAAAATAAATAAATAAAATAAAAAATGTTTTATATGTTTCATAGTATGAGATTTTCGCTATATTTTAACATACATATTTCCGATTTGCAAAAATATTCTAACGTGATGGTTAAAAATGAAGGTCATTTTCAGATTCAGTGCTAAAAGTACGTAAAAATCAATTATCAAAAGTTAAAAAACACAACCATCTCCTCTACTTTATAGTATCAGATTTTTATTATTCTTTAAATTTGACAATTTATGATTTGCGAAATATCCTGACATGATGGTTAAAAATTAAGGTAATTTTCGGATTCAGTGCTAAAAAATCCATAAAAATTTTAAAACCCAACAATCGAAGTCTTGTATTATCTAATCTAAAACTTTTTCTTAAACTTTTGGCGGTAATCTGCCCGAAATTTTTTGTGTTATCCTGTAAAATAAGTATAAATGGTAACCACCAAAAATCATAATAATATTAGATTGTTATCAGATTTGCGCCAGTATGTAAAATGTAATCTCAATCGGAAATTTTAAAGTAGGTTAAAGTTCGAGTACAAATTTTTAAATGGAAAAACATACATACAGTCGTTGAAGTAACATAAAAACTTATAAAAATAGTATAATTTTTGTTAAAAGAAATCATAAAAGAAACAGTCTCAAATCCTGACAAAATAAAACATATGATATTTTAGCTAATTCGAAACTTTATCGTAATACTTGTACGATTTTTTCTCAAAGCGCAGATACACATAAAATAAGATCTTCGAATACTTTAAGCACTTGGTATATGACCCCTCAAAGCCAAGCCGAACTCATTTGTTTTCAGAGCAGAAAAGTGGCATAAGTCATGCATTTTTAAAGTTTCATAACTCACTCAATTTTAGTGTTATATGAGTGGGACTTTTTTTGTCTTACTTGTCAGTGTAATAGGAAAAATTTACTAAATGTAACTTATAGGACCGGGGGACCCTATAAAAATTTACATTTTGTAATTTTTTAAGAAATGTTTTTATTGACCCAAATCGCTTTTAAAATATTTCTTTTCCTGATTTAAAACATGTTTGTAATTGGAACTATATGTCTATGACTAACGGTTTAGGAATTAGCCATTGGACACCGTTGAGACCGGACACCCTGTATAATACAGAGACATTATAAAAGATGTTTACACGTACTTTTAAACCTCTCGCTCATCTGGATCTCATATGAGGATCCTAACTAAGTCATAAAAAACAGTGTTTTAAAATATACTAAATTATTTTTTTACTATCACCTATTAAGCACCAAGGAGTCATACGTGGTATAAATTATTTTTTATATACACAGTTTAGACTAGAGTTTCAATTATACCAATTTTAAATAATATTTAAAAAATAATTCGTGAGCAAAAGTGGTATTTAAAAGATTGGGAAATAATTTTATGATTCACTCTTATTAATATCTCAGAAACCACATTTTTTTAGTCATGCACTTACACGAATAGGTACGCGAAATGTTTAGGGTTCAGCAAGGACTCCGTCCAATCTTCTTTCGTTAGACAAAGGCCGGATCAGGCTCAGACATTCTTTTTTCAGCATAATCAGGTTGGGTCCAGGCTTACTTTTCTGCAGATTCGGGCAGGGCATAGAATTCATACTTTGCGGACTGGCATTTTTTTGCGAAAATTACAGGAAAATTGTACATTTCTTTAACGGAATCCTTGGAAATTTATTTGGTTTAATAAATTACAGATATATATATATATTAAATAGACTTTCTTTTTGCCCATAGAACTTCAAAATTGGATTTTTTAATACCGTTTTCTTCTTTACTTCTAAACTACAATTTTTAAAAAGAATCATTATTTTAATGTAATTGTATAATTCACTGGTTCTCAACATTCTTCACCTCTCGATATATTAAGACAAGCTTCTATGGCCCACTAAAATCATGATGGCGAAAAAAAAAAAAAAAAAAAAAAAAAAACAGATCAAAGGAATATATGTAACATTTAGTTTATTTAATCTCAAATAAAAAGTGCCATCAGATAAAAAATGTAATTTGTAAAAAAAAGAATTTGAAAAGTTTTACATCTTATTTTCATTATAGATTAACATTTAATGAGATATCTGAAATTGAGTTTTTTCTTTAATTAGAATATTTTTTTTCAGATAGTAAACTTTTAAATCCTTTTCAAACATCTAACCGAGATTTATTTTTGACTTTGATATAGAGGTCTGCACGGGCCGGAATTTTCAGGCCCGGGCCCGAACGAAAGCTATCTTGGCCCGGCCCGGTGTAAAAATTGGAAATTCGGCCCGAGCCCGGCCCGTTTGCATTTTTACAGTTCTCGGCCTGGCCCGTACAAAAATCAGTGAAAACAGGCCCGGCCCGACCCGACCCAACACAATTTCTACAAAAAAAAATAATCCGTTTTTTCTCAACATACAATTAAGCTTCTTTTAATGAATACTACATACATATTTATGGGAACATTTCACAGTATATTTTACATTACCATGATGTTCGCAAAACAGAAAACACACAATAGTAAATATTAACGATTACTTGCAGTATTTTAGTCATCGTGTCTACAGACATTTCAAAATGGAAATGGGGATTCATTAAAAGATTAATGTAGTTCAGAATAAAGGATTAAAAAAATGATAACTTTTGAAGCTGTATAATAAAAAGTAGATTTGTGAAAATATTCTCTCATTTTTAAGGCTTTTCTCAAATCCAAAGGAGCTACATTTCGACACATTTATGAATTCTTTTCTTTTCGGAAACGCGTAAGATTGTCAGGTATTCTTATTCAGAAGCTATGTAAATGTCGTTTTTTTTTTTTCATAGATAAAAGCAATATATCTTTCTGAAAATACTGTCAAAGTTAGCGTTTTGAATCGAATTTCCGGAAGCGATAGCACAGGAAAGGAGAAAAACGTACAGTCACGTGACATGAATCTCTGTTATCTATGTAAGTAATTTATCAAATATGGAAAAGCTATTCGTTTCCAAATGCCTTCAATAGGCATGCCTGTCAATTTTATGCCTTTATAGTTAAAAATTTTGTCAGAAAATGTGTCTGAAAGTTTCGCATTGTTGAGCAGTGAATATGAGAACCACCTTAAGGTATATTTCCAAAGATACTGTTAAGAGAAGTTCATTATCACTATTAATACTACAAAACACAATGACTGTTCTACACATCCTGAGATCGATTAAGACCAGTTCCGTCCCGGCACGAGTCTGCTGAAAAAAAATTAAACTCTGGAATCAGACATTTTGTAACTGTACGATGCCGATCTCTACAATGGACGTGTTACATTTCTGTATTGATGTTGTTAAACTCGCATCGGCTCGTGACGCACATTTATACTTCTCGAGAAAATCATATTCATTGAAAACGGCTCGTATTTTATCTGCTTCGCTTAAATTCTTATATCGGGCCGTTAGGCCCGATTAATTTTTTTGCCGGCCGGGCCCGCTTATTTTGTCTGTCGGCCCGGCCCGTTGAAAAAATTGTCCTAATTCTGCCGGCCCGGCCCGTTTGAAAATTCGCCTTCATTCCGCCGGCCCGGCCCGGCCGCGGGCCGAGCCGGGTATGGGCCTCGGGCCAAGCCCGGGCCCGTGCAGACCTCTACTTTGATATAATTCGCCGTAGAAAAACTCATTTCCTATATTATAGAGTTGAGAACGAAAAATGTTTTTTAAATACTTCTAAAATTCCGAAATTAGAAAAATACCTAACAAATTGTAATTATCTGTATATTGAACTCTTTAAATGCAACATCCGCCATTTCTTACTTTTGTTAACAACTTCTCCTTTGCTGTAATATCTTAAATTTTGACGTACCTGGCACTTAAAAACCAGGGCTGCGGAGTAGATGGGAAAAATGGCCGACTCAGACTCCGGGATATTTTAACGACTCGGACTCCGGGCTGGCTACACTAGTACTCGGGCTGGAGTACTAGTGTTGGTTGTTGGTTAAAATAATGATGGAATATAAGAAAAATAAAGCTAAAATCTCACTATTTCGGCATAGATTATCTTTTTAGAACTGCAAAAATAAAACAGAAAAAAAATATATTTTCCGCTTTAGAAATTTTACAATTTCGCCCCCACAAACCCGAAAAATCCAACTATCGAAGTCTATAAAGAACACAAAATGGAAATTTTACTATTTAGGATCTGCGGACTGAGAAGAAAAAATGAAATCGTTACAATTTTGTTGTTATTTTGCTCCTCCAGATTTTAAAAACTTATATGGACAGGAGGAAAAATAAAGATGAAAAAATTATTTTGGAAATAATTCGGAACGTGTGGATTTTAATGAAAAAAAAAATGCATTTTTTAATAAGTTTACAATTTTGGCTTTATTTCGGGTTCTGCAGACCTGAAAAATTCGAAAAGGTGAAAGATTAGCGAAATTTCACTATTTTATTGTTACTTTGGGTACCGCCGATTCAGGAGAAAAAAAAAATTACAATTTTATCTTATTTTGACACTCCTGTGCACAAAAAAATAAAATAAAATAAAATAAAATAAAAATAAATAAAGAAAGAAAGAAAGAAAGAAGAGTATTTTAGAATTTTGACTTTTGGTCATACAGACTGAAAAAATTTGAGGGGTTAAAAACGGAAAAGGGCTTCTATTACAATGCTACACCTGGTTCGTAGTTCTTTTGCCTTCAAAAATAGCACAGATTTATAATTTTCGCATTACCTTCGGTAAGAGATTTGCATGAACCGAAATTTTAAGACCCGTCCTCTAAAACGTTTCGCCGTGTTTTTATGTTTATTCTCACTCGAATCATGCCTATTGCAAATTGCTTCTGTTTTATCAGCGTAGTTTGATTCTTTCAAATTTGTTATATTGAGCTGGTCAGCCTGCTCAATTTTTTTATCAGTCTGATCCGGCCCATTAACATAAATTGTCTTAATTCTACTTACATTGCCTGTTTGAAAAATGGCTTCATTTTCCGGTCCTTGGGTCCTTTGGGTTCTACCCGCAACCTCCAAAAATTCGAGGTACTTATAACTAAATGTGAAATATCTACTACAGTTATGAATTAAAACAGTTTTCATCTGCTTTGTACATGGGTCCTACCTCTGTATCTACTTTGTACACCGCAGTAAATCGGTCATCTTTAATTTGAGAAGTCCGATATAGTCCGATATAACAATAATAATTCATTTTATATATTTAAAATTACATATAATTAGTTTAATTTCACTTTAAAACGTCTAACACAAAAATCTAGAGTCTGAATCGGCTTGTTTTTTGACGACTCCGACACTTTTGCTGAAAAATGGGTCCGACTCCGACTCCGCAGCCCTGTTTAAAACAAAGAGATTTCTCTCTTAACGGAAATTGTGTCAAATATTTATGGGTTTTCTTCACAATTTAACATAAATCTAAAGTTTGTAAAACATGCTCAATGCAATTTTAATACAGATTAAACCGTATCCCTACTTTAAATATTTCTACTAAATTTTATATTATAAGTTTTTCCTACCCGAAGAATAAATTTTCTCCGAAACCATCAAATCTATCTGAATATGTGTTACCATTTTCATGATGTTCCTGCATACTTTTATAAAGAGTATACAGACGCGAGATAAACAACTAAGAAATAAAGTTTTATTATACTAAACCTCATTACAAAATTAATCGCATAAATATGAATTGCTGCATGATAAAGTAACGATACTTCTATTAATTCATTAAATCTCCATAGACTTTAATTGAAAATTTCTGCGCCATACCCGAAACCATCTCAGGGCACACTAGTGTGCCGCGGCATATCGGATGAGAATCACTGGTCTAAAGTAATCATTAATATTGTTATGTGCGGATATATAACCTGAAAATTTTTGTATAAATATGTATGCAATATTCTTTTAAAAGTATTTTAATTGTAGCATATTGTTGGTTAAGAAATATATCTACTTTTTGTAAAAATTGACTCGGGCTGGTCCAGTTCGGGCTTAATTTCATTTATTTTTGCTCGGGCTGCCCGGGGCGTGAACTTAAATAAATGGTATATAATGGGGTAAATGGGCCGAACCGGCACAACGTGAAATTTTTGGCCACTGAAGACCTTCAATGTGTACAAAAAAACAAACAAAAAAAGAAAATTATAAAGTGTAAAAAATATTTTAAAAATAATACTTACCTCAAGCGGGTTTAACAAAAGAGATCCGCAATTTATCATTTAGCGATCAGAATGAAAAAGTTAAAATAACAAGTTAAAATAACAGAAAAAACGATTTTCTGTTTCGCAAGCAAAAATATAACGTAGGATCTAATTCCATTACACGCTTCAATGCATTGAAAGTAAAAGTAAAAATAAGTTATTTTTAAATAACTTTTGATTTAACGTGACATATTTAATAGCTTCGGTTCTATGTTATTAAGCTGGAAAAGAAAATTAGATTTCCTGTTTTGAAAAAAAAAGTGTGTGTGATTTATATATTTTTTTTTTTAAGTTTATTCACACACACACACACACACACAAAAAAAAGATGCTAATGCAAGCGTTATATATAGAGGCAACAAAATCTTCATATTTAT
Source organism: Maratus speciosus (assembly GCA_963932465.1). Taxonomy (NCBI): domain Eukaryota; kingdom Metazoa; phylum Arthropoda; class Arachnida; order Araneae; family Salticidae; genus Maratus; species Maratus speciosus. The sequence continues at coordinate 349,051,776 of OZ010796.1, forward strand.
ACCCAATAATGTGATTATTATGCTGATCATAATACCATGTACAAATGAATATGATGTAGGCTATTTGAGAAATCGGACTGTTTGCAAAAAAGCCTACTAAGAGCCAGTTTAGTTGGAGAATCATCCTTTTCAGTTTCCAATCAGCCTGATATTTTTCACGCTTAGGCAAAGACACTTGTCCGTTTTAGACAAATTCGAAAATGACTAGTTGTATCCACATCAGTCTAATAATTTCCAGACTTATTGCAATTGGTTGTGTTTATGACGGCCAATTATCAACACGAGGGATATAGGCCCTTAAGGGGGGGGGGGGGGTGCCCTTCGTGGGGGTCTTTCTAAGGGAACCTAACCCCTATTTACGCTTGGAAATCCAAGGTTTCGAAGAAAACCACGAAAACTCCGAAACGATTAGGCCGACGGGCACGATTGGATTCGAACCCAGCACCTCCCGTCTACCAGCTTCGAGAGCAGAACCTCTCTGTCACTGGTGGGGCTCGCTTATTGCAATTAACTTAGCTAACTTCGGGCTAATTGGAAAATGACCAATTGTTTGCCAAACAGCCTGAATTTTTTTTCAGGCTCATTGCAATGAGAGTATACAATTTCAAGCTAATTAGAAAATGACCTTTTGTCAAAACAGCGTGGTTTTACCCACGGTTATTGCGATAAGTCCAAGGTAGTGAATGTTTAATTCATAATTTTAGTATAAAAATAGCAGCAGAAACTTTAAACATTCATAAAAATATTTACGGAAACTATCTTATTGAAAGACTTGATTTAGGCACATATATGATTAATGAATGATTTATTTTTATTTTAAATTTTATGCAAACATCGCGCTCAGAAGTATGAATACAATCTGCAGACGAGGCTAAATTTTAAAGTTTTCCCAAAATTACGCAGAGAGAATGGATTGCTGAATGAAAATAATAATAAAACAATATAAAAAAATTAGCTGATTATATTGGCAGATATAATTTATGCCTGAGATTGGAAACTATTTTATTTTAACCCTTTGTATCACAGCGTTGCATATTTGCAACGTACCCAAAAGTCAATGTTATATATACAGTGGGATTTAGAAGGATTTTATTTTTAGTTTCTGCCAATACAACAGTTAATATAAATTGTTCATAGAATTTCCAACAGACCGCAATACTGAGTTAATTTTTTATGTCACTGTTAGGTAGCTTTCATTACAAAAAGCTACCTATTGCAGCCGTTCGGAGGAAAGCGATTTCAAAAAATTTTGGTATATTTTCATCGATCATGACCCCCAGACCCCGAAACCACCCTCCGTTCAAAAGTTGATATATATATATATATATATCCATATATATATATATATATATCTGACCTTTGTCATACTGTAACTCTCGAATTTATGAACCGATTTGGATGTAATTCGGTATGTACATAGTACATACCAATGTCTCAACCGAGTTCGTTGGCCAGCTTCATCCGCCATTTTGTTTCAAAATGGCGGCCATTTGAAATTTTCTTTAAAATTTTAAATTTGAAATTTGGTACCAAAGAATTGAAAATGGAAAAATATTTTTCTCTTATGTATTTGACCTTTATACAAAGATTCCGGAGCAGTTTTTGTTTCGTCTATATCTTAAAAAAATGGCTGAGTTATAGCATTTTGAATTTTTAGCGTGGCTGACATTTTGAAACGTCCTTAATTTTGTCACGCGATAAAAGGCGTATTTATGAACCGATTTGGATGTAACTTCGTTTGTACATAGTGCATACCAATGTCTCGACCGAGTTCGTTGGCCAGCTTCATCCGCCATCTTGTTTAAAAATGGCAGCCATTTAAATTTTTAAGAAAAATTTAAATTTGAAATGTGGTACCAAAAAAATGAAAATTGAAAAAATATTATTTTCTTATGTATTTGACCTTGATACAAAGATTCGGGAGCAGTTTTTGTTTCGTCTATATCTTAAAAAATGGCTGAGTTATAGCATTTTGAATTTCTAGCGTGGCTGACATTTTGAAACGTCCTGATATTTGTCACGTGATAACAGGCGTATTTATGAACCGATTTGGATGAACCGCGGTGTGTGCATAGTACATACCAATGTCTCGACCGAGTTCGTTGGCCAGCTTCATCCGCCATCTTGTTTCAAAATGGCGGCCATTTAAAAAAATTTAAAAAATTTAAAATTTAAAATGAGATACCAAAAAATTGGAAAATGAAAAAGATTTTTTTCGTATGTGTTTGACCTTAATACAAAGATTCCGGAACAGTTTTTGTTTCGTCTATATCTAAAAAAATGGCTGAGTTATAACATTTTGAATTTCTATTGTGGCTGACATTTTAAAACGACCTGATATTTGTCACGCGATAACAAGCGTATTTATGAACCGATTTGGATGTTACTTGGTCTGTACATAGTACATACCAATGTCTCGACCGAGTTCGTTGGCCAGCTTCATTCGCTATCTTGTTTCAAAAGGGTTGCCATTTAAAAAAAATTAAATTTAAAATTTAAAATGAGGTATTAAAAAATTGGAAAATGAAAAAGATTTTTTTTATGTGTTTGGCCTTGATACAAAGATTCTGGAGCAGTTTTTGATTCTAAAAATTTGTTCTTTTGTTTATATCTTAAAAAGTGGTTGAATTATAGCACTTTGAATTTTTATCATGGCTAACACTTTGAAACGATCTTGTATTTGTCACGCGATACCACACTTATTCGCCTATTTCGATGGAAGAAGGCATGTGGATAGTATACATCAATATCTCGACCAAGTTCGCTGGCCAGCTTCATCAGCCATCTTGTTTCAAAATGGCGGCCATTAAATTAAAAAAAAAATTATATTTAAAGTGAGGTGCAAAAAAATTAGAAATTGAAAAAGGTTTCTTTCTTAACTATTTGACCTTGATATAAGGATTCAGGAGCAATTTTTTGTTTGTCTTTATCTTAAAAAATGGCTCAGATATAGCAGTTTCAATTTCTAAAGTGGGTGACATTTTGAAAAATCTGATTTTTTGCCTGCGGCAGCACTCGTATATATCAACCGATTCCGATATGAGTGAGCATGTGCACAGCAATTACTAAGGTCTCGACCAAGTTCACTGGTTAGCCTCATCTACCATGTTGTCTTAAAATGGCAGGCACTTTAAGAAATCGCCGAATTTGGCAGCCAAATATAAGTGATTTTAAATAAAAGCAGCTTGGATAAAGCTGACTAATTTCGCGAAATTCTCATTCATAATGATTTAGTATTGATAAAAATTAGTATTGAATCTCCTACATTCGGTTTCCACTTAATTGAGCTTCGTGTGTTTGAATAATATAAGTTGGCTTTTTAAAAATAAGGAATATGAAAGCTACCTCTTCCTCCCGGCACTGGCCGGAAGGACTTTTTTTCAAATCTGAGTCACAAAGGGTTAAGTCTATAACAGACTAAAAAGAGAAATAAGCGCTTCCTATGCCTGAAATTAGTCAACACTTTATTTTTATTTTATGCATTTACTTTGCCCCTCTCCCCGCACCTCATTGAAATCAACTGTAGTGGATTTTGTTGTTGTTGTTGTTAATATTTCCAGTTTTCAATCTCTTGATTTTTCTTATTTCACTTCGCATAATTTGGATATCTGTATTTTTTTTAATAACTAGAGTTCCATTTTTTTCCCCTATAGAGTAATATGCAAAATATATCTTAAAATGAAAATAAACAAATATTATGAATTTGATGTAAGTGAAATATGACATAATAAATTAAACTTATTTTATTGCTCGTGGATTCGTTTGCATATAAAATTAGTCGAAAAATATTAGGCTGATTGGAAAATTCTAAATGCTATTCCAATTAGTCGAGCTTATTCGGGAAATAGTCAGAAAAATCATTTTATTTTAAGCCAGACTTTCAAGTTAACCTACTACATTATGCCTTTTCTTATATTAAATTCATAGTAATATTTAATAAAATTTTTTGCATATGACCTCATAGAGTGGGAAGGAACTCTAATCATGGGAAGCGGACACACGACATCCCATTTAAGGAATGTAAAAGAAAACTATAATGAATTTACATTTGAAACAATATTAACTTTCATAGGTCTAAAGTAAATGAAAATCATCATTTCACTTTATTTATACTATGTGTTCCACAAAATTTACAGCTACTATGTTAAAAATATTCGTAGCTGAAAAATTTCCTTTTTATCGATGAAAAGATATAGTGAACTCTATGTTGACATTTATTGCAAAATAAATATTACAAAAATTATTCGGTATAACAAAACTATTTAAATTCATGAAATTAAATATTGTATCTGTTTGGGAATACAAAAGAAAGAAATGCAACGTGTCTCATTCCTCCTTACAGGTAGTGTATTTAGTAGAATCAGGTGGTGGTAATTACCACTTTTAGAAAATTTGGATTTAATTATTAGGTTGAGCAAAATGTTCTGGGAAATTTTAATTCTAATAGTTACCAGAATTTGTATCGTATATCGATCCCCGAACATTTGAGCGTCTTCATTAGGAATTGTGCGCGAGCAGATAATTTTATGCTTCCAGGCGATATAAGGGCACTGTAAGATATCGCAGAGTTCCTGCAGTGGAAGAAGCAATATTACGCACAGTAGAGGACAGTCCTTCGACAAGCTCAAAATCTATTGGACGTGCGTTAGTTGGTAACCATTTTCTTGCTTAGCCTCATACATAAAATGCATGTCGGCAAGCTCCGCATAGGTGCAACGATGCATGTTGCTCGAAATCAGTGAGGGAATGACGATTCAAGCTAGCGAAGCGCTTTCACCCACGAACTTAACTGCGCCCTCTACTGTCTCAACGCAGCATTTCTGCACCCACATTCCTATACGAAATCTGCTTATTTAAATCCCTTCTACATGCCTTTACATTTTTTATATTTGAACCACCCTGTATAAAGTCATACAAAATCTCCAGGGGATAAATTTTAGCATTTGCTAGTATCTGCCTTTTTTTCATAACTTTTTAAAGAATTTAATCTGTATACTTTAATCGCTTTTGCAATATCAGCTGTTTCCAATAAATTCAACAAAAATTCTGTTCTCAGAACATCTACATATTTTCATCTGAGCTTTTTTGTTTAAAAGTGCTAAACAATTTAAAATAAATGTTGAAATTTCTGTCGGTATTAATCTAAAATTAAGTAGCCAAACAAAATATGTTAATATTACTAGAAAGAATATCACTGATGGCATGCAAGAAATTTTTACTGTCTCATAGTAGAAAAGGTGGCCGCTGTCGGAAAATCTTTTAATATTAATTTTTTTTCTTTTAGTGGCCATATGGTCGACGGCCTCCACTAATTTTTTCATCTACTCCGCTGCGTGTTCGACTAATAAAAATGCCTTTTGTTTTAGACATTTTTAGTTAGATTGAAATCATTTGAGAAACTTTACAATATTTCTGGCAAGGATCATTTTGATTAACAAATGAAGTAGAAACCAATTTTCATTCTAATTTTAGAAATTTTGTTTCGCCAAGATGAAAAATTCCTGTGTTTCTAAAACTTGATAGTTCCTTAGTTTCATAGCAATCTGCGTAATTCTCATAATAGTTGAACAAATACAGATTTCGACAGGCAATTGCTCTTTCGAGACCAATAGTGCTTTTAAAATCTTGCAACTTTAAAATATATAGCGTAGATAAATGAGTTCATAAGTATCTTGTGCAGAAATGAAAAAAAACATATTTAGTTTACGCAAAAATAGGTTTGTCCCACTCCTTCAATCTCTCCCCTACTGTTCACAAAAGCCACTTAGCGATTACTTTCTTTGTTTTAGAAATTTAAGAATTTTCCAGAAGCATTTGTAGTTTTTTAAATTCAATTATTTAAGCTTTTTTTTTTTAATTTACCCTCCAAAAAAGTATCGGGGGGGGGGGGGGGGAGGCATAGCCACGACGCCTTACCGTGATTTAATCAGATCTGGGGTTTAGGAAACCTAATGGCTATTTATGAGCTATTAATAATAATTTTCTAGAGTTTATAAAATTGATAAATATTTGTTTTGTGATTTTACAATAAATGTAATGCTATTAAAAATTCGACATTTCACCTTAATAATCCATTTTAAATGCAAAAAATTTATTTCATCCATTTAAAAATAATTCGCGCATGACAAGATTAAAATAGAGTACATCCCATTACATTACGATTTTTAAAATTTAAAATAAAAAAATTTCTATAAACTGATGTTTAATACTTATTAAACACGAAAAGGTAAATTGTAACTGTACAACAATGCAATTTCTTTTTAAATAAAATAATGAAGTAATGGATAAACGACAAGGCACAACTACGTGTAAATGTACTCCAAAAATGAACAATGACTGCGCTATCTTATATTACGCTTCAGCGGAAAAAGATGAATGCTTTTGAAAATTTTAAGGCAAACGACAACAAACAAAAGACAAAATAACGAAACTTAAGAAAGAAATTCTATTAAAAATACATTAAAACAATGCTAACATAAGAAACCTTGCACAAAAGAACAGATACCATTATCTTCATATAGTATAAAGTTCAGGTAGAATGTTAAAAAAAATAAATAATAATAAAAAATCAAAACATCTTTTAAAAGAGCTTAGCAGTTTACTTTGTGTAAAGATACTTGAAGTTTATCTGCTACAAGAGATTTTGGAACCAGCGGAAATTGTATGGAGATCTTTCTCTCGCCCTCCATGCGAAAAATAGATTCTGCGGATGAAAAACTTACAAACAAACAAATAAAAAACAGAGGGGGGAAGGGGGGTCAAACAACGTGATATTTTGTACACATTCTCCTCCTCTATAAACATCCATATCGTTATCAAAATCTTTTTAATGTTTTGTAACAATGTATACAGAAATTTCCATCTAAAACTATTTTCCCGATTATAACAGTTTTTTTTTTCCCGTTACAAAATACAGATGTTTTGTTCCGTACACAATTAAATAAGAAGTGTAATTTTAAATAAGAGTTTCTTATAAATATTTATATTCTTCTATATAGTCTGTTAACACACATTATTTGGACAGAGTCGTATTCTTGAAAAATGCTTCAAAAGTTAGGACCATAAACTCATCCCTTATTTTTTAGCATTTTTATTAACTGATATATTAATTTTCCTACTTTATTATAATTCCAATTATTTAGTTTAATATTGTAGTGAACTATCTATTTAAATAAAGTTCTCACGCCTACTTCCTCATCTTGGCATGTTGAACCATTCAAGGAATATTTAAAATATTTAATTCACCATCTTTGTATTAATGGTTTAATAATAGCATTGGTCTTTGCATTATAAATGTAATAACATCAAATAAAAAATCATTGTAAGCAGTATTATAACAATGAATCGCACTACAATGGCTCAAACAAAATTTTAGGGATGGAGGAGAGGGGGAAATATCGGTAAACAAAAATCATTGATTTAACAACATAAATCTAGAACAAAGTCGTAGCAAGGATAGTGCAAGTGGTGCAGTCTTAAAGTTTTTTCTCATTTAAAAATTGTATATGGTGTTTAATTTATTAATATTTTCTACTTTTACTGCAAAATTTATAGTATTTCTTTTCCTTATTCTAATTTTTCAACTCATATTTTTTACTTAGATCCAGGCAACCAATTTAACTACACCTTTATATATTTACTCTCTCTGTATTGATGATATGCATTTTTATTAGCACTTTCCTTTCCAACATAGTTGAAACGTATCGGTTTGTCTGGCCGTGCTCTTAAATATATTTGGTGAATGTGTACTTGGATTACCTTGGGTTTGGTATATGTCCTTAGGGCTTATCCTAAGACATACTCTATGGAAAAAGGAATGTGTAGCACCTACAGTTCGTTTACAGAGGACACACGGAGGAATACCTCTACATTATAGTGTATGGGGAAAATCATTTGCGGTGCATTTCAATAAAGTTACATTATATTAAGCACACTGAAATCTACATACATTATTGAGGTGCAATAAAACATTCTTTCTGTAGAATATGGAGTGATTGGCATTTGTAATTCATTTACAGGGACATACAAAAATACTCCGTTATATTATGGCCTATGGGGAGAAAATCTTTTGCAATGTATATTAAAACTTAATGGAATTGGTATGCATTATTGAAGTGCACTACAAGATGCTTACTGTAGCGTATAAAGTGCATAGCATTTACTTATTCATTTATTTACAGGGACACAAAAAAGAATTCGGTTACGATGAGCGATAATCGCTGGAAGTGAGTTTAAAGATGCGCCATGCGTTTTAAAGCTTAATCCAATTTTAGTATATTACGTGGCGGGTTAAAATTCTACAGCTCTAGCGTAGATACTCAATGTACAGTCGTGGAAAAAAATGTAAGCACTCCCTACTAACTTTGCAACAAATTATTGTAGAAGAAAGTTACTGATACCAAAAGATTGGAAAAAAAGTCTACTTTTAGAATTAGTATATAAAATTTGCTTGGGCCATATATATATAAAAAATAACCTAAACTTTTTTCTTTTTTTTTTTTAATAGCAATACACCAGTTTGACACCATAAATAATTTCTACATCCTACAATTAGCCTAAAAACAAATTTTCATGAAATTCGTTCGATTAGTTTATGAGAAATTAACTATTTTAAAAAGAGCATATCTTAGGGGCTGTATCCAAATAGCAGTTAAGTACTCGATTGCTGAAATCCCACATATTAATGTATTGTTTTTTGCCAATATACGACCATTTAACTCGCTTAATATGTTTCAACTATTGCCAGCTGAAATGTTTCAATAAAATGAGTAAAAAAATTTTCTTTTTCAAATTATGATTTGCAGGACATCATAGATGGCCCCTTAAACCACCATTTTGACGTTTTTTAATCATAATTCAAAAACTACTTGGAAGAAAAATTTTAAATTGAGAATTCTCATAAAGCAGGACATAATAAATATAAATCTATCAAAAAATTGCAGGTTCCAATTCATACTTTTTTCGAATAATAATTTCATAATTCATAATTTATTTTATAAAATTTTTAAAATTACAGATTCAATGTATTCATGTTTGGGTTTTGAACACTTTCCATCAAAGTTGAAAAGTATTTATGACTTCGGTTTGTCTGGCCGTCTGTCCGCGCTCTAACTCTCGTAAATATACTCGGGTCGTTCTGAAATTTTTCGATGTTAGTGACCTCTACCATAGCACGATCCCTATTTCAAGTAAAGTTTCTAGCATGTTTAGTTCATTTACAGGGACAGTCAAAATTTTCCGTTACATTACGGCCTATGGGAAAAAATCGTTTAAAATGATTTTTAATTATGTTACATGCTTTCAAACATAATAAAATTGATGTGCATTTATCAAGTGCACTAAAACATGCATTCCATAGAATATGCGATGCAAAGAATAGTTATTATTCATTTACAGGGCCACACAAAAGAATTCCGTTACATAACTATAGAGGGATGGAGGGCATTGTTTGCAGCGTATTTTAATTATGTTAAATTATTTCATGTATCATAAAATTGATATACGTCGCTGAGGTTTACTATAACTTATTCCATGCATAATACGAAGTGCATATCATTTACAGGGACACACAAAAGATTTCAGATACTATATTGTATCCGAAGTACTGTACAGTAGCGATGATTGCTGGAAATGCATTTTCAATTGTTATGTGCTTTTATGTTTCACTATATTTATGCATAGTATATGATGGGTATAAATGCTAAATTCATATACAAGGCTACACAAAATAATTCGTAATGGTTACTGGGTATGATTGCAAATTGCTTAAAGGTAGTTTTTAAAGGAATTATGCATTTTTACGCGGAACTACATTTGGTTTACAAAGAAATGTTTGTAGAACATAGATAAAAGAATATACAGGGTCACGCAAAGAATTGGATGCATGACCGTCTATAAATGATAATTTCTGAAAATGTGATTTCAGTAGTTTTAAGAGTGTTTTACTTTGAATTAAACTTCAGCTAAATAGTGGCCTGTAATAAAGGTACTAGGTTAACTACAGGGCTGTACAAATGTATACAAGTATGTTAGAAATTTCAACCTGTTATGCGTTTTCTTACTAAACTAAATTTTCCCATTATATAGTATATATATCAACCTACAGAACAAATAGAGGGCTGTTCAAAAGAATTGGAATATATATTTGGCTATGGACGGTAACTGCTGAAATCAGTTTTTCAAATGTTTCATGCGTTTTCTAAAATGTTTACTTAGTTTTCTTATATACCTTATTTCCCTAAATAACGAAGTTTTGTTAAAGCATTCAGGAAGTGTTGGAAAGTGTTTCATAATCTATGCTTAACGCATGATTTTTCTTACTTGTTTAGTATTATAAACACGCAAAAAAAATTATCACATTAGGATTATAATTTCAGGAAATAATATAAATATGAAAATGTAATTTAACATTAGAAGATCTAAATTTTGAATTTTTATAATTCAAAAACTTATCCAAATGACTTGAAATTCCGTTTCTAGGTATAGTTTGAAACGAAGATTTAAAATATATTGTCAAAATTGTGTATTGCTATTGGAAAAAAAAAAACAAAGTTTGGTCTGGTTTTTATTTGTAGATGGCCCCCTAAGCAAATTTTATATACATCATTTAAAAGTAGGCTTTATTTTCAATCGTTTGGTACCAGTAACTTTCTTGTATTATAATTAGTTGCAGAGTTAGTAGGGTGTGTTTCCTTTTTCCCCCCCAAGACTGTACACCGAAATCACAGAAAAAATAAAAACATTATTAGACCCTATTAGACAATACCAAAAATTTTCAGATAAATAGAAATGAAAATGAGAGTGTTAATGTATCACAAAAAATCACGTTAATGGGCAAGGAAAAATAACAATTAGAAAACAGAATTAAACCGCCTAAATTCCTTCAAATTCTCTTCTCCGATGTTCAACCTGGACCTGGAATGCATTCTTAATTTTCACATTTCACACCAGAAAATATTTTTATATCTTTTCTTTTGTATACTCTTCTTGTAAATTATATTTCTTTGCTGTTTAATTGAGGAAATATTTCTAAAATATATACTTCACTTTATATTTTAAGTATTAAAATCTAACGAAACTGACAAACTAGGAACAAGATTTTGACATCCAAAATATATTTAAGTATTCATTTCAGAAATATTTTGCTAACTAAGCAGCAAAGAAACATCCTTTAACCCTGAAAAGGTAATCATCCTAATATTTACGTACATACATACCTCATTCAAATAACACGTAACTGCGGAAAACATTTTACTTTATAGGGTTTAAGAACAGTACAGAGTAGAAACAAATTATGATGATAACCTTGAAAAATGCGAATACATTTCATGGTCATGGGTTTAATGTTGGAGAGAGGACTGATCAGCAGCTTTAAAATGGCTTTAAGAAGGAAAAAAAAAAACGACAGTCGTAGGTATCGTTTGACAGACACCGCAATTATAAAACATATGGTATGAAAAATTATACTGCATATGGCATCTTCCATTTTCACCAGTTAAAAAATGGTGAAACTCTTCCTCCCCCTTAGTGGTAGGGAAAAAATCCTTTTTGGTGCATCTGCTTGCTCCCTTCCATCCTTTCACGCCCACTCACCCATGCATGCTTTTTTTACTATAATCCAAGCTGCCACACATTCTAAACCACATGCTTTTAAAATAAAAAATATATATTATGCGCCTTTATCTCAAATATGAAAGAATCTCAGTGGCACATGAAACAATAATTATTTGAATGTGATAACACAAATTTATTGATTTCCTACTTTATAAAACGACTAATCCTTAGCGACAAGGGGCACCTATACGTGACGATAGGTTGCACGAAATTGTTGAATTTGAAAATCACTTTTTCTGAATTGAAATTTTTGCCTTATCTAAAAACATATTCAGTGATTAAATAAAGAAAAAATAGTGAAAATTTCTATTTGGAAAAACCGGTGACCAAAAGCTAAAGTGTTAAAGACACTCGTCACGAACATGTTAATGAACCATTCCATGCCGAAATAACTTCTTATAAAAATTTTTTTGCTTCGTACTAATATTTTATTATCATTAGATCATACTACTATAGACAGAACTGCAAATGAAAAAAAAATAGCTTTATTATTTCAAAAGTTAAAACTGCTACAAAAACGGCATATCAACAGGAACCATGAAAATATTGGATGAAATCAGTTTTCGTCTTAGACCGATTTGCACAGTATTTCTTTCAGTGGGATCATAAAAAAATTCCTTCATAGGCAGGTTTTGTTTTACGCGTGTTAATGTTTTGAACTCTACACGATGCAGACTAACGACTATCATGGTACGAAAAGAAATTTCAAAGCATCATAAAAAATCGGGACTTTTGACGTCCGGCGCAGTGGTTTAGTGGGACGGTTTATGGTACCCCTGAAAATCGGGACACCTGGCAATAACTGCAGCGAAGCAGAAGTATGACTTGCTTGAGTTATTTCTAAGATGAATAAAAATTTACGGAAATTCAAACTTTAATTATTTATGAAGAGTTTCAAAGTACTTAGAATGTACGGGCATGTTGCATTTTTTGCAAAGAATCAAAAACTATCATTTAACATTTATTTTTATATATAAAAAAGTGTGACCGGCAACCTAAAATAATTAAAGTAAACGTTATAGTTTTCAACGATTTTTTTTTTTTTTTTTTTTTACCTAAATGTTTATTTCCATAAGAAAAAAATACTGAAGAAAATAGTGCGTTTTCGCACAATGGACAGGTACAGGGTTAAAAATGTTTAAATATATATGAATCAGATTGAAATACCAGGAATATTAGTAGTTCTCCCATAAAGTTAAAAATCAAATATAGTTATTAAAAAATAAAAAATATATCCATTTTTTTCAATGTTTACTGTATTTTCAATTCCATGCTGCTCTTGTTATAAGGATCTGTTTAAAAGAATTTTATAATGGTTTATACATCATTTTTTATTTCAATAAATTCCTTTATAATTCATACATTCACATGAGTTGTTGATAATTTTTATTGGTTTATAATGGTTTTATATTATTAATATATATATACATATATTAAAATCAAATAAATATCAGTACAAATTTGTTAATAGTAATTTATTTGGTCAATGACACTTGGAATGAGTATATTTCGAAAGTGTGATAAGTCCAATTTGAATAGAATTATTTTTTATGTAGCATAATATTAACAAGCACAATCCTAATTTAGCAGTTCTAATACAACTGGGTGAATTGGCAACATAGGTAAAACGTTGTTTTATCAAAATTTATAATTATAATCATACAACTTATACCTAACTGAATATTTTTTCCTATAAAATTAAATTTATTTTCTGTTTTATTGTAACTTTTCTAAAGAAGAATGAAATATTGAAATACAATAAATAAGTAAACAAAATATTTAATTTTTTGTTAGTATAATTATATTTCATTCAAAGAAACTCAACGCTTTCAGCAAGCCAATGCTTTTGAAAGTGGGGCAAGTCCATTAGCGCACACACAAAAAACGCGATTTTTTTTCTCAGCTAACGCGGATTATCATTATTGCATATTAAACTCGCATGAAATAAGACCACAAAAAATATATAATAAGTCTATTACTGCTTACAAATATTTAAAATCCATTCAAATGCAAACCATTAAATATCTAGCAATAGCATAAAATGGACTTCAACACTTTCAAAATCAACAACTTTAAGAAATTTGGTGATTATAAGTAGTAATGAAACAAAATTTAAAATACGTACTTGGAGAAATCCACATTAAGACTGGTTTTTCAAATCAAAACAGACTTTGACACACTCAAGCAGTCATTTTTATTCGTAATGCATAAAATTTGCAGTTTTTTTTTTTTTTTTTTTTTTTTTTTTTTTTTTTTTTTATATATATTAGGAAATCTAAAAGCGATTTTCATTTTCCTATAAAAACAAAGATTTTTTCATAAAATGCTGTCAAAATTAGCGTTTGAAACATATTTTCGAGATGCGACTGTCTTATGGAAATGCTACCATCATGGAGCAAATGATTATAACTGTAGATTATAACATTTATAGGAAAATGCAATATCTATTCGTTTTATAGGCAATTAAATAGTATTTGGAAATTTCATGCATCTACGTTCATAAATGAGTTCATGAATGTGTCGTAAAATCTCACGTTGTTGAATGGGGAAAATAAATTTTAAAACAGCCTAAGTTCTTCAATCTTCATATTTAGGCAATCCCGATTTGTTATAAAAAATTTGACTTATATAAAATCAGACTCATTTTCTTGAAAGAATTTTGGTGATTAAAAAAAAAAGTAGCAAATGAAATTATCATTTAAAAAATTGCAATAAATAATTCATCACAAATGAGTTAACATGCCCTTTCAATTTGTACAATGATTTGTTTACTTAATAAAACAGGTCATATTTCAGCCTTATCAAATCGTTCAAGAACAACGCAGATAAAATCTAGTGGGAGGAATTTCGAAGTACAAAGACTCTCTCTCTATATATATATATTTTAGGGGTAGTGAAGCACGCTTATGCGTTTCTTATTTATAATTCCCTCCTTAATAGAAATTGATGTTTAGAATCCCTCCAATATTTACTGATAAAATTTACTTTTTATGTGACGAAAGTAAATTTGGAATTGGGATTAAATGTTCTCACTTTTTTTCGATAGTTTCGTATTCGAAATTCATTCTGGACAGAGAATATTTGCTCTTTCTCATGATTTCAATTAAAAAATCTTGCCATTTTCATTATCTAGTTACTTCACATAATATAAGAAATTATATATGTAGGATTGTATAGGCATGAATGCAGGGAACAGAAAAAAAGGTGGAATTGTTTTCCCCTCTATACAATGACTGGAAATTATTGTAATTTAGACACATTTTAATGTGTATTTACACAATAAATTAAACATAATTGTATGTATGATTGTTTTTTCTTTTTGTAACTTAGGGAAAAAAAAAACTGACAATAAATGTATAGGTTCATTGAATCAAAAAAGAGAATAGAAGGCAGTTTGCTAAAATTGTAAATTCAAATATGTCTGATGAATTTATGTGAAGTGCAGTGATTAATTTTTCCAAAACTTAATATTATTCTGGGTGGTCTTGATTGTTTAAGATTTCCGCTCTCTTTTATAAGAGAAAAAATTCCCCATGCTAAATACATGCTAAATACCCCCCCTCCCATATGCTTTCAATATTTTCTTTGCATTTTTGCAACAATTTACAGAATGTCCGAAATTGTATTAAAAAAGGTGGAATTCCACCTTTAGGGGGAACTCTTTCATGCCTGATTGTAGGTTGCGGGATGTATGATATGTTTTTACAGATTTTGTTGATTGCGATTCTGTTTCGTATAAACACTTATTTGCTTTTTCGAATGAAAATCAAATTTTAAATTAATTGCTTAAAAGGCGCAAAGGCCAACCTAGTGAAAAAGATGCCATGCCGGAACTCGAACCTGGGCCATCAGTATAGCGCACTGACGTTCTATCGACTAAACCACATGGAACGATACCCAGCCTGGAACTTCTCACTATTACAGGTTGACAAGGCTACAAACGTAGCACAAGATGGGATATTTTCCGTGAGCCGCTGGCATGGGGAAAACACAGACAATTATTTTATAACCAGCATCGATTGAATCTATATTAATACTTGGAAATTTTTCCAGACAGAAACATTCGCCTTGCGTACAATATTTCAAATGAAAATAAAATTTCAAATTAATTGCTTAAAAGGCGCAAAGGCCAAACTAGTGAAAAAGATCGTTCCATGTGGTTTAGTCGGTAGAACGTCAGTGCGCTATACTGATGGCCCGGGTTCGAGTCCCGGCATGGAATCTTTTTCACTAGGTTGGCCTTTGCGCCTTTTAAGCAATTAATTTGAAATTTGATTTTCATTTGAAATATTGTACGCAAGGCGAATGTTTCTCTCTGGAAAAATTTCCAAATATTAACACTTATTTGCTGTTAGTGGTCTCATAGACTGCTGCTTTTTTTCAATTTCCACAGTTTAACTTGTAATTTTCAGTTTAGCTAATGATACTAGTGACATTTCGTTCCTTTGGAGCCGTAATACTATCGCTAGAGATTTCTGAATAGGTGAATTTTAATTATAATAATCCTGTACATAAAGTTTAGTACAGAAACATTATAGTATGGGCTAATTGAGCCTTTTCTTCATCTTTCGATCAAGCGGTCGAAGGGACCGCTCACAGTAGCTATGCGACAATTTCTGTGACAGCAGTTAACGGTTAAATTCATTTATATAGTAAAATATCTGGGTATTTTTAATTAAATAAATTATATAATATCAAATGAATATAGCGATAAAAAAAGTAAGACCACTAAAGTGGATTTTAGAAATTTATTATGTTCAGTCTTTCATTAAGAACTAGTGTGTTCAAATATTTTTTCATCTATATATGTACGGTTCCTTAAACAAATATAAAATGCTCCCCTGAACTTACAAAAAAAAAAAAAAAAAATCTTTTGAGGCTCCGAGAGACATTTTAACCGGTATATGAATGCCTCTCTCCCCACCAGTGTGTCAGAGCTTAAGGGCACAGATGTAGATGTTATTGTTGTTGCAAAATGCCATTCAACTTGGTCAACCAAACAAGAAGGAAAGCAAAGCTGCTTGGAAGTTAAAATAGGGCATTTTTACATAACGCTATTTAATATGTATATAAATATTTCTGCTTTACTAAATGTTTAAAACTCTGATAATATAGGTCAAAATTGGGAAATTTCATTAGCGGCCACTGGCCGGTAGGACTAATTTTTAAAGTGGCCACTTTCTTTAAACTAGCGGCCACTTTTTTATTTCAAAATGCTAAACAGTAAAATTTCTATAAGTATTAATCTAAAACTGAGTAGCCCAAATAAATATGTTAATATAAATATACTGGAACCAAAAAAAGTTGATTCCTTGATGAAATGCAAGGAATTTTTTTAATCTCCTCGTAAAAAAGTGGCCGGAAGGTGGCCGCTGATAGACAATTTTTCACTAGCCACTTTTTTTCATTTACTGGCCCTGTGGCCGGTGGCTAGTGCTAATTTTGACCTTTATCTGATAATAATAAAAACCATTAAAAGTAAATAATAAAAGTAATTTTTCCAAACAGTCTATTTCTGAAGTAGAATGAGTTGAACTGATTTAGTGTTGTTTTATCTTAAAGATTTTTGTATGAAGTATGAATAAATATATATGTGAAAAAAAAAATAATTTTCTTTTTAAACGTTTTAGACGTTATCTAATAAGATGAAGTATATATACAATGTAGATTTAGTAAGATTTCATATCTTTGTACATGTAATATACTAAAAAACTTTATTTGGACGATACTGTTTTCAATTGTGATTTTTGTATTACGTTTGGCATTTGATATTTCAGTTCTAAACAACTAATTGAAATGAAAATTTTTTAGAGAGGGGGAGGCGGATCCTATCTAATCCGTGTCCGTCATGTAACAAGAATATTATAGAAGAACAAGTAAATTATTATAAACAACGTAAGTTTTTATAGTAGGCATGTTTTTCTTTCTTCATTACATAATATATCACTATAGTTAATCCATGCATAATTTACCTTTCGTACATTACTAAATTGATATAATGAGTGGATTTTACATGTTTAAGATTGGCTTGCTTGTCAAGGTCCTTCAAAATAATTGTTAAATATATCTATATAATAAGTCGAAAAGATATATTTCTGTATTTTGTAATATTTCTAACACTTTCAGAATTCATATCTGAACATACTTAACCAGAAAAAATACACCTTTGACAAATTCTTAATTGTATTATTAAGATTATAAATTAAAAAAAAAACTTTAATATACTATCTTTAAATAAATTCTGTGTTCAACAATACTCAATTCCAGTATCATAGGCGATATTCAAGGTTAATTATGGTTTAAAACAGAAAATTATGTCTTGCACGTGTGGTAATTAGTAGCATAATGAGAATTCTAGCAGAACAATGTAATCAATAGATAAATGTATGGATAGCCTTTCTTAAATTTAAAGTTTATGGATTTAAATAAATCAGTAAAGCGTCTATGAGCGCAGAAAGATAGGAGAAGATGCACCACTTTTTTTCACATTTTTAATATAAAAAGTTAAAAAATATATATACTATTTAATTGAAGAACCAAAAACAAGAATATGGAATTTTGTTTTTAATAATTAAAATTAAAATAACAATATTCCATTGTATGTTTCTAAATTTATGACTATGATATGAGGTCTGAAGGAATGACAGACTTGTAGAACTTTATTTACACATTTTATAATCGTAAATAAATAAAATATATATATATATATATATATGTATGTTCCTCTTTAGATAAATGAACTTAGAACAAGAACATGACATTTTCTTTTAAATTTCAATTATATATACATTTATTAACTCTATGAAATATTAATTTTAAAAGAAATGAAAATAAAAAAACATATAAAGCTTGATTCACACATTTTATGATCGTAGATTTTCTTCTTATATATTCCATTAAATCAAACGAACCAAGAACAAGTTTTCTTATCAATGAAATAGTTAATTTAAATAATAATATCCCATTTTATGTTTTTACTCTAAATTATGCAGTTAATCTAGTGTTCAAAAGATTTTACTAATTTATTCAAATAAACTTTTAAATAATTAGATAAATATCATTAAATTAGTTAATATAAATGATATTTCATTTTATGTTTTTTACTCTAAATAATACAGTTAATCTAGTGTATTGAAAAGGTTTTACTAATTTATTCAAATAAACATTTAAATAATTAATACAATAATATTAATGACGAAAATTTTAATTAAATGCATGCGTTAAATTAGTGTTATTATTGTGACATTTTAAACAGGATGATTTGATCAATGGTGAAATATGTCTGGAAATACACGCTAGATGTACAATTGAAAAGTAGAAGACTATTTATATGGTAAAGTAACACAATAAATATGCATCTTTCATTGTAGCTAAATCTCTTGTAAGAATTTTGTGTAAAATTATTGTTAAATTTCATACGGGACGATTTGATGAATAGTGTTTTGGCTAATATTTTGAAATAAATTCTAGACTTATAACTGAAAAGTACAAGAATACTTTTTTTTGTAGATTAACATAATAAATATCATTCGTTGTTAACTTTTTTTGTAAAGAATTTTGTAATTTAATATAATTCGAATATCACATACCTCCAGTTACAGTTGCCCCCTGTCTTCTACGACGGTGGAGACCATATATGATCGAAGCAGCACATAGTATTATCAAGATAGATCCAATCGCTATCAAAATAATAGCAAATGATCCACTGTTTCCATAAATCCCGGGACCAGTATTAATTATACCATCCGATTCACTAGTATGGATGCCCATGTCTGTTTGTTTGGGCCAATGTTTTTACGCACAATTTCTCCAACTCAAGTAGCTTCACCACAGCCCTCACTTCAAATACAGATGTGTGATCCAAGGCTTCTCTTATTGTTGATCCCATTTCGCGAATCAGGTTAGAGAACGCCATCTACCGAGTATTTTAAAAAACCTCAAGAAACCAAAACCGAAACGAAGATTATTTCAATTTCATTGGAATTTTATTTTTATTTTTCCAGTTTTTTTTGTTTTTATATTTTTTAAATTTATGCCGTGTACTGAGTACTTTTGTAATTAAAACGGAAATGAAGATGATTTCAATGGGATTTTATTGGGATTTTTATTTTCAGTTTTTCTTTAGATAACAGAAAAAACAACAACAATAAAAAATATACTATTACAATCATACATTATTTTCTAATGCTTTTATTTTTTGCTGCATTGAGTATTTTTAACAAACTCAAGAACTCAAAAGGAAATAGAAATGGTTTCAGTAGATTTACTTTTCAATTTTTATTTACATAAAAAAATCCATATATTATGCAGTCATAAATTATATTTTTAGTAACTTATTATTTGTCATAGTGCTTTTTAATTTAATTAAGAGTAATTTACACATAAAATTATTAGTACATTCTTCAGTATTTATGCAAATGGATTTTTCTTTTTCTTTATTTTTAAAGATTTTATTTTACAACAAGCAAACTAGATTTATTCACGGATGTAGTAAATGTGAATTGAAGATTATGCAATCTTTTAAGAAAGAAGATGGGTAGATAAGCATTAGTCCCCCTACCCCTCCTACAGGGTCATTTTTTTTGCGATGTTTTGATTATTTTAATATAATTTATGATCTAAATTTACTGTTTGAATGATTGATTTTTCTTTGCATATTGTTTAAGGGGAGGTTCTACTTCCTTGGGTCAAATATTTCGATTTCTTAAGTTTTGTATCTTTTTCTTCTCTCAAGTGTGTAGATTATTGCCCTGAAGCGGTTTCGTGATATTTCAATTCCTACAGTATTTTTTGCTCATTGAATGCAACGCAAACTTGTTTTTCTGGAAATAATTTTCTCTAAAAATATTCTTTTTTTCCTCTCTTAGTGTTTAATTGCATTTTAAGAATAAATTTTAAGGTTTTTTCTCTGAAAGTCATCAGGGAAAAAGAAAATTTAGTTAATTAAATTTAAAACTCCAGAGAGAGGAAATGGTCCTCCTCTAACATCGCCCACGAAATCAAGGGCAAATTTGGAGGAATAAGAGAAAAACACACTAATTACAATGTGAATTCCCGCGCACTGAAAGTTGTACGAATGGAAAGATATGAGTAACATCTTTCCTCTCATGAACCTCTCCCCGCTTCCGTCCGCATAAACTGGTTGAGATAGGAATTTCTCCGACCGCATGTGCATCTATCCAGCTGAAATTTTTTCGAAATTTATATTATTACACAGTAATGTCTTGCAATGGGCGTATTTAAGAGAGGGCGGAAGTAAATGTAGCTCATCCAGGAACATGATAAAAATCTGAGAAAGTGTCTCATATTATTGTATTAAACTTGTTAATTTTTTCTTCCTGTTAATTTGGGGGTTCACGTGCTCACATACAGCGTTCGAGGAGCTGACACTGATTTTATTTAGCAAATTGTAATGTATTCAATGATATCAAGTGGATTTTTTAATTGTATGAAGCGCTCATAACACCATCGTAGTTTCACATAGATTAATATGTGAAAATAAGATAAAATATGTGTTAAAACTATAATGGTGTTATGAGAATTTCATAAACAATAAAAGGAAAAGTCAAGTGATATAACTATATAATTTTTAATGGATTAAAAACTTCCAAATAAACCTATGTTTATGGTATTGTGTAACACATTTAAATAATTTTCAAACAGAATCAATTCAAACAGAACCAAAATTGTATCAAAACATGTAGAAAAAAAACTGGCCATATCTGACAGGGCGTGGGAAGAAATGTTTATCTACCCATCTTCTTTTTTTTAAAGTATTTTGCAGCTTCATTTGTGTTTTTTCATTTATTTTTCTTTATATTAAAAGAATATGCCGTTATTGCAATCATAAATTATATTCTATGATATTTAATTTTTTGTTATATTGTATTTTAATTTAATTAAGATAAATTTTCATATGAAATTGTTAGCATATTCTTACGAGTAAATATACTAATGAGATTTTTTTGTCTTAAAGAAAAAATAATAATAAAAGAGGCAAACAAAATTTATTGACGTTCAAAATGACATTCGCAAAAGATAAAGGCAATCTTTTTAAGAAATTTTTCTAAAAGTATTTTGCCGTTTTCGTACAATATCATAATAAAGGAGAGAAAAAATGGAGTAAAAAGAGATATGCCACTCTTTAATTATAGTACAGTCTTGGAAAAAGAAAAAAACAAACAAATTATCCACTTTACTATCTCTGCTACAAATCATCGTACAAAAAATGTGTCTGGTACCAATCGATTATTAATAACGTCTACTAATTAATAATATATTTAAATTTTGCCTAAGGAGCCGTCTACATGTAGAAGCTGTACCAAACTTTGAAATTTTCAACACTAACACTTAATTTTGACATCATATTTGGATTCTCTGGTAAATGTTACCTTTGGATAAGAAACGGGAAGTCCTTTGGTCCAGTAGTTTAGGAATTCTGCAAGTTTAAACTTTGAAACTCGTAATGTTAAACTCATTAATCGACGCAAAACAGATTGCAGTGCGGTTAAGTATTTTGAAGCATAACTAAAAAAAAAACTACTTGGAGGAATGAGCTGTAATTTTGGATTCGCGCATTTCAAACCTCTAGAAGTTCCAATTCTGCTAAAAAATTCGTATGTTACAATTCATATATTTTTTAAAATAATTTTAATATATGAGGCATTCGCACAAAATTTTAACTTTCAGGAATAAAAATCTGGTGAAATTAAACTTAGGAAAATAACATTTTAAACTTATATAGACGAATGCCTTAATGATTCGAAATGAAGAAAAAATGGTAAGCAGCGGAGATTTTTTTATTCAACTGAGGTTTAAGTTAAACTTGCAAGTTTAATTTTTCTTACCGTTTTACCCCTCTAACTTTATTTTCTTCTAAATTTTTACTTATAATGAATTTGCATAGTACCCACAGAACATTCAAATAAGAAATAATAAAAATGTAGTATTTTTAGTACAAAATTTTGGTATAACATTGTCTTAAAGGGGTGTTAAAGAAGGGACGGTAAGGGAAAAAAGGGGGACAGTAAGGGAAAAAAGGGACATTAAGGGGGAAAAAAGGATGTTCAGGATGGGACGGTAAGGAAAATTACCGCCCATTTTTAGGCAAATAATGTTAAGACTAAGTGATAGCCACAATGTTCATTGATTTTAGAAACAGTTATTTACACTGGATTAAAAAAAATAATAATAATTTACCTCGAAAAGTACAGGAATAAACCTTGGGGGCGGTAAGACTACCAATAAAGCCACGATGCTTGAAATTAATATTTAAATGCTGATTTAAATTCTGCAGTAAATTTCCTGTCAAAGAATTTTAGCCATTCTTTCTCTAGCATATTTCTGCATGAGAAAAAAGTTGAAAAAAATTCTGTGGCTGCATCTGAAGTGATTTTCTGTATAATTTTAGCAAGAAAGACGGCAAGGAATTTAAAATCCAGGGACATAGTTCAAAAAATAATAACAACCGTAAAAATGTGTGCAGCTTAATTTTTTGCGACATATTTATATAAAACAATAGTCCCAGTTTCGGAAAAAAAAATTATATCGAATTACATCTATTGAAACAATTTTATACAGACAGCTCCAAACTTAAAAATCAGCATCAGGGACATGGCACGGTATAGGAATTTCGTGGTATATTTGGACCCCCAACATCGTCCACAACTTATTTATCTCGTTAATATTGTTATACAGTCATGCAATGGGATGTTTTACAGTATAATAAATAAAAGAAACCCCACAAGAATATGTACTAAAATAAAAATTGTTACTCAGGGGCTTAAAAGTCAGAATTATGTGAGAATGCCTCATATACATATTTTCGAAAAAAAAAAAAAAAAGAAGAATTGTGACCTATAAATTTTTTAAACAGAAATCGATTTCTAGAAGCTTTAAACATGCCAGTCTAAAATTGTAGATCATTGTTCCAAGTCATTTTGAGTGATACTTAAACTACCCGCATTGCGTTCTGTTTTAAAACGATTAATAATGGATTTAACATTAGTTCCGAAATTTAAACTAGCATCATTCCTAAATTACTTGGCCAAATGATGTTGTATTTGGTATCAGAAGGTACAATTTACCGAAGAAAAACATACATGGTGACAAAATTAAGTGTTAGTATGGGAAAATTTAAAATTCTGTACAATTCTCTATGTAGACGATCCTTAAGAAAATTTAGGTATAGCATTAATTAGCATACGTTATTACTTATCCATTGATATCAGTCATATTTTTATACGATGATTTTTGGCAGAATTATAAGGGTGTTCATTTTGTTTCTACAAGACTGTAAAATTTTTTTAAAAATGCAGAACACTTTATATTAAGTGTGAATTTTTATACATATAATTTCGAAAAATATTTTCAATATATACGCATTTTCGAAAATAAAATGAAGAATTGTAACCTATAAATTTTTTTGAACGGAAATCGATTTCTAGAAGCTTTAAATATGCCAATCTAAAACTTCCAATCATTTTTCCAAGTCATTTTGAGTGATACTTAAACTACTCGCATTGCGTTCTGTTTTAAAACGATTAATAATGGATTTAACATTCCTTCCGAAATTCAAACTAAGCATAATTCCTAAACTACTTGACCAAATGCTGTTCTATTTGGTATCCGAAGGTACATTTACCGAAAAAACCATATATGGTGACAAAATTAAGTGTTAGTATTGAAAATTTTAAAATTCAGTACAATTCTATATGTACACTGTAATACTATATGTAGAAAACCTATAAGAAATTTAGGTACTAGTCGTTATTACTTATCCATTGATATCAGTCACATTTTTATACGATGATTTTTTGGCAGAGTTATAGGGATGTTCATTTTGTTTCTATAAGACTGTAAAATTTTCAGAAAATGCAGCACTCTTTACTTTAAGTGTGAATTTTTTTCTTCTGAAACAACCGTTTTAATTATCCACTTTTAAAAATTAAATGTGTCAAAACGTCATCATTAAGTAACCTGAAAAATAGCCGCCACCTACATGATGCATGCATTATATGTTGTGCTGAATCAAAGAGAAATTCTTAAATTAGCTAATTTAGAAATAATTACTTAATTTTTGGCACAATAAAATTCGCAAAACCCGAATTATTGTAAATAATCAAGCCAAAATTATTGTAAATAATCAAGCCAAAAATATTGTAAATAATCAATAAAGAAGTCTTTCAGGCTGAGTCGGAAGATACGGTTGATTTTTTCTTTTAATTTTGAGGTACATACTTCAGATTTAATACAAATTAATCTTACTAAATTCGCTATTTTGGCGATAAAGCTAATTTTCAGGAAATTTTTAATTTGACTTATCAAATGTAATTTAATGCATGCACTTATATAAAAAATGTTAAAAACTTGCGGAAACCTTAGCTTAAAAATCGCCTGTAGGCTGTAATATAACCTAAAAAAAAATCAATGATTATTATAAAAAAAAAACCTTGGGTATGTCTGTAAACAAACTATAAGAGGAATAAACTTGATTAACTAAGTCATCGAAAAAACTGGCACGATAAATGCGCTGTCCCAATTAGGTTTAAATTGGTTCAATTTTTTGGAGGTTATCCTGATGACAAATTTTGCATGTTTTTTGCTTTTGTGTGTTCCTGTAAACAAGCTGTAAGACATATATATTTGATGAACTCATCCTAGATACTAGAAAAATCAATACATTGTTCTAATTAGGATCGAATTGGACCACTATTTCGGACGTTATCGTAATGACAAGATTCGCATTATATATATATATATATAACCATTATATAATTATAATTCATCATCTATTTCCATTTACTAAAATTAAATTAATAAATTTAGCTTCAATACATTACACTGACATTATACAAAATAAAAATGGAACCTATGACTTGTAACACAAAATCAAGTACAATACCGCTAATTCACAAGCAGATTGCGGGCGATTAATCCATTTAAAACGTATGAAAAACCACCAAATTTGATGCAATAACCAATTAAAGACAAACGATACAAATAACCAGCGATATAATGTTGAACCATTAAAAGACGTATAATAAACAAATAAAAGAACAATTGGATGGATGTATCAGGAAGCTTATATAGCATTTCACTTCATCAGGGGTACATGAAAGGCAAATATAAGCAATACATAGTCGATTTCTGTAAAAGAATCCAGCTATAAGCTAAAAATTTAATTCCCTTATATACCCGATCGTCTATAATGCAAAAAGTATAAATTTACCATGCCATATAAATTGAATGAAATAAATAATTAATCAATGCAAGATCCGTAATAATGAACAACATGAACAAAATTGGAACATGTAAAATAAAAACTTACCCAGCAAGAGAATTTCTATGACCATATCAAAATCACAAACATGTATCCCTTTTAACACAGCGAAAATCCCGCCTAATTAAATGGTCACCGTTAAAAGCGAATCCATACGGTTTCAAATCATCATACCTTGCAGATAATATTAACACTATTATAAATATAATAATTATAATTAACTTAAATAGTCTAAATATTAAAAATTACTTTATATGCTATCAGAAGGATCCTGGAGTAAATTATTACTAAAAAGGACAAAAAGAAGTAGCTGTTTAAAATAAACAGGTAATAAATAAGATAAATAATATAATAAATTATATAATAAATTATGACAACATAATAATTTTAGAACTGAATAAATAATTATTTAATGCTGCCATCTACCGAAACTTCAAAAAATTAAAAATGTCTATCCATTTTCACAATCTCAACTAACAGAAGTAGAAATAATTAGTAGTGCTTCCATCTATCGGAGATTACCAAAAATAACTATGTAGAAAAACTGCGTATTGCATATATTAGATCCACATTAATTCACATTAAAACAACACAACAATTATAATTCTAAATCAGCTCAACAGAATATCGATAATAATCATTTAGCATCTTTAATGTAATGTTTATAATTATTTTTAATTACATTTTAGCTAAAATTGAGTAAATTAATATGGGGTGGGGTGAGGGTTTATATACAACCAAATTATAACAATTCTACATGCTGATAAATACATGTATCATATACAGTATTAGAGTCCACTATTTATAAATTATAATATTTTGAAGTAAATTAATAATAGTGATGTAAATTAATATAATATAAATATTTTTATACAGTACTAAGGACAGCAAATACATACGGACCAAAATAATCATAGAAACTCATAAATACAACGTACCATTCCCCCATTTTTTACTAATTTTATTAAATTAACATTTGCGTATAAATTATCCAGACAATTCCTCCCTCCTCCATAATTTAACATCTACCCACGCAGCCAACCTATTTAAATAAAAAAAAATATACGTTTTGTATTTTAAATTTTTTTTTATTTATATTTTGGTATTATATATCTGTCTATATCTATATCTATACATATATATATGTATAGAGAGAGAGGGGGAAGAGAGGAAGAGAGAGAGAAACTAAGTGATTGCAATTGATGAATTTTCAAAGAAATCAACCTTAAATCAAAATAAATCTTTATTGCGACACTATACAAGCAAAATAATACATCATGTACATTTCAAACCAAAAAATTCTCCGTTTTTTTTTCTTGTTTTAAACATGAAAACACAAACCTGTTGGCAGAAAATAAAGCCATGCATGCATATACGTTTCCCTGTATGCCAAGACATACATGGTGTGTTCGCAAAGTTTCAAGACTGGTCTGAGAATACAAAATTTACTAAACATTTTTGCACAGCGAACTAAAATTCTTCAAAATATGACCCTTGGGTATCAACGCACCGGTGCCAGCGGTTTTTCCATCGTTCGTAGGCTCCCTGGAAGTCTTCGCGAGCAAGGCTGTTAAGGGACCTCGTCGAAGCTGGAATCGTGGATCGCTGAAAACGTGTCGAATTGCTTCCATTTCAGGTCTTTCTTGATCCGGCGGAACAATAAAAAAAAGTCGCTGGGCGCGAGGTCGGGGCTGTAGGGGGGGGGGGGCTTGTGGAAGGATTGCCACGTTAAACTTAGTCGAAACTTCGGCGGCTGCGAGCGACGTGTGAGAGGGCGCATTGTCGTGGTGAATAATCCAATCGTCTCTGATGTCTGGGCGGACGCGCCGGGGCAGGTCAGTTTTACGCTGGAATGCACCACCATTTGAAGGATCGAGTTCGGCACGTCCGCCCAGACATCAGAAACGAATGGATTGTTCACCACGACAATGCGCCCTCTCACACGAAGGTCGCCGCCGCCGAAGTTTTTGCTAAGTTTAACGTGGCAATACTGCCGCAAGCTGCCCTAAAGCCCCTACCTAGCTCCCAACGTCATTTTTTTGGTCCCCCGGATCAAGAAAGACCTGAAAGGGAAGCGATTCGACACGATTCCAGCGATCCAGGCAGCTTCGACGAGGTCCGTCACTAGCCTTGCGCACGAAGACTTCCTGGGAGTCTATGAATAATGGAAAAAACGCTGGCAGTGGTGTGTTGATGCCCAAGAGTCATGTTTCGAAGAAATTTAGTTCGCTGTACAAAAATGTTTAATAAATTTTGTATTCTCAGACCAGTCTTGAAACTTTGTGAACACATCCTGTATACTCCCAAGACATATGCTGCCAAGCATGCCAAGACTTGCATGCTTGGTATGCTTGTCTTATACACAAGCATGCTTATATACAACATTTTAAATATAAAAAGATGTGTTGCCAAGACGTTTGCCAAGACAACTGCCATGACATATTTAAAAAGAGTCCGGCACACTTAATTCGACCAAGAAAATATATTTTCTTTTTCAATTCATCCACATTAAGAGGCTACTTCAGTCAAATGAAAAGACGCATTCGCTAATGCTAATCCTATGGAAGAAATTTATAACGATATCTCAGTCGCATTTCAATATTTTTAAATGATTCCTTTTGCATTGAATAGTTTAGATTGACCTGTACAAAGGCCGTTGCTTACTTTTTCGATTTTGTTTATAGGTATTTCTTATGAGGACACTTTCATTTTCGGAACCGGTTTCGAAAGTAAAAGCATCCTCATAAAAAATATTTGCAATCAAAATCGAAAAAGTAAAAAACGGCCTGCATACAGATCGATCTCAACTATTCAGTGCAAAAGAAATTATTTAAAAATATTGAAATGCGACCGAGATATCTTTATAAATTTCTTCCATAGGATTAGCATTAGCGAATGCGTCTTTTCATTTGACTGAAGTAGGCTCTTAAAGTTCAGTCCAATTGTACACTGCAAAAAAAAAAAAAAAAAAAAAAAAAAAAAATCCGTTAAAATACAGAAATTGTACTGTCAATCAAGACGCCAGAACTATTTCCGTATTTTAACGGAATTTTTTCCCGTAAATTCCAGAAAAAATTACGCTTTTTTACAAAATTTACGGGAAAAAATTCCGTTAAAATACGGAAATAGTACTGGCGTCTCGATTGCCAGTACAATTTCCGTATGTTAACGGATATATATATATATTTTTTTTTTCAGTGTAATATTTTAAAGAAAACCTCGTTCAAGACTTGTACACTGCTCAAAACAATTAAAGGATATTGCAGTTTTAGGTGGATTTTGTATCTGGTAAACTGTTTAGCTGATTGATACATGGTCGACAGACATAGTAGGTTATATGAGAATAAATTACACATGTTTGGCAGAAAAAAATGCATTTTATTGCGCATTTGTGTACTAAAGAAATAAAAAACAATTTGTGCATATGAGAAAAAAAGAATAAGAAAAGGTGTTTTCTTCAAAGAAAATCATTTTCAGTAGGGGGTATGGTTTCCACGGACGGCCAGCAACGTTGAACACCTTTGAGGCATGGACTCAATGAGGCTATTAATGACGAGTTGGGGTATTCTGCCCCACTCTTCCAGAAGAGCTCTTTCCAGTTCTTGGAGAGTTTGTGGGGGTTGTTGGCGGCCAGAAACTCGTCTTCCTAGAGCGTCCCAAACGTGCTCGATTGGATTCATGTCTGGAGAACACGCTGGCCATTCCATTCGAACGATTCCTTCCTCGAAAAGGAAATCCTCCACCAGGTTTGCACGATGTGGCCTGCAGTTATCGTCCATTAAAATGAAGTTATCTCCGATTGCTGCAGCGTAAGGGACTACAATAGGTCTGAGGATCTCATCCCTATATCGGCGACCAGTCAGAGCTCCATCTCGAATGATGTAGAGGTCAGTGCGCCCGTCAATGGAGATGCCACCATACACCAACACTCCTCACCGCCAAATCTGACACTTTCGTGCACGAACGCAGGATTATTCCTACTGCCACGGTCCTTCTAGATGAAAATACGCCTATTATCCGGATGCACAGAAAAACGGGACTCGTCAGAAAACAGAATATTGCTCCATTCATTTCTCCTCCAGTTGACATGCTCGGTTGCCCACTCCCTGCGGTCGCGACGATGCCTTGATGTTAATCTAACACATACCATCGGTCGGCGAGCATACAGACCTACAGCATGGAGCCGGTTTCGGACAGTCTGAGTTGAAATCGTGGTGCCTGTAGCCGAGCGAAGGTGTTGTTGGAGAAGAGTAGCGTTCATGGTTCGGTGTCTCCGAGCTGTTAACGCTAAATACCGATCTTCATTGGGCTTTGTTGCCCGTCTACGACCTTGCCCCGATCTTCGGCCTGCACATCCACTCTCCAAAAAACGGTTCCAGATCCTGGAAATGACACTCCAAAGGCTTGCGCTACTTCGGCTTGAGTTTGGCCCCTTTCTAACCTACAAACAATTCTCAAAGCTTCTGAATCTGTCAAATGACTTCGCTGAGACATCGTACTCATCGAAACAAAGCAATCACTGAATGCCGATCATCCTTGTCTTCATTCTCTTTTATCCAGTTGAAAGTCAAATTTCATTCGCTGCCGCTGAAGCGATGTTTTTGACGTCGAACTCAAAATTTGCATACTCCACAGTTTGAAAACCAGAAAAATTTGCATTTGTGATTCTCTTCTTCTATTTTCGGCAAAAAAAATTTCGTTTATATCTTTATTTTATATAAAACTTCAAATATCCTTTAATTGTTTTGAGCAGTGTATTAGAACAAAAGTTAAGATAAAAACAACATCACTTTTCGACCTATATTGTATAAGGAACGTTCATTTAAAAAATCATTTTAAAATGAGGATTCAGTTGTTATTCAAAAGTTACTTTTGCAACTTGTACGGAAATTTTCGCGAAAATGACTTTTCAGAATTTCATGATATTTTTAAATTTTGTACAGTAAATAAGTGTATGGCCAGAAGGAAAAAAAGGCACCAGATAGCACCATTTCATATAGTCATTTCATAATTTTTCGCAGATAGATGCGAGAGGTACCATTCGAGTAAGAATTGTGTCTAACTTTCGAAATATAAATTAAATTTTTGAAATAGCAGTTGCCTACATATTAAAAACTGTACAAACTGCACTTTTTTACAAGATAATACCAACTTTTGTCACTTGAATGGCTCGGAAATAGGTATAGTTCGTAAACTTTTTCTAAAATATTTGTAGCGTAGAGATCAAAGTTCGAGGATGCTAATATTAATTCCAGGTAACAAACTTTAATTTATATATTCGTAAAACATCATCCGATTGAAAAGTTTATTTTCTAATCAGATGCAATGCATATAGTACCAAATATATTCCAGGCATTTCTTCATTTCAAAACACATTTTAATAATGAAAATTATTAATAAATTTATATTAAAAAAAAAACTTAAGAACTATGGCCTACATTATTTTTTACTCAAAAAGAATAAATGCTGTCCAAAAGATGTTTATATACACTTACAACTCATGCTAGGTTCCGAATTACAAAAAAAATTACTTTTCGACTGTCTATGGTAGGGGCCTGCAGCCTTTTTATCTGAAAGTAATTTGCAAACATTAATTCCAAAAGTAATGTTCCTCTTAGTTAATGTTAATAGCAAAGTTTTTGTTATTAAATGAGGCAATTTTTTTTGTAGAATTTACTTATGAAGTGAGTTTATTTTATATCTAGAATTTCTTCATAAATTTTCTGATAACTAATTGAATGTTTCTGGTACTTTTCTTTGCAAGACCATAATTTTAAATTTCGAAATTTGTGGATAAACCTTCACATTTCTTTCATAATTTTTTGAAGACTTAAGAAAAAGTATATAAGTTATATCTTTTTCTGGAGTGCTTTGATCGAAAAAACTCAATAAACTGTTAAAAATGGTGAAATTTTAATATGTAAGCGAATCTTATTTCAAAGATTGCAGTAAGATTGCATTCGTATTTGTAGACACAGTTCCCAGCCGAACGGTATCTTTAGCACCTGTTGGCGAAAATTTGGGGGATAAAATTACACGGGTTGGGACGTATTTCCACCCCTCTACGTTCCTGCATGAAATTTGCTAAAATTGTTAATATTGAACGAATGTTCTTAAAATCATGCTTTTTTATACACTGCTCAAAAAAATTAGGGGAGCATGCAAAAAAGTGAAGAGAACAGCGCAAGACAGCCATGTATGGGCATAAAATGATGGATAGTACATGTGTATCAATGTGCAATACAGAAAAAAAGACGCAAAATAATTGTAAGAAAGCTTTTATTCTTTAAAAAGATGGAAAGAACATGAAAAGATGGTTTGGGGCAACAATTTGGTTTCATGTAAATGATAAAAAAAAAGTATTGTTTAGAAATGATGCAATATTTTTAATATGGCGTGTGGTCTTCTCGAACAGCTAAGACTGCTGCACACCTGTTTTGCATGGATGCGATGAGGTTATCGATAAGACTGTGGGGGATACTGTTTCATTGCTCAAGAATTGCAATCTCCAAGACCCGGACAATAAAAGAAGGCCTTGGTCTCGCAGCAATGCGTCTTCTGAGTATGTCCCAAACACGCTCGATCGGATTTAGGTCAGGAGAGCATGCTGGTCATTCCATACGCTGTATTGTTTTAGCTTCAAGTATGTTTTTCACAAGACGAACTGCTAGAGGTCTGGTATTATCAAGCATGGAAAAAAAGAAATCACTAATTGCTGCAACATAAAATACGACATGAGGTCTCAGTATCTCGTCTGTATAACTTCGGATCGTCAAAGTACCATTCCAAATGATATGTAGGCCCGTAAGTAGAGGGGAAAAGGGGGTTCGATTGCTGCGGCGGAGGAGGAGAGAGGAGGAGGGAGAATCATACTATAGTAGGATGAGGTTTGAGCGAAATTTTTTTGATTGGAAAGGATATTTTTTATTTAATCGTCTTACAGTAGGGAGGGGTAAGAGGGGTTAATTTATTTTGAGGGGGCTAAATTTTTTTGAGGGGGGCTTAATGTTTTCAATAGAGAATCGGTTTTGGAACACTTTAAATTGTGGAAACGGTTAGTGGTTCGGCTACTGCTCCCTCTCCTCCCTGCTCCCCCCTCCCCCCTTGCCCTCCCCTAAAAAATAAGGATTTTTTTTTCTTTTTAAATAGTGTCGGCCTCTCTCGATGAGAAAGTTTTCATGTGTTGTAACATATTTAATTTTTCGTTTGTTTTGAACTTTGTCAAAAATAGTAGGTTAGTTTTGATGAGATTAAACTGGAATTGTATTATTAGATGAAGGTTCTTTTATAAATTTAACTTGTATTCTTATTGAAAGGTTTTTATGAACAACTCTGCTTTTGGAAAAACTTTAGTGAATCTTTCAAAAAAGGAGAAATGTTATGCTTTGCATTATTGAAAAAACAGTAAAAAAATTAGTAGTCTCATCTAGTTTTAAGCCATTTGATGAAGATCTGATTGCAGTGGAAAGGATTAAACACAGTTTAATTTTGCATCGTCCTGTATACGTTGGGTTTGTTATATTAGTAATGTTTTCCTTACGGGTTTCGAACCCTGAAACTCCCCATTATTCGAATTTCTGTAATGAGAATCTAGATGGAAACTTGAAAAATTTCATTTAGAACTGAAAATTGTTAATTATTATTATCCTCTTGTTGCAAGTTCATACATCTCTTTACCTATTCGCCTGGTTTCGAACCTACAATCTTCCCATTATTAGGTTCTTTCTATAACCATTGGGCTGGGCAGGCCCCATTGTTTTTTCACTTGAATTTGCATTCTTTCAGTTTTGTATCGACTTCTTTTTAAAAATCAGTGGGTTAATGATTTTACGTTTAGTAGAAATTTTAATAAAGTGTTGCCATTGAATTTAGAAAAAATGAGAAATAAACATTATATATTTTCATTATCGCGCACTTCGAGAAATTATTTAATTTTCAGATGAATAGGTTTTGCTAACATTTATTCATTTTAGTATTTATTTCAACATTGGGGAAACTATTAACAGTGTGTTGCCCCTGTATTACGTACTAAACGAAATTAAAGACTGTTGCCATTGAATTTAGAGAAATAAACATTCAATTTTTATATATTATATACTTCGAGAAATTAATTCATTTTCTTAGATTTAATAACGCCTTCTTCAACTTCGGGAAAGTATAGTAATTTGAATGAAAAGATAATTTATAAACAGGATTTTAGGAAAGTAATGAAATTTTAAGGTAATGATATTTTTTTTTTCAATCTGGATTTTCTCGTGCAGTTAATGAACTCTTTCATTATCACTCAACCAGAATGTTTCTTTTTTACTTATACTGTAACACAATTTATGGATTTTAGTTTTAAAATATTCGCCTTTGGATGGATTCGAACCATCATCTTTTGGTTAACAGCCAAACGCGTTATCCAATTGCGCCACAAAGGCATTAAAATGATATACAATTAAACCAAAACAAGTTTATTCCTAATCTTTTAAAAACTAACCAGTTCTTCAATTTTCAAAGATTTGTGGTCATATCTATTTGTGGTCATATCTATTTGTGTGCTTGTTGTTTCGATCATACATAAACAGGATGTACTGTTTCTAATCTGGATATAATGATAAAGCGTATTTCCGTACTATGTGAAAAACAAGATAATAGTTCTTTTATTCCACTGTATTAGGAAAACAAATTTTCTTAATGGGTCACTATTTTAATTAACTAACAATAAAGAAATAAACCAGATTTTTTTTATAACACTCGCCTTTCAGTAGGATTCACAAAAAAGTTAATCATTTAATGATAAAAACAGGTTAATTCAAAAAGAAATGAATTTATAAAATGATTCATTTTGTACACTTGCTTATTAAATGAACACAACAGTTTATGTATTAAATAGTTATCGCGTGATCTTCTTTTTTCTGATACGCCACCTACATTGATTTAAGTGTAGTTGGTTTTCATTTCACGTCATTATTCTGTTTTCTACTGTTTTGAATACATGTGCCGTATTTTTCGTCCTCGCACAGTTAAAACAGTTTTTAAATGAACATGCATGTTATTAATGATACACAATCGCCTATTGTCATCAATTCGGATAAGATGAGTGAACAGGAGATAAAAAATGTGCCCGTTTCGATTAGTAAAAGTATTCCTGCTTCATCACAAATGTTTAAATTGCCTTATATTTGTGGAAAATGTAAAGCAGAATTTTACGAGAAACATGAGTTTTTAAAACATATGAACATTCATTTAGAAAAAAAACTTTTTATGTGCGACGTATGTAGAATGTTGTTTTTTCGAAAGAGTTCTTTAATGGAACATATGATAATTCATCTCATGACATCTACCATGTACCAATGTGAAACATGTGGTAAATCTTTTTCAAGAAAGAGTGTGTTAATCAGACACGCAAAGTTTCATTTAGAAAAAAGCCTTTGAGTTGTGACAAGTGTAAGAAAACATTCGTTCAACAATGAGATTTACGAAAGCATTTGTTAATTCACATTAAAGACGGAAAATTTCATAAATGTGAACAATGCGAAGAAACGTTTTCGAGAAAGATGGACTTAAGGAATCATCTTAAAATTCACATCATTCCGAAGAAAAGTGAGCTTTCCAAGCAATTCAAATGTGATGATTGTGATCAAGTTTTTTCTGATAAATCCGACTTAGTTGAACACAGAAAAATTCATCTTTCACCCACCCAACTTAAAGTGGAACAGCGTAATGGATTGATTAAGCAATTAGAAGAATTAACACTTCAATTAAGAACTTTGCAAAATGAAATATCTTCTTCAAATATCGAATTTTCAATGATTTGAAATAGACATATGTTTTCATTATTCATATGCAATCATTTTTGTAACTAACGAAAAATAAAATTTTTCTGAATTGGAAAAACGTGTATGTTTTCATTTTAACAAGATGTTTTAGTATTTTATTGCTCCCACTACAAATGATCTCGATTTTTTTTTCTAAGTGAATGAAACTCTAATAATATTTTGGAAATACATTTTTTATTTTTAAGTTTTCTTCATTTAACTCACTCTATTAATTTGAAACCAATGCAAAATTAGAGTATATTTTAATAAAGTTAAAATAATAAAGTTCTAATAATAAAGTTTTAGTAATATTAATGAGTAGCATTACTAATAATTGTAAATGAATTTAATCAGCTACTAATTAATCAACTATCAACATTTTTGAGGGGATATATTAAAGGAAGTATGTATCCACTCATTATTTTATTCAATTTCATATGAGTATGACTACATCGTAATAAAAACTATTTTAAACAATCAACTTCTATTACTTTTGTTTAGAGGGATTAGAAAATAAAGTTATTTAAATTATTGTTATCTTTATTACATATTTTTTAAAGATTAATTAACAAATAATTAATTTAATTAATTTGAGTATAATTATCATTTTGGTATAATTATCATTTGATTATATTTATCCACTCATTATTTTAATCCATTTCATGTAAGTTTAATTATCCACACACTATTTATTTTAATCAATTTCATGAGAAAAAATATAATGAACTTGCGTTTCATTTTCCATGTGTTGCCATTCACAAGTTTAAAAAATAACTATCATAACGAAATATTCATGCTAGCATTAATCATGCTTTTCGGTTTAATCATCAATTTGAAAAATTTACTTGATACCGATTTTTAACTGAAACCGTCACTGATTTGAATTCATATAAATATAATTATTCACAATTTTAATCAATTTCATTTGAGTCTAATTAATTTAATTTGAGTATAATTATCCACTCATTATTTTAATCGATTTCATATATGTATAATTATAACTTCCACTATATATTTTAATTAATTTCATATGAATAAAACTATTATTTGTACTGAACTTGTGATTCACTCATCGTGTGTTGCCATTCTCAAGTTTGAAAAATATCTAACATGATGAAATATTCATACTAGCAATAGTCATGCTTTTCGACTCTGTCGGCGATTTGGAAATTTAGTCGCTCACGGTTTTTTAATTAATACGATTGTTTCTAACTGAAACCGTCACTGATTTGAACTTATGTTAATAATCGTTTCGAAATCATCTCAATCAGTTTACTGTTGACTTTTGATCAAACTATACCACATACTGTTTGCTATTTAAAATGGCTTGTGAATTAAATATGCTGAAAAGATCTCCCCTAGAAATGAATTGCGTAGCAAAGTATCAACGTTTAGAATCATCTTTGGATACTGATATGAAGGAATTAAATCTCCCAAGTTTAGAATTTTGTAATTCAAACGAGAACTGTTCAACATTACCCTCAAACAAGGATTTACATGCTGCAGAACCCAAGTTCGATATGGATTCGACGACCCCAATATTCACTCATAATGATGACGACGCAACTTCTACTATGAGTTTTTTGGACACTATTTTTAATGACGTAGATTTTAAAAACTTGGAATCCTTCATTTCCTCAAGTACCTCAATTTCCTCATCACAAGAACCAACAAATGCTGTTTTGAATACAATACAACATCCCCTTATGAAAGACATTCCCAAAAGCAAACCACGCAATTTTAGCGTGATTGAAATCAAGTTGAGTGATTGTGTTTATTTAATTTTAAAACATCGCATCAAACGATTTTATGTGTATATCGGGGAGTTTAAACGCAATGTGATTAGAAATGAAGAAATGATGACGAAAAATAGACTTTTGATGGACATTAATACGTGGTATGAATTTCAATCGAAACTTTTTGCTTTTAATTTGAAATATAAATCCTCATCATTTATTGCTAATAATACTCTGTTGGTAATGAATCACAATAATAGCACTATGCGAATTAAAAACTTGATGAATTTTTCACATTTTGACTTAAACGATTGCCAATTATTAAATTTGAAGGATAAAGTTCATCATTTTAACAAGAAGCTTTTGCAACACATGCATACAAATTATTTACCACGTTTAATTAAGCAAAAATGTACCATTAGGTGACGTAACCATCGAAAATGAATCTGCTTTATTTTCAAAGCTCATCAAGTGCATTGAGAGTAATGTAGTGACTATTTTAAACCAAATTTATGAGTGCGTAGGATGTATTTTTGAACACGAAAGCATGAGTCTTCATACATGTTTCACATTTAATAATCGCGAAAAGTTTAATCAACAAGGGGACACGGTATTAATGTTAGTGAATTTCGATTATGTTGTTTCTGTGTTTTTAGACGGAACTGGATGTGTTAGTAAAAACTTTTTATGTAACATCAATGTAGAAACTATACAATATGTATTGTTTAAATAATAAATTTTGTTGTTTTTGTTTGTTAAATGTATATGTTTATTCATTTAGTCTATCTTTTAATTATGACAATCTATATTGGAAAAAAAGAAATTAACAATTACCTAATCAAAATGTATATATATACAAGTTTTTATTTTTTGAATTTAAAATGAATTCCAAGTTATTAATATTTTTAATAATGAAAATAAAAGTTTTCTACTTTTGCAATTTAATAAAATTATATTTACAAGTTAAAAAAAAATATTTTTTGAAATAAATTTCAAATCTAGTAGAAATACATTTTTCAAGTTTTACAATTTTAGAATAAAGTTTTCACTTCAACTTAAAAATATATTTTGAAATAAATTTTTTCAATTCAAGTTAAATTTTAAATTTTACAATTTCAGAAATAAAAAAGTTTTCAATTAATCAATTTTTTTTTTAAATTAAACTATTCGTTGTAAAATTTTTTTATCCATTCTTTTATGGCATACTACATATAGATAAGTAGTATGTTTTATGTAAGAACAATTATTTAATAGTTCAAAATTATTTACAAGTTAGAAAAATATACTATGTAAGAACAAATATTTTATTAGTTCAATTATATATTTACAAGTTAGAAAAAAAATTACTAGTTTACAATTTAAAATAAGTTTTCTAAAAATTACAAAAATATTTTATCAGTTTTAAAAAATTATATAAATTTTTTTTTTATTTTTTTACGTTTTACAATTTAAGAAATAAAGTTATAAAAGTTTTTAAAAATTTTCATTAGTTAAAATTTTTTGTTTGTTCAATTCATTGTATAAATTTTTTATGTTTTCTAAAAATTACAAAAATATTTTATCAGTTTTAAAAAATTATAAAAAAAAAGTTTAAAGTTTTACAATTTAAGAAATAAAATTATAAAAGTTTTTAAAAATTTTCATTAGTTAAAATTTTTCGTTCATTGTATAAATTTTTTAAACATGCTTACATACTACACATAAATATGTAGCATGTTCACGATGTAATATATTGTATACTATGTAATATAGTATATACTATGTTTCATATAAGAACAAAGATTTTTCTAGCTCAAAATTATTTGCAAGTGTAGAAAAATGTTTTATTAGTTTTTGAATTTAAAAAAAGTTTTCTAAAAATATTTTATAAGTTTTACAAAAGAAAAAAAAATTCAATTAAGTTTTCTAAAAAATATTTTACAAGTTTTACAAAAAAAAAAAAAAAAAAAAAGTTTTCTAAAAATTATTAGTTTTACAAAAGAAAAAATTTCAATTAAGTTTTCTAAAAAATATTTTTTAAGTTTTACAAAAGAAAAAAAATTTCAATTAAGTTTTCTAAAAAAATATTTTTTAAGTTTTACAAAAAAATAAATCAATTCAGTTTTCTAAAAAATAATTTAAAAGTTTTGCAAAAAAAAAAAAAAAAAAAAAAAAAAAAAAAAAAAAAAATCAATTAAGTTTTCTAAAATATATATATATATATTAGTTTTACAATTAAAAAAATATATATATATATATGTGTGTTATTAGTTTTCAGTTGTATACAAGTTTGAAAATATGAGTTATTGATGTTAACATACTATGTATTTATATATCTCATAATATAGATCACATAGTATATATCACATAATGTGTATGTATAACAAAGTAGATAGTTATATATCACATAATGTGTGTATATATGACTAATTGTATACTATGGTCGACTTAATAAAAATCATTTTTTTTAGTCTAAAATTAATTATAAGTTATAAAGTTATTTTTTTAATGAAACTTTTCTTTATCCTTATCTACCTTATTTCTTCAACCTCTAATTTTTACATCTACATTTTTAATACAAATTCATTTATATTCAAATATTAGAGTAATATCTACTTACAAATAGCATTGATTTAAAACGAAGCTTGGCATGTCTCGCTCCTACAGATGAAATGCTCACTGCAGATAACTGACCGGATGTTTATATCATCACGTGACTTCCTCTAACATCTGATAAACCGATAGCAAGTTTCCCATTTCCAACTCAGTCTTCAATTGTGTTGGTTCGTTAAGTTTTAATCTCTATATTCCTTCATATTAAAAAAGAACTACATATTTTCTTTACACGTTTGATATTGGAAAGACCTAATATAATTTTAAAACCTATCTTTTTATATCTGCAAACTTTCATTACCGAATAAAATCATCATCTTTTAGTATGTTTAGTTGAAAGATCTTTTATTTTTAATTAGATGATGTAATCGAAATTCTTATTTAGAAGTTTTACTTAACTGTCTATTATTTTCTAGAAATAATTTTCTTATGAAAGCGAAAAAGAATATTTCATCATCTATATAATCTAAGGTTGATTATATATTATGTTATCTAACATAATTTGTAATTATGTATACTAGAGGTATATATAATTATATATACTAGCTATATATATATGCTAAGTACTAAAAGATGATGATTTTATTCGGTAATGAAAGTTTGCAGATATAAAAAGATAGGTTTTTAAATTATATTAGATCTTTCCAATATCAAACGTGTAAAGAAAATATGTAGTTCTTTTTAATATGAAGGAATATAGAGATTAAAACTTAACGAACCAACACAATTGAAGACTGAGTTGGAAATGGGAAACTTGCTATCGGTTTATCAGATGTTAGAGAAAGTCACGTGATAATATAAACATCCGGTCAGTTATCTGCAGTGAGCATTTCATCTGTAAGAGCGAGACATGCCAAGCTTCGTTTTAAATCAATGCTATTTGTAAGTAGATATTACTCTAATATTTGAATATAAATGAATTTGTATTAAAAATGTAGATGTAAAAATTAGAGTTTGAAGAAATAAGGTAGATAAGGATAAAGAAAAGTTTCATTAAAAAAATAATGTTATAACTTATAATTAATTTTAGACTAAAAAAAATGATTATTCTTAAGTCGACCATAGTATACAATTAGTCATATA
This sequence comes from Maratus speciosus, assembly GCA_963932465.1. Classification (NCBI taxonomy): domain Eukaryota; kingdom Metazoa; phylum Arthropoda; class Arachnida; order Araneae; family Salticidae; genus Maratus; species Maratus speciosus. The sequence continues at coordinate 349,092,884 of OZ010796.1, forward strand.
TATACACATTATGTGATATATAACTATCTACTTTGTTATACATACACATTATGTGATATATACTATGTGATCTATATAATGAGATATATAAATACATAGTATGTTAACATCAATAACTCATATTTTCCAACTTGTATACAACTGAAAACTAATAACACACACACACATATATATATATATATATATATATATATATATTCTTTTTTTAATTGTAAAACTAATATATATATATATATATATTAGAAAACTTAATTGATTTTTTTTTTTTTTTTTTTTTGCAAAACTTTTAAATTATTTTTTAGAAAACTGAATTGATCTATTTTTTTGTAAAACTTAAAAAATATTTTTTAGAAAACTTAATTGAAATTTTTTCTTTTGTAAAACTAATAATTTTTAGAAAACTTATTTTTTTTTTGTAAAACTTATAAAATATTTTTTAGAAAACTTAATTGAAATTTTTTTTCTTCTGTAAAACTTATAAAATATTTTTAGAAAACTTTTTTTAAATTCAAAAACTAATAAAACATTTTTCTACACTTGTAAATAATTTTGAGCTAGAAAAATCTTTGTTCTTATATGAAACATAGTATATACTATGTTACATAGTATACAATATATTACATTGTGAACATGCTACATATTTATGTGTAGTATGTAAGCATGTTTAAAAAATTTATAGAATGAACGAAAAATTTTAACTAATGAAAATTTTTAAAAACTTTTATAATTTTATTTCTTAAATTGTAAAACTTTAAACTTTTTTTTTATAATTTTTTAAAACTGATAAAATATTTTTGTAATTTTTAGAAAACATAAAAAATTTATACAATGAATTGAACAAACAAAAAATTTTAACTAATGAAAATTCTTAAAAACTTTTATAACTTTATTTCTTAAATTGTAAAACGTAAAAAAATAAAAAAAAAATTATATAATTTTTTAAAACTGATAAAATATTTTTGTAATTTTTAGAAAACTTATTTTAAATTGTACACTAGTAATTTTTTTTTCTAACTTGTAAATATATAATTGAACTAATAAAATATTTGTTCTTACATAGTATATTTTTCTAACTTGTAAATAATTTTGAACTATTAAATAATTGTTCTTACATAAAACATACTACTTATCTATATGTAGTATGCAAACATAAAAGCATGGACAAAAAAATTTTACAACGAATAGTTTAATTTAAAAAAAATTTGATTAATTGAAAACTTTTTTATTTCTGAAATTGTAAAATTTAAAATTTAACTTGAATTGAAAAAATTTATTTCAAAATATATTTTTAACTTGAAGTGAAAATTTTATTCTAAAATTGTAAAACTTGAAAAATGTATTTTCACTAGATTTGAAATTTATTTCAAAAAATATTTTTTTTTAACTTGTAAATATAATTTTTTTAAATTGCAAAAGTAGAAAACTTTTATTTTCATTATTAAAAATATTAATAACTTGGAATTCATTTTAAATTCAAAAAATAAAAACTTATATATATATACATTTTGATTAGGTAATTGTTAATTTCTTTTTTTCCAATATAGATTGTCATAATTAAAAGATAGACTAAATGAATAAACATATACATTTAACAAACAAAAACAACAAAATTTATTATTTAAACAATACATATTGTATAGTTTCTACATTGATGTTACATAAAAAGTTTTTACTAACACATCCAGTCCCGTTTAAAAACACAGAAACAACATAATCGAAATTCACTAACATTAATACCGTGTCCCCTTGTTGATTAAACTTTTCGCGATTATTAAATGTGAAACATGTATGAAGACTCATGCTTTCGTGTACAAAAAGACATCCTACGCACTCATAAATTTGGTTTAAAATAGTCACTACATTACTCTCAATACACTTGTTGAGCTTTGAAAATAAAGCAGATTCATTTTCGATGGTTACGTCACCTAGTGTACATTTTTGCTTAATTAAACGATGTAGATAATTTGTATACATGTGTTGCAAAAGCTTCTTGTTAAAATGATGAACTTTATCCTTCAAATTTAATAATTGGCAATCGTTTAAGTCAAAATGTGAAAAATTCATCAAGTTTTTAATTCGCATAGTGCTATTATTATGATTCATTACCAACAGAGTATTATTAGCAATAAATAATGAGGATTTATATTTCAAATTAAAAGCAAAAAGTTTCGATTGAAATTCATACCACGTATTAATGTCCATCAAAAGTCTATTTTTCGTCATCATTTCTTCAATTCTAATCACATTGCGTTTAAACTCCCCGATATACACATAAAATCGTTTGATGCGATGTTTTAAAATTAAATAAACACAATCACTCAACTTGATTTCAATCACGCTAAAATTGCGTGGTTTGCTTTTGGGAATGTCTTTCATAAGGGGATCTTGTATTGTATTCAAAACAGCATTTGTTGGTTCTTGTGATGAGGAAATTGAGGTACTTGAGGAAATGAAGGATTCCAAGTTTTTAAAATCTACGTCATTAAAAATAGTGTCCAAAAAACTCATAGTAGAAGTTGCGTCGTCATCATTATCAGTGAATATTGGGGTCGTCGAATCCATATCGAACCTGGGTTCTGCAGCATGTAAATCCTTGTTTGAGGGTAATGTTGAACAGTTCTCGTTTGAATTACAAAATTCTAAACTTGGGAGATTTAATTCCTTCATATCAGTATCCAAAGATGATTCTAAACGTTGATACTTTGCTACGCAATTCATTTCTAGGGGAGATCTTTTCAGCATATTTAATTCACAAGCCATTTTAAATAGCAAACAGTATGTGGTATAGTCTGATCAAAAGTCAACAGTAAACTGATTGAGATGATTTCGAAACGATTATTAACATAAGTTCAAATAAATGACGGTTTCAGTTAGAAACAATCGTATTAATTAAAAAACCGTGAGTGACTAAATTTCCAAATCGCCGACTGAGCCGAAAAGCATGACTATTGCTAGAATGAATATTTCATCATGTTAGATATTTTTCAAACTTCAGAATGGCAACACACGATGAGTGAATCACAAGTTCAGTACAAATAATAATTTTATTCAGATGAAATTAATTAAAATATATAGTGAAAGTTATACTTATATGAAATGGATTAAAATAATGAGTGGATAATTATACTCAAATTAAATTAATTAGACTCAAATGAAATTGATTAAAATTGTGAATAATTATATTTATATGAATTCAAATCAGTGACGGTTTCAGTTAAAAATCGGTATCAAGTAAATTTTTCAAATTGATGATTAAACCGAAAAGCATGATTAATGCTAGCATGAATATTTCGTTATGATAGTTATTTTTTAAACTTGTGAATGGCAACACATGGAAAATGAAACGCAAGTTCATTATATTTTTTCTCATGAAATTGATTAAAATAAATAGTGTGTGGATAATTAAACTTATATGAAATGGATTAAAATAATGAGTGGATAAATATAATCAAATGATAATTATACCAAAATGATAATTATACTCAAATGAATTAAATTAATTATTTGTTAATTAAACTTTAAAAAATATGTAATAAAGATAACAATAATTTAAATAACTTCATTTTCTAATCCCTCTAAACAAAAGTAATAGAAGTTGATTGTTTAAAATAGTTTTTATTACGATGTAGTCATACTCATATGAAATTGAATAAAATAATGAGTGGATACGTACTTCCTTTAATATATCCCCTCAAAAATGTTTATAGTTGATTAATTAGTAGATGATTAAATTCATTTACAATTATTAGTAATGCTACTCATTAATATTACTAAAACTTTATTATTAGAACTTTATTATTTTAACTTTATTAAAATATACTTTAATTTTGCATTGGTTTCAAATTAATAGAGTGAGTTAAATGAAGAAAACTTAAAAATAAAAAATGTATTTCCAAAATATTATTAGAGTTTCATTCACTTAGAAAAAAAAATCGAGATCATTTGTAGTGGGAGCAATAAAATACTAAGACATCTTGTTAAAATGAAAACATACACGTTTTTCCAATTCAGGAAAATTTTATTTTTCGTTAGTTACAAAAATGATTGCATATGTATGATGAAAACATATGTCTATTTCAAATCATTGAAAATTCGATATTTGAAGAAGATATTTCATTTTGCAAAGTTCTTAATTGAAGTGTTAATTCTTCTAATTGCTTAATCAATCCATTACGCTGTTCCAATTTAAGTTGGGTGGGTGAAAGATGACTTTTTCTGTGTTCAACTAAGTCGGATTTATCAGAAAAAACTTGGTCACAATCATCACATTTGAATTGCTTTAAAGCTCACTTTTCTTCGGAATGATGTGAATTTTAAGATGATTCCTTAAGTCCATCTTTCTCGAAAACGTTTCTTCGCATTGTTCACATTTATGAAATTTTCCGTCTTTAATGTGAATTAACAAATGCTTTCGTAAATCACATTGTTGAACGAATGTTTTCTTACACTTGTCACAACTCAAAGCCTTTTTTTCTAAATGAACCTTTGCGTGTCTGATTAACACACTCTTTCTTGAAAAATATTTACCACATGTTTCACATTGGTACATGGTAGATGTCATGCGATGAATTATCATATGTTTCATTAAAGAACTCTTTCGAAAAAACAACATTCCACATACGTCGCACATAAAAAGTTTTTTTTCCAAATGAATGTTCATATGTTTTAAAAACTCATGTTTCTCGTAAAATTCTGCTTTACATTTTCCACAAATATAAGGCAATTTAAACATTTGTGATGAAGCAGGAATACTTTTACTAATCGAAACGGGCACATCTTTTATCTCCTGTTCACTCATCTTATCCGAATTGATGACAATAGGCGATTGTGTATCATTAATAACATGCATATTCATTTAAAAACTGTTTTAACTGTGCGAGGACGAAAAATACGGCACATGTATTCAAAACAGTAGAAAACAGAATAATGACGTGAAATGAAAACCAACTACACTTAAATCAATGTAGGTGGCGCATCAGAAAAAAGAAGATCACGCGATAACTATTTAATACATAAACTGTTGTGTTCATTTAATAAGCAAGTGTACAAAATGAATCATTTTATAAATTCGTTTCTTTTTGAATTAACCTGTTTTTATCATTAAATGATTAACTTTTTTGTGAATCCTACTGAAATGCGAGTGTTATAAAAAAAATCTGGTTTATTTCTTTTTTGTGAGTTAATTAAAATAGTGACCCATTAAGAAAATTTGTTTTCCTAGTACAATGGAATAAAAGAACTATTATCTTGTTTTTCTCATAGTACGGAAATACGCTTTATCATTATATCCAGATTAGAAACAGTACATCCTGTTTATGTATGATCGAAACAACAAGCACACAAATAGATATGACCACAAATCTTTGAAAAACTGGTTAGTTTTTAAAAGCTAAGGAATAAACTTGTTTTGGTTTAATTGTATATCATTTTAATGCCTTTGTGGCGCAATTGGATAACGCGTTTGGCTGTTAACCAAAAGATGATGGTTCGAATCCATCCAAAGGCGAATATTTTAAAACTAAAATCCATAAATTTTGTTACAGTATAAGTAAAAAAGAAACATTCTGGGTGAGTGATAATGAAAGAGTTCATTAACTGCACGAGAAAATCCAGATTGAAAAAAAAATCATTACCTTAAAATTTCATTACTTTCCTAAAATCCTGTTTATAAATTATCTTGGGGCCATTCCACGTCAAATCAGGCAGTAAAATATCAATATGTAACCCACCATCACAGATTTTAATGAAACTGCGTGTGTTTGTTCTTACTATTAAGATATGATCACCAGTAATTTTTTTTGCTCCTTGGTGAAATAGTTTCTGAGAAAAAAATTGTCAAAATTTTGAAAAACTGCCATCAGTTGGCATTCTTGACTGCTCGATTTTCAAATGTAGCATGACATAAATGCGATCATATTTCAATATCTATTCCACAAATCATCTTCAAATAATTTATGCGTAATATATAGGGTACGTATTTTATGAAAAAAAATACTGTTACGCTTATATAACATTTTAAGTGTGTCTAAAAAAATGTTTAATCTTTGAAGTTGTGATTTTTTTATGAAAAATAATGCATTAACTAAAATAGCATTATTAACAAAAGGCGGTATTTTTATTAAATTTATTTTTTATGGGAGATATACTTAAAGGTGTCCTTTACCTGATTCTGAAATAAAAATAGTGGGATTTTGGGTGTTTTTGGTAGTATTTCCTATTTAAAAATATTTTGAGGTGCATTTCATATTAAATCAAGCAGAGTCATTCCATGTCAGTTCCCCTAAGCCATTTAATCACTGTCACAAATTTCAATGAAATTGGGTTTGTTTATAGCTTATTTTAAGACGTAATCACCTTTAATTTTCTTGATCCCAAGTAAAATATTTTTTAAGATAAAAAATATCAAAATTTTGAAAAATTGTTTAAAAATTTTTTAATGACAGTTCGATATTCAAAGGCTGCATTAAAAAAAAAAAAAAAAAAAGTCATTTCAATATAAAATCACTAAATAGGTTTCAAATAATGTATATGTGACAAATAATGTAGGCTGATTATTATTTCTTGTTTTTTATCATGTTTAAACACTAAGAGTGTCTTTTATCTTATGAATTTCTAAAATCAAGAATTTTGTCCAAAATAATGTGTTAATCAAAAATTTATTATTAACCGAAGGCAGGGTGTTATTGCCTTTTTTTAATTGTACGTAAAAATATCTTTTAAATGGTTATAAAATAAAAATAGTGAACATATGAGAAAAAATTATCAAAATTTTGGAAAAATGCCACGAGTTGCCATTAATGATTGTTCAATTTTCAAAGGCCTCATTTTATATATAAAATCATATTTCAATAACTAATAAAGAAATCTTCTTCGAATAATTTAAGCAAAGTAAATAAAGTATGTAGATTATGAAAAAAATATTGCTGTAATGTTAAAAAATATTTAAATGTGTCTAAAAAATTGTATAATCTTTGAAATCAAAAATATTTTACAAAAAATAATGAAATTATTAAAAAATCTTTATCAATCAGAGGCGGAGTTTCTATGACTAATTTTTTAATTTTAAATTGTACATAATACTACATTATAACTGGATCTGAAATGAAAATAGTGGGATTTTGGTTGGTTTTAGTAGTATTTAAATCATATTTAAAATTATCAATATTTTCAAATGTAAAACCTATCCAATGTATCATCCCTGGAAATATTTTTATTTATACATTTATTTTATTTTTCAAATTATCTTTTATGTTCGTTTCTTAAGGAAAAAAATAAACAATATTGTTTTTTAGTAAAACTTCTAGGGCGAAGAGGAATTATCCCTTTTCAAAAAAGAGAAAAATCACTAGCTCCTCACCGCCCAATAGAAATTTTCAAAATGACAGTCCTAATCTTTAAACTCATATTTGGCTGTTAATATTGAAAATTTAGCATTGAGCTGCTAATATTGAAAAAAAATACCAAATTTCACTCTTTTGAAGAAAATTTTGACGTATTGTGCTTTTCATATATGCAAAAAATGCATAATCCATTATATTTATATCTTTCAAATAACTATATCTAAAAAAATATTTAAAACTTAATGAGTTGCACTTTTGTAACTTTATTCAGTTTCTAATGATATGTACCGTAATTTCGGGTGTATAGCCCGCAGATCAAACAATTCAGTTTGGACCCAGAAATTTTATTCAGTATTTGAAGACCAATATTTACTGTGATCTAAAAAGTTACATTTTATTTTTAAAAATTTCTGGGTCGAAACACGATTGTTTGATCCGCGGGCTATACACCGGAAATTACGGTAATTTGATTTATTTCATCACAATATTGCTGAAAGATGGATTTTCAACATATATATGTGTGTATATATATCCCTGTTCTCAAACAAATTATTTAAAAAGTATTCATTTATGTTTAATAAAGCATATATATATTGTTTATGCACTTATAGAAAATACATATAGTAAATTTCATGATATTATGTCAATAATGTCTAAAAGTAAACTTATCTAATAGTATGTAACGAAAAATTTAACATCTGGTGTAATGACAACAAAATTTTATAATTGTTTTACTTAATTTGGATGAATGAAAAAAGCTTACATGTTTATATTTTATTGAAGTACAGATGAAAATGTCACAAAGACATTCCTACCTCAACAACCACTGAGTATGTCACATTCACACTACAGATGATTTTTTTTTTTCTTTTTGATCTTTCGGGTTTGATTGCAGATGGTAAAGAATTAATTAGTTTTGTTAGAAGTGTCATTGCAGTCAGCATATTAGGCTCACTATTTTTTTTATATAATTTGTTTTGATTGACTCGATGAACAACAATATTTAAAGGGACCATTTCATGACTTTTCAATTAAAAGCTGATTTATAAATTCATCATGTTGTTTAGTTATTATTATCGTCTTAAGATAATAAGTTGATATTAAAATTTTTAAATGCAGTTTATTTATTATTTGAACAGTTGAAAGTATTTTTCAATAAGAGTGGGCTGTTGATTTTAAGTCGGCTGTTGAGCAATGTAGTGTTGGTAAAGGAACTGGTACTATTTAATTTAATTTTTATTGCTGTAAATAATATTTGTTATTTTATTATTGTATGTATTATATTTAAGCAAGAGTAGAAATACACGATATCGTAGTCATTTTGGTACATCTTAGCATGAAAAGCTTCAATATTTATCATTAAACATTCACATTTTATAAAAATTTTTTTAAAATTGCTCATATTTTCACTATTTTTATTTTATAACTATTGAAAAGATATTTTTACGTACAATTAAAAAAAGTAATAACAGCCTGCCTTCGGTTAATAATAAATTTTTGATTAACACATTATTTTTCACAAAATTCTTGATTTTAAGAATTCACAAGATTAAACACACTCTTAGCATTTAAACATGACAAACAACAATAAATAATAATCTGCCTACATTATTTGTCGCATATACATTATTTGAAACTTATTTAGTGATTTTATATTGAAATGACTTTTTTTTATGCAGTCTTTGAATATAGATCTGTCATTAAAAACATTTTAAAAAAATTTCAAAATTTAGATATTTTTTTTTATCTTAAAAAATATTTTACTTGTAATCACCTTTAATTTCCTTGATCCTGTCTTAAAATGAGCTATAAACATACCCAGTTTCATTGAAATTTGTGACAGTGAATTAAATGTCTTAGGCGAACTGACATGGAATGACTCTGCTTGATTTGATTTGAAATACGCCTCAAAATATTTTTAAATATGAAATACTACTAAAAACACCCAAAATCCCACTACTTTTATTTCAGAATCAGGTAAAGGACACCTTTAAGTATATCCCCCACAAAATATAAATTTAATAAATATACCGCCTTTTGTTAATAATGCTATTTTAGTTAATGCATTATTTTTCATAAAAAAAATCACAACTTCAAAGATTAAACATTTTTTTAGACACACTTAAAATGTTATATAAGCGTAACAGTATTTTCTTTCATAAAATACGTACCCTATATATTATGCATAAATTATTTGAAGATGATTTGTGGAATAGATATTGAAATATGATCATATTTATGTCATGCTACATTTGAAAATCGAGCAGTCAAGAATGCCAACTGATGGCAGTTTTTCAAAATTTTGACAATTTTTTTCTCAGAAACTATTTGACCAAGAAGTAAAAAAAATACTGGGAATCATATCTTAATAAAAGGAACAAACACACGCAGTTTCATCAAAATCTGTGATGGTGGGTTACATGCCTGCTTGAACTGACATGGAATGACCCTCTTTTCGTTCAAATTACTATACTTTCCCGAAGTTGAAGAAGGCATTATTAAATCTAAGAAAATGAATTAATTTCTCGAAGTATATAATATATAAAAATTGAATGTTTATTTCTCTAAATTCAATGGCAACAGTCTTTAATTTCGTTTAGTACGTAATACAGGGGCAACACACTGTTAATAGTTTCCCCAATGTTGAAATAAATACTAAAATGAATAAATGTTAGCAAAACCTATTCATCTGAAAATTAAATAATTTCTCGAAGTGCGCGATAATAAAAATATATAATGTTTATTTCTCACTTTTTCTAAATTCAATGGCAACACTTTGTTAAAATTTCTACTAAACGTAAAATCATTAACCTACTGATTTTTAAAAAGAAGTCGATACAAAACTGAAAGAAAGCAAATTCAAGTGAAAAAACAATGGGGCCCGCCCAGCCCAATGGTTATAGAAATAACCTAATAATGGGAAGATTGTAGGTTCAAAACCAGGCGAATAGGTAAAGAGATGTATGAACTTGCAACAAGAGGATAATAATAATTAACAATTTTCAGTTCTAAATGAAATTTTTCAAGTTTCCATCTAGATTCTCATTACAGAAATTCGAATAATGGGGAGTTTCAGGGTTCGAAACCCGTAAGGAAAACATTACTAATATAACAAACCCAACGTATACAGGACGATGCAAAATTAAACTGTGTTTAATCCTTTCCACTGCAATCAGATCTTCATCAAATGACTTAAAACTAGATGAGACTACTAATTTTTTTACTGTTTTTTCAATAATGCAAAGCATAACATTTCTCCTTTTTTGAAAGATTCACTAAAGTTTTTCCAAAAACAGAGTTGTTCATAAAAACCTTTCAATAAGAATACAAGTTAAATTTATAAAAGAACCTTCATCTAATAATACAATTCCAGTTTAATCTCATCAAAACTAACCTACTATTTTTGACGAAGTTCAAAACAAACGAAAAATTAAATATGTTACAACACATGAAAACTTTCTCATCGAGAGAGGCCGACACTATTTAAAAAGAAAAAAAAATCCTTATTTTTTAGGGGGGGGGGCAAGGGGGGGAGGGGGGAGCAGGGAGGAGAAGGAGCAGTAGCCGAACCACTAACCGTTTCCACAATTTAAAGTGTTCCAAAACCGATTCCCTACTTTAAGAAAAAATAATAAGCCCCCCCTCAAATATTTAGCCTCACTAAAAGTTTAGCCCTTCAAACTTTCTCTCAAAAAGTAGCTAACCCCTCGTGTTATAGTATGATATTTCCAATCCTACTCTAAGTCGATTCGAAAAAATAAGCCCCCTAAAAATTTGGCCCCATCAAAAAAAATTAACCCCTCCTACCCCCTCCTACTGTAAGACGATTGAATAACAAAATATCCTTTCCAATCAAAAAATTTCGCTCAAACCTCATCTTGCTATAGTATGATTCTCCCACCCCCTCCACCTCCTCCTCCGCCGCAATCGAACTCTCCTTTTCCCTCTACTCCCGTACATCTATCTATGCTGAAATGCTTATTCCAGCCCATAGCATCAACCCACCTCGTCTGTAATGTGATCTTTCGCGAACGAATGTGGGATTATTTTGAGTGCCTCTTTCTCTCCATGCCAAAACACATCATGTTTACATCCATTCGTCTGTAAACAGAATTTGACTACAACAACGTTGCCTCCAAACTCGATATTCAGTCACCTACCTTCTTTGGGCCGCACAGTTGCTTGAGATCAACGGAATACAGACCATTGGCTTACGTGCTTAGAGACCACCCTGATGAAGCCTATTTCGAACTGTTTGGCTGGAAACCCTTCGTCTTGTGGCCAAGTATTTGTAGCAGAATAGAATTGCCCGCTCCGTCTCGACGAGCTGTTAACAGGATATATCGGTCATCAGTTTCTGTGGTAGCACATGGCCGACCTTGCCCTTTATAATGGTTTTCCCGTTATATATTCATTTAATCTCCTCTCCCCTCAAAAATCAACATTTAACTGTACTGGTTCATTATAAATTGTCATTATTCTCCCCCCCCCCCTTCAAATAAAATATTTAGTTTAAATTTGGCATTTTAATAGTTAATTTCATATGTCGGTATTCATCGACTCCCCCCCCCCCCCCTCACACTACTGTGAGTTTCATTTATACTTTTAAAGTTTGTGTTAAATGCATGCATCGTTTTTATCAACCATTTCCTTTTCTTTTAACTTCTCACAGACATGTGAATATAAATAAATCTTAACCGCAGTGACTTTCCGTCGAGATAAAATAAAAGAATAAAATAGAAGTGAATTTCTTTCGCCTTGCAGCCGACAATATGTAATGCATATTTTCTCAGCCTCTTGTCTTGCATTCCTATTATATCCCACTCTTTAGTTGCTCAGATAAAAGCCATATGCCCCTGCTGACTAATTTCAGCTGTCATTAGATCTGTAAGGTACATCTAATATCACTTGTTAGCTATGCTTTCAGTTTCCCCGCCTAAGCCACAAGAATGTTAATTAATAATAACCCTATAAACACGCCATGGCGTATAATTTTATTCAATGTAAAACTTCTTGATTCCTTTGTCTACCCGATTCGTTTTATCGCCAAATATCTTACATATGGTTATCTTATGTTCGCCAATGTGTAAGTAATTGTAACAAAATCTCGCTCACTCTTGCTCCCGACCTAGAGATATGTAGGCTGTAATCAAGCTCCGCTGTGGGCTTCTGCCGCTGGGCAGTTAACGAACTTCTCCCCATGTCTCTGTATTTTCACGGCCCCCCCTTTTAAATGTTCTTTATAATAAAAAGTTTAGTCTCCTAAAGTATTGTGTTGGAGTTTTTTACTCATTTATGAACCTGGGTACACAAATCACCGCCACACCCTTGTCGATGTCTATCATTCCATGTGTTTTGGGATCGATTCCACAGCCTTGCGTTGACACTTCTTGCGACCCCAACAGTTTCCGCTACACTTCGTTGTTTTTCCCCAAATTCAACTGTCCCGATAACACGCCAAGCCATGGATTCCGTTAAATGACATTGTTGTGACATTTTCAAGTCACCTTTTCTCAAAACACAAGCTGAGCAACTGAATTTCGCAACTGAGACAGTGAAACAGACGTTTCTGCAAAACCCCGATTTCTACGCTTATCTCATTTTTCTACTTTTTGACGTCATAAACTTAATTTGCATGTGAAGTTTTTTTTATCTGTTTTCTACTACGCAATAAATTATGGATGTCTTATTTTACGTTACTTATCGGTGTAAATATTTGCGTAATTTTATTAAAACTATGTGCTCCCCTAATTGTTTTGAGCAGTGTATTTTTAAAATGTTTTCGAACAACCCAACTTTCATGAAGGATTTACTTTTCACTAGCTGACCTACCCGGCGTCGCCCGGGTCCAAAAACATTAATTAACGTGAAATCATAACGTAAAGTCAGTGTTGAATTTAGACATTTTTCTAAGGGAGGGCGTTATTGTTGGGAAGCCCCAGCGTCTTCGGCAGCGTACACTCTCGAATTTGTATGATTTTACATTTTATAACGAAAATCTATATTGATCTATCTAAATATTTTTGATCTAGTTGTTCAGAGTTGAGAAACAATTGATACAGTTTTATTATCACGTAAATGTTTTAAATTAGTCGAAGTACTCATTTGTGATAATATATGTTTCTCACATTTAGAATGATGCAATATCAAGGCTTTAGCAAATATTATTCATAATTATTAATAACTGTGTTGAAAATATTTATTTGTTGGTAATGTTTCTATTTTAATCAAATTTGGTAAGAGATTTTAGTTTTTGTTCAATTTCTGATTAAATATATATATATATATATATATATATCTGGCATATTATGACTGTTGCACTCTGAAATATTAAATTCTTTGGAGGGAGTGGAAATTGCTCCTTCTTAACTCGTAATGTTTTAAATTAGCCGTAAATGTTCCTCTCTCTCCGTAAAAATCTCCTCGTAAATGTTTTAAATTAGCCGAAGTACTCATTTGTGATAATATATGTGTCTCACATTTAGAATGTTGCAATGGCAAGGCTTTAGCAAATATTATTCATAATTATTAATAAGTGTGTTGAAAATATTTATTTGTTGGTAATGTTTCTATTTTAATCAAATTTGGTAAGTAATTTTAGTTTTTGTGCAATTTCTGATTAAAAAAAAATATATATATATATGGCCTATGATGACTATTACACTCTGAAATATTAAATTCTTTGGAGGGAGTGGAAATTGCTCCCTCTTAACTCGTATTGTTTTGAATTAACCGTAAATGTTTCTCTCTCTCCGTAAAAATCTCCTCGTAAATGTTTTAAATTAACCGAAGTACTCATTCGTGATAATATATGTCTCACATTTAGAATGTTGCAGTAGCAAGGCTTTAGCAAATACTATTCATAATTATTAATAACTGTGTTGAAAATATTTATTTGTTGGTAATGTTTCTATTTTAATCAAATTTGGTAAGTGATTTTAGTTTTTGTGCAATTTCTGATTTAAAAAAATATATATATGGCCTATGATGACTATTACACTCTGAAATATTAAATTCTTTGGAGGGAGTGGAAACTGCTCCCTCTTAACTCCAACAAATAACGCCCTGGATTTCAACTCTTAAATTTGTATTAAGAGGTAGCACCGCATTGACGCTGTGAAATTGAAGGTTTTTTGATTTAAGAAATTAGAAGTGTTTATGAAAATCCATTTACACTAATTTATTATACATATATTAAAGTAGAAAATGGTATTGAGCATTGGACACGATAACTAGTCGTATACTTATCCTAGAACAATGAAACAAAAAAGTTATCGTAGCCGTTTTAAAAAAGATGCATTTTTAGTAAATTGACAACGATTTAAAATGAAACATTATAATCAAGAATTTCGTTACTTCAAGCTACACAGAAAAGCAAGCCATCAATGTTTAGAAAAACTTCTACGTTTCAAATTAGAAAAATATGTGATGATTAATTTACAAGAATATCTGGTGTGGTTGATTAAAAATAGGCGAAGCTATAGCGAATTTTTCATCTTAGCTTCTCCTTTTGGGCCTGACAATTTTAGTACCATGTTTTTGGCAGGAGTTTTTGATTTTTATTTTCTTAAATGATTTAGGATGCCATTGGTAACCTTTCTTTCCATAAAATATCTTTCCTACCTCTTGTTCACTTTCAGTTTCTTCATCCCTGTTTCTTTGTCTTCTTCGTTTTTTCCTCAGCATCAAGTACATCTTCTACTATATCATCAGGTATTGCACCATCTTCTTTTTCATTCACCACTTCACTATATGAGTCACAATCTGAGTCACTCTCTTGTGCTCTTGACGCTCCAACTCCTTGGCAATCTCTTTCAAAGTCCTAAAAACTTTTTCAGCAAATATACTGAAAGAAAATAACACACAAAAACATAAAACAATCAAAATAAGCTCTCTTAAAAGTTTGTAAAATGTGTGACGTTAATTACAAGGAGGGGTCACCCATGAGCCCGAGCGGCGCCCCCAGCCTTGTGAATCCAGGGTTAACAGGGCTTTATGAAATACCTTATGTTAATGAAAAGGGAGACATTAAATATTACGTAGGTATGACTGGGAGAATATTTAGTATCAGAAAAGGGGAGAATGAGTCAGACATTAGATTTGGTTGTACAAAATCAATTTTATCAAGAATACAAAATCAATTTTATCAAGAATATAGGGGAAAGTAGAGTAATGACGCTCAGAAGGGCAATCACGTTCACCCAATATCTCTAAACAGAATAGAATTGAAAACGTGCGATCGGTACCGGCACCTAGCGAACTTCATCGTAAGTTCCCAGTAAGGATATAGTGACCGTCGGAAGGAAAGTATTTTTGTGTCCTCACGTTATTAGTTTGCAGTTGTTTTATTATAAAATTCTACAACATCTAACTTCAAGGTAAGTGTATACTCTTATTTTTTAATATTAATTTACTCATTATGTCTACGAAATATATATATTTATTTGTACTTTCATGCTTTTATTTATTTTTGTAGTGCGTTTTACGCCAATTATAATGCATTAAAACCCAACACGGCGATAACGCGTAATAGCGCTCGCGTTGAATTCCAGAAGAAGTGTTGCCAGTGAGCAACTTTTTATAAATTCAAATTTATTGATTAACATAACTTTTTTGAAATGGTAAAATTTCCCTGTTTTCGCTTTATTAATATGTCATTAAACAAGGAGAATTTTGCGATTTCAAAAAAGGGGTGAAAATAAAAAAAAACTAAATTTTAAAAAAGTAGCCCACTATATGTGTAACACAATATGTGTAAAGTGGTCGCAAAAAGTCTGCAGTGGTGTGAACAGCCCACACAACTACATATGTGACTTTTGTCTTATTTAAATGTTGTATTCAAACTCTGAGCGCAATTATTACCATGTCAGGCATTACCGCTCAATCGATGGTTATTTAAATAAAACGATGAAAAAAATTCCTTAAACTTTTATGCAAATTAGTTGATTGCAAACTGTTCCTTATGCTTTGGAGTTATACCTCGTTAATAAAATATTGATTTTTTTGTCTAAATTTGACTAGCTATTCATGTTTTCCCTTAAGTGAGCGCCATTCCCCTACTTTCCCCTATTTAGAGGGGGGGGGGGATAAAAATATTGTTTGATGACAGTAAATTGATTTTTATTTCAAATTATTATCCAAAGTCCGAAAGAATATAAGGGAGTCCATTGGTATTCATACACGTAGAGATTTAAGGTTTGTTGGAGTAACTGGAACCACGAGGTAACTGGGCCATAGGCTATTTTATAAAAAACTGTTGGTGTTTTTCAAGTTTTAGCTTTTGTGAGCAATGCCCCTTTATCTCTACTTCCTAAAACAACGTGTATCAACTCAATCATAACTCTCACTTTGCTGTGATAGGTTGGCAAAAATTTACGTTTCTTTTTTTAAAAACAACGTCAATTTGGTTGAACTTCCTCGGATTTTTATTAAAATACTGTAAGTACTTTTATTAAACAATCTTTTTTTAAAAAAGATTAGACATATAACTACATTAATATTATTAGGTATCTATACATATTTACTTCATGTTTTAAATGTAAGCCCGGTGTCCCAGTTACCCCATAAATGTTTCAAAAATGGGGTAACTGGGCCATACTGGATCCAGTTACCCCAATAGTTATAAATAATTTTTTTTGTGTTTCTCTTACTACAGGAAGTAAATTTCTCCATTGGTATAATAAACAATGCTCACATTAAAGAAAGTGATAGAATACCTTATTAAAATAACGTAATGAAATTTAAAAAAAAAGCATATTGAGTGGTATCAAGCCAAATTTCTTGACCCATTGAGAGGCGGTGATGCCGTTATGGCATCACTTAATTTTAATTCCTAATTGCCACATTGGCACCTGAATTTTATAATTAAAATTTAACCTTTATTAAGTACGCGAAAATATACTTTTACATGTTTGCAGATAGATTCTCTTGTAAATATTGGTGTCATTAAATTATTTCAACATTTTACGAATGCAAGTACCTTGCCCCTGAAAGCCAGATAGCCAGACCTTGAAATTGTACTATACACAGGGGTCGCATTCTATAGGCATAGCTGCCAATTTTTACGCTTTCTTGCTACCACTAAAATTTAATAGAGATTTTCTTTTTGTTTAATCATAAGATTTCGACGATTAAATAAGACAACATTTACTATAATATTTTAGTGGTAAGAGGAAAGCGTAAAAGTTGGCACCTATGCTATAGTGAATCTTTTATCGTCCCTACCACTATTTTGAAAATAATATCTTCATCGCACCTTTCTTTAAGGAACAAAAAAAGTTTCCCTATATAATGCGACCCCTGGATAAAGATAAAGTACTTAAGTACTTACGTAGCCTTTTGTTCATAGATTTACCTTGCTATTTTTTGTGACTTTTATACTTATTATCTATACTAAAGTACATAAGTACTTACTTAAGTTTTATATTTTTGGTATAAATAAATCTAACATTTTCACTTTTAGTGCTTTTTTTAGGCACACTGACAGCAAAGGTTTCCCGTACAACGCTGTTTATTGACATATAATTTACATGATCTGCCTGGTTTAAATTTTTTTAATTTGTTTACATTTTTTCAAACAGGACCTGATATCCGATGTGAAAAAATATAAACGCGTGTGGAACATAGACCCTCCTGGTCCAGTTACCCCATTTTTGGGGGCAACTGGACCCATGAGGAAAGAAAGATGAAATATGCATATTTTTATATTTTTAAATATTAAAATGTAATTTTGAGCATTTCTGTCTGATAGAGGGAACCTAACTGAACTCATTTACAGAAGTTCAGACTTTAATTGAAATGAACATTAGCTTTTTGAAGCTGAATTATCAGAAGCTCCAGAGTCACATTGTAAAATCATGTCCCAGTTACCCCAACTAACCTTAGTATGCGAATATACCTTTTCCTTTATTATTCTCAATTTACGGTTAGAATTACTAAATAAATATTTTAAAGAAATCTTGAATATGGGGAGCCGTGTAAAGAAACAATCCTAAATCATTGTTTTATTTTATTTTCATGATTGACAATAGAGGGCGTATGTGTTTTGTATGTGTTTAGTATATAGTACATACTCATATTTCATTGTCCGGAATCATTCGACTTGAGCGGGGACGAATTTTTATGATTATGGTTTTTAACACGATTAAAACCGAAACATGTCAAGTGCTTTGTTTTATGTATTATGTAACACTTTTCTTAAATAAAAGAGAGTTTTTATGAATTTGATCTGTAAATAGACCAAATTTTTTTAATATAAAGTCATAAAAACATAATTAGTTATCTACGCCACAATATATATATATTTTAATTTGACCCTTAGCTGCTCATAGTTGTCTCACAGTGCGCTGCTTTTATTAATTTTCACAGTTTAACTTGTAATTTTCCGTTTAACTTTAGATATAAGTGAAATTTTGTTTCGTTTGGAACAATAGTACCACTGCTAGAGAATTTTCAACAGGCGCATTTTAATTATTCTAGTCCTATACATAAAGTTTAGTACAGAAAATTATCCTATGAGTTTATTGAACATTTTACAGTTCGCTCTCTGTTTAACAACTTTCAAGGAACCTCGAAAAATCGTCCTTAAATAGAGATCGTCCTTAAACAGAATTTGTGGGAAAATAATATTTGCAAGACAATTCTCTTCACACTTTACAAGCTTAAGACTGTTAATACCTTTCTCAATGTATTGGCGTGTTTAGAACTGTTTTATTTATTTATTTAAATTTATTTTATATTTTATTTCTTTCTTATTATTTTATTGATACGGATAACGAATATAATAATTCATATTTCTATTGCACAAATACAAATTGCATTAATTATACTGCATACAATGTTACTTAAAGTACAATAAAAATATTTATAATACATTTAATTAAACAAATTAAGTTTTTAAAAAATCAAAAAGTGTGATTGTTTCAATCGTGGTCTAGTTTTTAGTACCCTTGCTTCAAGCTTTTCAAGAAGGTTGAAGGAGTCGTCTTCCATATTTAATGAAACAATGTACTGGCGAAGAATATCCAGGGCAGAATTTGCATCTGAGTAAGAAGGAAGTGGTGTCTCGCTCTCTGTATCATCAGCATCATCAACATCTGCATCTGAAGTTGAATTTTCATTTGCGACGTCTCCATAAATTTGCTCTAAATTTCTGAAGTTGGTCGTTAAAAGTCTGCGTCACAATTGATAGAATCTTTTACTGAAATATCTTCATCACCAACAAGATTTTTCCATTCTTCGGTGGCGATATCTTCTGTGTAGAGTTGTGCATCTGTTATATCCATTTGTTCTTGAATGGCAATTCCAGATGCCCGAAAGCAGTTTTCAATTGTGCAAGGAGAAACTTCTTTCGAGGCTGATGTAATCATGTGCATGACTCCCAAAATTGTAAATTTTTTTATTTCATTTTTGTCAGCAAAATTATTTAATAATTTCCTAATTAAGGATTTTCGGTAATATGCTTTTACGCTACAAATGATTCCCAGGTCTAATGGCTGCAACTTACTTGTATAAATAGCGGTAAAAAATGAATTGACACAGGGGTGTAAAAATACCGGGCGCCCGGGCGACTAAATTTTCGACACTGGCGCCTAGATATATCTTAGGAAATGAAAAATAATTCATATTTATAACCTTGATTATCAGCGATGCCGCGGACGCGCTATAGCACGTAAATTACGCGAAAAATCGGACACATCACGCAAAAAAAAATAGCTCTTACGCGTCCCATGGGACGCATAATTTCGTCAAAAAATCGCGGAAAAAAGCCGATTTTCATCAAAGGGTCGCAAAAAATAGCTGAAATTTCATCAAAATATCGCGGAAAAAACAAGATTTTCGTAAAAAGGCCGCGAAAAAATAGCGTATTTCGTCAAATAATCGCAGAAAAAGCCGATTTTTGTCAAAGGATCCGAAAAAAGCCAAAATTTCATCAAAATATAGCAGGGAATGCGATTTTCGTAAAAGGGCCGCGAAAAAATAGCGTTTTTCGACAAAGGATCGCGAAAAAAATAGCGTATTCCGACAAAGGATCTCGAAAAAATAGCGTATTTCGTCAAAAAATCGCGGAAAAAAGCAGATTTTCATCAAAAGATCGCAAAAATAGCGCAAATTTCATCAAAATATCGCGGAAAAACACGATTTTTGTAAAAGTGCCGCGAAACAAATAACGTATTTCGTCAACTGATCGCGAAAAAATAGCGAATTTAGTCAAAAAATCGCGGAAAAAAGCCGATTTTTGTCAAAAGATCGTGAAAAAAGCGCAAATTTCATCAAAATATCGCGGAAAAACGCAATTTTCGTAAAAGGGCTGCGAAAAATAGCATATTTCGTAAAAGGATCGCGAAAAAATAGCGAATTACGTCAAAAAATAGCGAAAAAAAAGCCGATTTTTGTCAAAAGATCGCGAAAAAAGCGCAAATTTCATCAAAATATCGCGGAAAAACGCGATTTTCGTAAAAGAGCCGCGAAAAAATAGCGTATTTCGGCAAAGGATCGCAAAAAAATAGCGAATTCCGTCAAAAAATCGCCGAAAAAAGATTTTTGTCAAAGGATTGCGGAAAAAACGAGATTTTCGAAAAAAAATATCGTATTTCGTCAAAAGATCGCGAAAAAATCGCGATCGAAAAAATCGATCGTGACGAAACTGAATTTCGTCAAAGGATCTCGAAAAAAGATCACATTTCGTCAAAGTATCGAGGAAAAAACACGATTTTCCTAACAGGCTTGCGAAAAAATAGCAAATTTTGTCAAAGGATCGCGGAAAAAACGCAAATTCAGTCAAAGCATCCAAAGCACCGAAACAGATCTGCAAACCAAACTTATAGGTAGAACATTCATAAAATAGGATTTAATTTTTTTTATGAGATTCTTAAAATACAGCATGATTTCAGTGTACTTTGATAATGTACTCAGGGGGTGGACCAGTGAACTCCCCCCCCCCCTTCTTACTGCATTGAAAAGTCTCCCACCTTTAGAAAATTTAGGATTTGATGCTTATTTATGATTTAGATGTGAATTACCCTTCCAAGGAAAATGTCTGATTCCAACACAGATCTATGCTGACAAATAATTCAATGGGAAGTGCAATGAAAGCACCTATTATTCAACAAAAAGTACCCCTTTACTTAACATAATTATTCTTTTTTTCAGCAAAAATATCTTTTTTCAATATACCCGTCTTGCCCCTTTTTAAAAGAAATGCGAACATTAGTGGAACTTGATATCTTCTACTCTCAAATAAGCTTTATTTTACAATTAAAATTGTATCTTGCATTTTTACTTTTAAAAAAGTCCTTCCGGCTAGTGCCGGGAGGAAGAGGTAGCTTTCATATTCCTTATTTTAAAAAAGCCAACTTATATCATTCAAACACACGAAGCTCAATTTAGTGGAAACCGAATATAGGAAATTCAATACTAATTTTTATCAATATAATGAATGAGAATTTCGCGAAATTAGTCAGCTTTATCTAAGCTGCTTTTCCTTAAAGTAACTTATATTTGGCTGTCAAATTCGGCGATTTTTTAAAGTGCCTGTTATTTTAAGACAACATGGTGGATGGGGCTAACCAGTGAACTTGGTCGAGACCTTAGTAATTGCTGTGCACATGCTCACTCACATCGGAATCGGTTGATATATACGAGTGCTGTCGCAAGCAAAAAATCGGATTTTTCAAATGTCACCCACAATAGAAATTGAAACTGCTATATCTGAGCCATTTTTTAAGGTAAACACAAACAAAAAATGCTCCTGAATCCTTATATTAAGGTCAAATACTTAAGAAAGAAACCTTTTTCAATTTCTAATTTTTTTTTGCACCTCACTTCAAATATAATTTTTTTTTAATTTAATGGCCGCCATTTTGAAATAAGATGGCTGATGAATCTGGCCAGCGAACTTGGTCGAGGTATTGATGTATACTATCCACATGCCTTCTTACATCGAAATAGGCGAATACGTGTGTTATCGCGTGACAAATACAAGATCGTTTCAAAATGTTAGCCATGCTAGAAATTCAAAATGCTATAATTCAAACATTTTTTAAGATATAAACAAAAGAACAAATTTTCAGGAACAAAAACTGCTCCGGAATCTTTGTATCAAGGCCAAACACATAAAAAAAAAATCTTTTTCATTTTCCAATTTTTTAATACCTCATTTTAAATTTTAAATTTAATTTTTTTTTAAATGGCAACCCTTTTGAAACAAGATGGTGAATGAAGCTGGCCAACGAACTCGGTCGAAACATTGGTATGTACTATGTACAGACCAAGTTACATCCAAATCGGTTCATAAATACGCCTGTTATCGCGTGACAAAAATCAGGTCGTTTTAAAATGTCAACCACAATAGAAATTCAAAATGTTATTACTCAGCCATTTTTTTTTTTATATAGACGAAACAAAAACTGTTCCGGAATCTTTGTATTAAGGTCAAACACATACAAAAAAAAATCTTATTCATTTTCCAATTTTTTGGTATCTCATTTTAATTTTTTAATTTTTTAAATTTTTTTAAATGGCGGCCATTTTGAAACAAAATGGCGGAGGAAGCTGGCCAACGAACTCAGTCGAGACATTGGTATGTACTATGTACACACCGAATTACATCGAAATCGGTTCATAAATACGCCTTTTATCGCGTGACAAAATTCAGGACGTTTCAAAATGCCAGCCACGCTAGAAATTCAAAATGCTATAACTCAGCCATTGTTTAAGATATTGACGAAACAAAAACTGCTCCGGAATCTTTGTATAAAGGTCAAATACATAAGAAAAAAATATTTTTCCATTTTTAGTTTTTTGGTACCACATTTCAAATTTTAATATTTTTTTAAATTTTAAATGGCCGCCATTTTGAAACAAAACGGCGGATGAAGCTGGCCAACGAACTCGGTCGAGAAATTGGTATTTACTATGTACACACCGAATTACATCGAAATCGGTTCATAATTACGAGAGTTTGAGTGTGACATAGGTCAGATATATATATATATATATATATATATATATATTTTAATTCATAATATTTGATGGTGGTGGTATATATATATAACCATTAATTAAACATAACCTACCACCATCAAGAACCATAATATTATGAATTAAAGCTGTAAGTATAAAAAAAGTGCCAAATAATTTATTATAAGAATTATTATGGAAGAAAAAAGAAGAGAGTGGACACCGACAAATAATGGAAAAGCTTATATACTGAATTACGTTATCAAGGGCACAGAATTCAATGATATAATCAATATGGTTGTTTTCTGTGAGAAAAATATGCTAAAGCTAAAAATTATTTTTCCCTGTGCCCAAACGACCATTAAAATCAAGTGAATTGATTAAAATTGAAAACAGAATAGAAACAAATAATATGAAATGGAAAAATCAATAAAACCTGTTTAAATATTTATAGGATATAAAATAGAAATAATAAACAACATACTGATTAATATTTCAGTATTTTTCAATATATCCACGCGCACATGGCTACCAAAATATCGTAAAGATTAAGGTGAATAAAACAGTTAAGAAATCACAGTAATTGATACCAAAGGATGCAGTTAATACATTTTGAAATACCATGATAAATACATTTAATATAATATAAAATAAAATAAATAGAAAGTAATTACATTATTTAAAATAACTAAAATGCACTATTAAATTAATTAATTACTATTTAACAATATCGTCAAAATTTAGCTAAAAAATCCACCTGGTGTAGTAAATTATAACTGAAAAGGAGCTGGAAAAAGCAAAATTTATAACTTATCGTCAAAAGACAAATTTTGGTGCTGCCATCTAGTAGTACTTTTATTATTCAAATGTCACAAGATAAACAATTGTAAGCTTTTGAATGTAAAAAATTTTATTAACAGCAAAACCAAACATATCCTTATATATAGATAATTATAAACCCAATATAAACCACACTATGTATTTAAAAAAAACTATTGTTAAAAAAATTAAACAAAAAAAAAAAAGCATACAAAATATTCTATTATCTAACTCATTTAAAATACACTAAGAATTTAAATAATTCTATAACATTGATAATATATAGCATATAGCTATATGCTATAAAACAAAATAAATTCAATAATAATTAATATAAATAATTTTTAAAAATAATATAAAAATCTTTAATAAAAACTATTATATATAAGATAATTATAAAATGAACAGGAAATAAAAAACATATGGAAGTATATAGAAGATTATCAGATACTTAAATTCCCATTACCTAAAAAATCTCAAATATAGTGTGTAGATAATTTTCATACATCCATAAAAATCCTAAAAGTATGAATGTGGGACATTCAAAAACATTAAACCGATATTAAATTTTATAACACAAAGTGAAAATAGATCAATATTAAAAAGAATAGAGGAATAATAATAAAAATAATTACCCAATTTTAATACATACAGTATAACTTTATTTATATTAAATATTCTTATATGTATATTAATCACTATTAAAAATGGCATACTATTAGTAATTGATATGATATTGTCCTTAGTAAATTAAAATTTAATAACAAATGATTATAAATAAGATTAAACAATAATTAAGCTAAATATAATATTCATGAAAGTCACCAATTACATATAAAATATCAAATCAACATCCTTATAAAATACGTATCCAAAATATAGTAATAATACAAAAGCCCCATTTTTTTAAAAAATTAACCATTGCGTATTATCCAGACAACACCACCCTCCTCCGTACTCTAACATCTACCCACCCATCCAACCTATAATAATTTTTTTATATTATTTTACAATTTTTAATTTTTTATAGATATTTTTTTATTATATATATATATATATATATAAATTTTAAACGGAGGGTGGTTTCGGGGTCTGGGGGTCATGATCGATGAAAATATACCAAAATTTTTTGAAATCGCTTTCCTCCGAACGGCTACAATAGGTAGCTTTTTGTAATGAAAGCTACCTAAAAGTAAAGAAAATTTCTTTTAATATTTTATAAAAATACCTTATATAAGTGCAAATAATACTGGTTTTAATTCTATATTTAATTATTAATAAAACAATAATTAATGGATTTTTTTATCTTTTCGAAATAAACCAGTTTCATTTATTCCTTTAAAATATGAATTATTATTGATGGGGACCCACTTCTGTAAAAAAGGGACCCGGATTTTTCAAGTACAGCGACATCACTGATTATTTATGGATTTTTTTTTCTTTTTGTTCCATGCGCAAAGAAGAAAAAATAAATGAAGTTCTCTTTCACTGAACTGGACTTATTAAAAGTATTATTAAATCATTTCCAGAAATATTTTGTCACATTGAATGTTGATTTGGAAACAACTGAAAGTATTGCTCTTGACGAATGGTACGAGTTTAAGGTACTATGCAAAGACATGAAATTTAGTGAGCTTTTGATCAAATCAATGAAAAATGATTCTAAATTTCCAATTTTATCAAAGTTACTGCAAATTGTATCTGTAATACCTGTGGCAACTGCATCCTGTGAGCGAGGATTCAACACAACGAATTTTATCAAGAACAAGTTTCGCTCTACTTAGACATCACAAAATTTAAATGGACCTTCTGTAGAAGCATTTGATCCTACAAAAACAGTTGAACGCTGGTGCTTTACATCAAAAACAACAAGACGCATGAGCGGTCATAAACATCATAAAAATTTAAAAGCAAATGAGGACAAACAATAAGTTAACAGTATTGATTTAGGGCATATATTATAGTCCTTGAAGTCAATTACATATTTGTACTTTTGAGGTGTTTAAAGAAGTTTGTAATGATTACCTATTATTTGTATTTTACATCAGCACTTCCAATTTTTTATATCAATATTTATAATTTTATGTAACATTACTTTTTTCTACAAGAAAAATTTATGTCATGTGTCAGATATATTTAATTAAAAAGAGTAACTTGTATGTACTTGTATAAGAGTAACTTGTATAAAGAGTAACTTATACTGTAATTTCATTTTACAAATTTGTTATCGATAGTAACTGGCTCCTAGATTTTTGAGCTGGCTCCTAGATTTTCAAAAAATTTTTACACCCCTGAATTGACACATTTGTAAGTCCTGGAATATACGAAATATACATGAAAAATACGTGAAAATCGTCGTTAAATAGAAACAATTTCGTCTTTAAATATAGATTAGAGATTTTTTTACTTAAAGGAGCCGGGACCGCAAAAAACCGTCATTAAGTCGAGATCGTCGTTAAGTAGAGCGACGTTAAACAGAGAGACGACTGTATTTGTCTTTCGATTTAGCGGTCTCAGAGGCCACTCACTCACAGTATCTATGCGAAGATTTTTGTTACAGCAGTTAAGGGTTAAGAAAGTTATATTTATTATGAATAAATAATAATTTGTAAAAATAACTGCAAACAATTTTACGAATTTTAAAGTACTGCTATTATCGAAGCCGGCAGAGAAAAATATAGATGGGGGGGGGGGGGGGTCACTGCGAAGTGGCCATTGCCGAGGCTAACGAAAAAGACAGGCTACCGCGGTGGGTCCGATTCTTCTTTTTTTACAGACCGCTGGAGTCACGTGATGCTCGAATGCACCAATGAAGGTGTGCGAAAGGAGCATCACGTGACTGCAGCGGTCTGTAAAAAAGAAGAATCGGATCCACCGCGGTAGCCTGTCTTTCTCGTTAGCCTCGGGCCATTGCAATGTTAAGTCACATTTTTGCCAAAATGCGAATGAAATAATCCGATATAATGAGCAAAGATTCTTTTTTCTTTGAAAATTACTTTATTTAAAGTAAAGAACATGATTTTTTTCATGCTTTCATGAATGAAATAGCCATGAATAACATAAACATATAAGATCAATAATTTGTTCCTGTTACAAGTACAAAAAATTTCATTTCCCTCAAAAGTATTCAATATAATTTTTATTTAGTTACTTAAGCACGTATTTTGAAAAACAAAATTATTATTTAATTAAAAAAATTACATTTAGTAAACGGGACTTTAAAAAAAAGTTAACCTTTTCGGAGAAAAGGGAAATAAAACACAGAATTTTTTCAGTATATATTAGCAAAACTTAATCCTGTAGTTCGATAAAACAAAGAGATACATATTCAATGGCGGAAACGGGGGAGAGATTGAAAGCATTTATTTTTGGATTACAAGATTCTAGAAATTGATCACCTGCTCATTTTCAATATGAAATCGCCTGCGGTTGAATAATTTCAAAAGTTATTTCATTACGAGATTATTCAAAGACAAAGTGTTGCAAGCAGAAAATGAATTCATGTTATGTTGTATTTAACTTTAGATTTTTAAGATTGCTAGCATGAGATTTCATGGTAGCTGTTTAGTTAAATGAAAAAAATCAGCTATCTGATATTTATTTATTTATTTATTTTTGCTGGAAAAGATTCACCGAAGTTTCCATACAAAATGACAACATTAACCATTTGCTGGAAATAAATAAAGCCATACATACAAGATTTATTACAGGATAATATAAAGGAGTTAGAGATTACAAAGCGTAAATAAAGTAATCTGGTAGTTTACTCGCCCAATACATCACATGAGTGACTAAAACTCTGAAATATGAGCTAAGTTCTAGCAACGACACTTGGCTTATCCGTCACATCCCAATGCCTTCTTAGGCTTCCTATTTTTGCCCATGTTCGCGAGAGGACATTCTCTCACAGAAAGGTCTGCCTGATCGCCAATCACTTCCTCAAACGGCGCGAAAGCGTCTTTTTTTAACCACACAACTCCATAATTTCATTCTTTATTAATACTAGTACAATTACGTAAAATGTACACGGTTTATTGGGGACGTGTTCACACGAGAGCAGTTTTCATTTACAAAAAGAATATGAAATGGTACATGTTAGATTAAATGATAGGAATATTTACAACATTTTCAATTGCATAAACCTTGAAAATTTGAATTTTAATGACTTCTTCTTTGCATGCCCATCCTTACACAATAGAACAGAGATTGCCCGTAATGTTGCCTCACCATAAGTAAGAATCCATTTCCTTGAAAAGGCCTTGAGAGACCTCTTAAAGCCTGATACCACAAAATATTTCCAAGCCGAAGTTGCAGTCAATTTCGGGCAAAATCTGTTCCTCAGTGGTTAAGTACTAACACACTCCAACAGTAGATGTTCACTGATATCTGGACTCGGGTACGTGCTAAAGGGACATGCATGAGCCAAGGGTTTGATACGGAAGCGCCGTTAGTAATCTGGAAAAGGCCCGTGTACTGTTATTGCCCAATTAATTAGTGGAGAAGTCCAGCCGCGCCTCTCAGAAAATTTAGGAAGTATTCTAAAGCTTTGACCTGAGGTCTCCTCCTCCCACCAAAGTTGCCAGAGTTTCAGTATCTCTTGGCTAAGCCTGTTCTTAAGTGAATGGGGTTGGAGCAGTACATGGACATTAATATCAGCGAGCTCAGCACCTACCTTATCAAGTCTGTCTGCGGCCTTTTTACCTGTTACACTTACATGAGCCGTCACCCAGAACCATCTAACCTCCTTATCGCCTCTCAACTCATGGATTATTTTCAACTAGCGGGTTTAGCGAGTTTGGATTGGATAATGCCACGAGCAACTATATAGAATCGCTAAAGAGCGAGAAGCTATCTTATCTAGAGCTGCATACTTCCATTCCTTTGATGATCGCTACTAGCTCGGCTTGAAAAACTGTGGCATAGTGTGGCAATCCGTAAGAGAGTTCAATCACCAGGACACCATTGTCATATACTATTACGCCAGAGCCGACATCATCGGCTAT
The DNA here is from genome assembly GCA_963932465.1 of Maratus speciosus. Taxonomy (NCBI): domain Eukaryota; kingdom Metazoa; phylum Arthropoda; class Arachnida; order Araneae; family Salticidae; genus Maratus; species Maratus speciosus. The sequence continues at coordinate 349,122,006 of OZ010796.1, forward strand.
TTTCGATCCGTCGGTAAAAACCGTGATACCCCGATGTACTGGGTAGCTTTCTCAATGATCTGAGGAGCTTTTTTCGAGTCGATGGCCAGGGCCCTTGCTGGGTGGACCATCTGTCAACTTTACCTTGCCTACACTGTTAAAAATCTGCAGCATTTGCTGCATAGTCACTCCGCTATTATTATAGAATATCTCTTATTTGACCAACGAGAATGCTCCATAATATAGCCAAGTAACAGTTTTCTATAGAAGCGGTGGAGTGACTATGCTGCAAATTTTTAACAGTGTATGTATACAAAGGTCCATACATCTGCACTAAAATGAATTGGACCAAAATCTATTTCACAATTAAACCTGAAGACTCGCGTGAGAAGGTGCTATTTCTCAACCTGCAGATCTAAAAGTCTACAGGCCAAGACCTGGACTGCAGCCGAGCACGTAGTCCGGAAGAATCTAGTGATCGCAAGGAACCGGTCTCTGAGACGAGACCAACTTCTCTCGCATGCGATCAGTACTCGTCCACTAGAAGCTGGTTGCATAGGTCTCTCTATGCCCAATTTATACAGTTTCTTTAAGACCACTTCACGCAGACCGCAGTCCCTTCGACTGAGAGAAAAGATCAATTTGACGTAGTTAGCTACTGATTCTTTTATGTATGCCACATGTGTCTTGCCATTTAGCTTTGTTCAATAATGACATGTAGGTATCTCGCGGACTCTCTCGATTTGACGAGTATACTGAGGGAGTGCATTCTAGGCGTAGGATTACTAATCCTGTCCAACCTTCGATACTTCCGAACAATTTTCTCTGCACTAAAGGATAGTATATATAGCTCTGCCTATTCTGCAATTCTCGCCAGTTCTATGTTTACACGGCGACTGCACACACATCTATTCGGTGCTTCTATTATCATCCCAAAGTAGTCTTAACCTTTCAAGCGTCCTGCAAAGTTTTCCATTCATGTTTAACGATTCATAAAATAGTAGCTGTGAAAAGTATTTGTATAAGAATTTTTATTTGATAACCTTACTTATTTATTTATCTTATTCACTTCAAAAAATTAGCTTTAATGTTGATTTTGTGTAAAATCAGCCTTTGATTCCAAAAGTTACGTGACGGAAAAACACGTTTAGGACGCTTAAAGGATAGGCAATTATCCGTACAAACTCTCCAAGTCCAATGCCAGGAGAGAGTTAGCAACCAAATTCCAAAAGAAAGGATCAGAGTTCGAACCCTGAGGACAAACGACATTGTATTTTCGCACCAAAGATGTGATATCCGACCGGTAAGATGCCTTTCTCTCGGAAAGGAAACTTTTTACCAATTTGAACAGGTTACATGGACACCTCATTCTTCCCAGTGCATAAAAGATCGACGGTTACCAAAGGTTGTTAAAGGGTAGTTGAATATACAACATGACGAGACAAGCGTCGTTGCCTCGATTATGACTTCCTTCAATAGTCTGACGCAGTTTATGGGGGGCGTCTTCCCTTCAAACACCTGAAGGAAAGCCAGATTGGCACCGGTGCATGAACCCTCGCGACCGGACATAGAAGACCAGTGGATTATTCACAAGCTTATCAAACACCTTACTCCAGCCAGGCAACAAGCATATTGGGCGATAGGAGCTGGCAGTCAAACGATACTTACCTTCTTTATTAAACAGAACTAAGTCTGCTGTCTTCAAGATGTAGGGAAGATCCCATTCTTAAGTGATAGGTTGAAGAGTAGGTTATCCTTAAGACACTCGTTTAAAAGTACAAAAAATAGTGGTTAAAGATAAATACATCCACTACTGCAATAGCAATTAAACAGTAAATTACCAATCACAATAGATTTCAACAATTTCGAGAAATTAGCAGGTTAAGACCCTAAGGTCATAGAAATTATCACAGCGAAATCTAAAATATGTAAAGATATGGTGTTCGCTAAAGTTGATAAAAGATGGCTTGTGTCTGTTAGGAATAGGGAAAGGAGATGGGGAAAATTTCAAAGACAGTTGCTAGTGAGAAAGAAACGAAAACGGATGCCTCAGGACAAAAGGTGGTGAAAATATATTTAAACTTTTATTTTTTTTTCCTGTACGGTGTTTTAATGCGTTTGAAAGTATATATTTTTAAAGTTTTGGATATTTACACTATCTTTTAATGTGTTTTAAAGCACTATAATGTCTAAATAAATAGGTAAAACAAGTGAATCCAGTGCCAAAATCGGTTAAAATGAGATCACGCCATCTGCTGACTGTGCCTTTATTGCCAGTCTTGGCTAAAATTTAAACTAGGATATAACACATTTTAGCGAATATTTGGAGATTTAGCGAATTTTATGAAGTTCCAACTACAATGTTGATTGCCAAAAAAAAAAAAATTAAACTTTCATCTGATTTTTTTCAAAAGAGTGGTTGAAATTGTTAGAGAAACTATTGAAACTGTTCAAGACACCGAAATGCATCTAATATGAACTTCAGAAAAAATCAGGAAAATTCAAGGAAGTTGCAAAGGTGATAATTTTTTAAAACAAATTCAAATTAAATCTGAAAGAGAAAAGGATTTACATTAAAGCAGACAACTGTCCCACATATTGCGGGACAGCCCCGTATCAACATTGAGAAATTGTAATAATTTTCTAGAACGCGTTGCAAAGCATTGAGAGCGTCCAATAAATCCCATATTATCGTTAAAAAAAAAAAAAAAACTAATGTGACCTAATGCTGTAATAACTATAACAAATGATTGTCACAAATATGATCTTAATTATTATGAAAAATAAGTTTTTGTCTGTGTTGTGCAAAACATTTATTGTCTTTGGATCAGATTTTAATAATATATGTCATATTTCAGATTATTAGGAAGCTTTCATTACAAAAAGCTACCTATTGCAGCCGTTCGGAGGAAAGCGATTTCAAAAAATTTTGGTATATTTTCATCGATCATGACCCCCAGACCCCGAAACCACCCTCCGTTCAAAATTGATATATATATATATATATATATATATATATATATATATATATGTGTGTGTGTGTGTGTGTGTGTGTGTGTGTGTGTGATAAATAAAGTAATCATTATTCCAGGTGATATTGTCCTAGATGATGTCTGGGATGGGATGAGACATTGACTCGGGAACCTTTATGCGAATCGAACTCATTTATTAGGCGCTCATCATACATCTGATTCGCGAGTCGATCGCCGGTCCCGGAGCCAACTTGCGTAGACTTTGGGAGGTTACATGGCCGTAAGTTTAGCTAGCCTCTCAAATAGCCAAAATCCTTCTTTTTCGCGCGTGTATATATATATATATATTACATCATTTCAAAAAAAAATATATATATATATATATATATACAGGGTGATTCATAAAAGATGGGCAGAACTTTAAGGGGTTATAGTACACTTAAAGACAAATAATATTAAATAGGAGACTAAGGGTCCCAGACGTATTCCCAAGGAGATAGGGGGCATCAAAGTTTAGGGTCCGAAATTTCAAATGATTATAAAACATGGAAAAATTGGTCGATTCGTTTGCGGTTTTTGCAAAAAATTTTCTTTATGCCAGTATTTTCTTGAAATAAAATTTTAAAGTTCAATTTCAAAAAATGCCGATAGGGGGGGCTTTAGACTTTGGAGTAACAAACAACTATTTTTTAACGTTATTTTTTGTATTTCTTTAAATGATTTCGAAAGCTTAGACTTAAACTTAAATTTTGATCTAAAAATCTGAGTCCTAACGAGTAGTTAAGTAGCATAAACTGAAATTTGAAATTTGAAACCCTTCTCCCCCCAGAACAAAAATCAGTTATTCCCGATCTTTGTGTCGTAGATTAGGCTCTAACTACTGCCGCGTTTTGCTAAAATTATTCTTTATGTCAGTATTTTCTTGAAAATAAATTTTAAAGAAAATTTTCAAAAAATTCCGATAGAGGGCGCTTTAGACTTTGGAGTAACGAACAACTATTTTATACCGTTATTTTTTGTGTCTCATTAAATGCTTTCTAAAGCTTAGACTTAAACTTAAATTTTCAGCTCAAAATCTGAATCGCTGAGCGTGGTTCAGTAGCGAGGGGAGGGGGTTCAAATTTCAACTTCTGAACATAGTTCAGTTTGCACTACTTAACCATGCCCAACGATTCTGTGCTGTGATACGAGGCAAAAATACAACTTTCGTCAAGGACTGCATAGTCGGAATTCACTCATAAAGGCACTGGCACAGTTGGAAACGTCGCTCATGCAAGCGTTAAAGCTCCATTCCTGACGCTAGTCACCGGGTGAAGAAGGAAACAGAAAGTATGCAAATGTCAAATGGGGAAGAAGAAGAACACGTATGCAAAATTTCGACACGATTCAGGCATAAAAACCACTGAACGGTGAGTCAAGTGTAAGTCGCTGTAGTAATGAATCGGAAGATGGTGCCCTTCACGAATAAGGAAAAGGCTGAGATGCATTTAATTTACGGAGCGGCAGATGGAAATGGTGCAGAGGCACAACGAATGTACGGAGAGCGATTTCCCAACAGGCGGTTGCCTAACCGCAAAACTTTCGAGCGCTTGCACAGACAGTTGTGTGAGACGGGATCATTTCTCGCTTCCCGGTCGAATGCAGGTCGTGCAAAAAAGGACGAATCAGTAGTTGTTGCAGAAGCCATTCTGGATGTAGTAGCGGCGCAGCCAAGTACAAGTATACGAACAGTGGCTAGGCAGGTGGATACCTCACAGTCCATGACTTGGAGGGTACTGAAGGATGAACATTTGCTCCCGTTTCATGTGCAACGAGTCCAGAAACTGTCTCCAGGGGATTATCCAAATCGTATTGAATTCGCCCGCTGGTTTCTGCAGCAGAACGCGCTAAATCCACATTTTGGACGAACTGTGCTTTTCACCGATGATTGTACCTTTACACGTGAAGGTACATTTAACACACACAATGCACATGTATGGGCGGATGTCAATCCACATGCTACGTATCCACATGCTCATCAGAGACGCTTTTCCATCAATGTTTGGGCAGGAATCCTCGGAGACCACCTAATCGGACCGTACCTTCTTCCTGAACGCCTCAACGGTAAAACATACCTCACATTTCTGCAACATGTGCTGCCAGACCTGTTAAACGTTGTTCCTCCACGCATCCGGCGGGTCATGTGGTTCCAGCACGATGGAGCGCCAGCCCATTACGTACGAGACGTCCGCAACTATCTGGATATCACATTTCCGAACAGATGGATTGGTCGAGGTGGTCCTGTTGCTTGGCCTGCTCGCTCGCCAGATCTTTCACCCCTCGATTTCTTTTTTTGGGGACGATTGAAGGCTCTTATGTATGAGACACCCATTGAATCCCCCGAGGAACTGGTCGCCAGACTTTCCGCCGCTGTAGGGGAAGTGCTCGAAAAGCCTGATGTTTTCGCGAATGTTCGCCGTTCCATTCTTCGCCGTTGTTCTGCGTACATAACCTCTGGTGGTCACAATTTTGAACATTTATTGTAATTACATGTTAATAAATATGCTTTGGTAACATAATCCTAATTTGTGTCTTTTTACCTCGTATCACAGCACACAATGTGTGGACATGGTAAACTGAACTGTGCTCAGGAGTAGAAATTTCAAACCCCTCTCCCCAGAAACTTAACCACGTCTAACGATTCAGATTTTGGACTGAAAATTTAAGTCTAAGCTTTAGAAAGCATTTAATGAGACACAAAAAATAACGGTATAAAATAGTTGTTCGTTACTCCAAAGTCTAAAGCGCCCTCTATCGGAATTTTTTGAAAATTTCCTTTAAAATTTATTTTCAAGAAAATACTGACATAAAGAATAATTTTAGCAAAACGCGGCAGTAGTTAGAGCCTAATCTACGACACAAAGATCGGGAATAACTGATTTTTGTTCTGGGGGGAGAAGGGTTTCAAATTTCAAATTTCAGTTTACGCTACTTAACTACTCGTTAGGACTCAGATTTTTAGATCAAAATTTAAGTTTAAGTCTAAGCTTTCGAAATCATTTAAAGAAACACAAAAAATAACGTTAAAAAATAGTTGTCTGTTACTCCAAAGTCTAAAGCGCCCCCTATCGGCATTTTTTGAAATTGAACTTTAAAATTTTATTTCAAGAAAATACTGGCATAAAGAAAATTTTTTGCAAAAACCGCAAACGAATCGACCAATTTTTCCATGTTTTATAATCATTTGAAATTTCGGACCCTAAACTTTAATGCCCCCTATCTCCTTGGGAATACGTCTGGGACCCTTAGTCTCCTATTTAATATTATTTGTCTTTAAGTGTACTATAACCCCTTAAAGTTCTGCCCATCTTTTATGAATCACCCTGTATATATATAACCATTAATTAAACATAACCTACCACCGTCAATTATTATGAATTAAAGCTGTAAGTATAAAAAAAAAAATTATTATAAGAATTATTATGGAAGAAAAAGAAAAAAGGGGACACCGACAAAAATTGAAAAGCTTATATATTGAATTGCGTTATCAAGGGCACAGACTGACATTTGTCACACTGTAACTCTCGTATTTATGAACCGATTTGGATGAAACTCGGTGTGTACATAGTACATACCAATGTCTCGACCGAGTTCGTTGGCCAGCTTCATCTGCCATCTTGTTTCAAAATGGCGGCCATTTAAAATTTTTAAAAAAATTTAAAATTTGAAATGTGGTACCAAAAAATTGAAAATGGAAAAATATTTTTTTCTTATGTGTTTGATCTTGATGCATAGATTCCGGAGCAGTTTTTGTTTCGTCTATATCTTTAAAAAATGGCTGAGTTATAGCACTTTGAATTTCTAGCGTAGCTGACATTTTGAAACGTCCTGATTTTTCTCACGCGATAACAGGCGTATTTATGAACCGATATGGATGTACCTTCGTGTGTACATAGTACATACGAATGTCTCGACCGAGTTCGTTGGCAGCTTCAACCGCCATCTTGTTTCAAATTAGCGGCCATTTAAATTTTTTTTTTAATTTAGTATTTGAAATGTGGTACCAAAAAATTGGAAAATGAAAAGATTTTTTTCTTATGTGTTTGACCTTAATACATCGATTCCGGAACAGTGTTTATTTCATCCATATCTCAAAAAAAATGGCTGAGTTATAGCATTTTGAATTTCTATTGTGGATGACATTTTGAAACGACCTGATTTTTGTCAGGCGATAACAGGCTTATTTATGAACCGATTTGGATGTAAGAAGGCATGTGGATAGCATATAGCAATGTCTCAACCAAACTCGATGGCCAGCCTCATCCGCCATCTTGTTCCAAAATGGAGGCCATTAAATTAAAAAAAATTATATTTAAAGTGAGGTGCAAAAAAATTAGAAATTGAAAAAGGTTTCTTTCTTAAGTATTTGACCTTGATATAAGGATTCCGGAGCATTTTTTATTTTGTCTTTATCTTAAAAAAAATAGCTCAGATATAACAGTTTGAATTTCTTTACGTGGGTGATATTTTGAAAAATCTGATTTTTTGCCTGCGACAGCACTCGTATATATCAACCGATTCCGATGTGAGTGTTCATGTGCAGTGCTGGTTAGCCTCATCCACCATGTTGTCTTAAAATGGCAGGCACTCCAAGATATCGCCGAATTTGGCAAACAAATATAAGTTACTTTAAATAAAAGCAGCTTGGATTAAGCTGACTAATTTCGGGAAATTCTCATTCATAATGATTTAGTATTGATAAAAATTAGTATTGAATCTTCTATAATCGGTTTCCACTAAATTGAGCTTCGTGTGTTTAAATAACATAAGCTAGCTTTTTAAAAAGTCCTTCCGGCCAGTGCCGGGAGGAAGAGGTAGCTTTCATATTCCTTATTTTAAAAAAGCCAACTTATATCATTCAAACACACGAAGCTCAATTTAGTGGAAACAGAATATAGGAGATTCAATACTAATTTTTATCAATATAATGAATGAGAATTTCGCGAAATTAGTCAGCTTTATCCAAGCTGCTTTTCTTTAAAGTAACTTATATTTGGCTACCAAATTCGGCGATTTCTTAAAGTGCCTGCCATTTTAAGACAACATGGTGGATGAGGCTAACCAGTGAACTTGGTCGAGACCTTAGTAATTGCTGTGCACATGCTCACTCACATCGGAATCGGTTGATATATACGAGTGCTGTCGCATGCAAAAAATCAGATTTTTCAAAATGTCACCCACAATAGAAATTGAAACTGCTATATCTGAGAAATTTTTTAAGGTAAAGACAAACAAAAAATGCTCCTGAATCCTTATATCAAGGCCAAATACTTAAGAAAGAAACCTTTTTCAATTTCTAATTTTTTTGCACCTCACTTTAAATATATGTATTATTTTTAATTTAATGGCCGCCATTTTGAAACAAGATGGCTGATGAATCTGGCCAGCGAACTTGGTCGAGGTATTGAGATATGCTATCCACATGCCACTAGAAATTCAAAGTGCTATAATTCAACCATTTTTTAAGATATAAACAAAAGAACAAATTTTCAGAAACAAAAACTGCTCCGGAATCTTTGTATCAAGGCCAAACACATAAAAAAAATCTTTTTCATTTTTCAATTTTTTAATACCTCATTTTAAATTTTAAATTAAATTTTTATTAAATGGCAACGCTTTTGAAACAAAATGGCGAATGAAGCTGGCCAACGAACTCAGTCGAGACATTGGTATGTATTATGTACAGACCAAGTTACATCCAAATCGGTTCATAAATACTCCTGTTATCGCGTGACAAAAATCAGGTCGTTTTAAAATGTCAGACACAACAGAAATTCAAAATGTTATTACTCAACCATTTTTTTAGATATAGACGAAACAAAAACTGTTCCGGAATCTTTGTATTAAGGTCAAACACATACGAAAAAAATCTTTTTCATTTTCCAATTTTTTGCTATCTCATTTTAATTTTTTTTTAAATGGCCGCTATTTTGAAACAAGATGGCGGATGAAGCCGGCCAACGAACTCGGTCGAGATATTTGTATGTACTATGTACACACCAAGGTACACCCAAATCGGTTCATAAATACGCCTGTTATTACGTGACAAAAATCAGGACGTTTCAAAATGTCAGCCACGCTAGAAATTCAAAATGCTATAACTCAGTCATTTCTTAAGATATAGACGAAACAAAAACCCGGTCGAGACATTGGTATGTACTATGTAAAAACGAAGTTACATCCAAATCGGTTCATAAATACGCGTTTTATCGCGTGACAAAATTCAGGACGTTTCAAAATGTCAGCCACGCTAGAAATTCAAAATGCTGCAACGCAGCCATTTTTTAAGATATAGACGAAACAAAAACTGCTCCGAAATCTTTGTATAAAGATCAAATACGTAAGAAAAAAATATTTTTCCATTTTCAATTTTTTGGTACCACATTTCAAATTTTAACTTTTTTAAAAAATTTTAAATGGCCGCCATTTTGAAACAAAATGGCGGCTGAAGCTGACCAACGAACTCGGTCGAGACATTGGTATGTACTGTGTACACACCGAATTACATCGAAATCGGTTCATAAATACGCCTTTTATCGCGTGACAAATTTCAGGACGTTTCAAAATGTCAGCCACGCTAGAAATTCAAAATGCTATAACTCAGCCATTTTTTAAGATATAGACGAAACAAAAACTGCCCCGAAATCTTTGTATAAAGGTCAAATATATAAGAGAAAAATATGTTTCCATTTTTAATTTTTTGGTACCACATTTCAAATTTTAAATTTTTTGTAAAATTTTAAATGGCCGCCATGTTGAAACAAAACGACGGATGAAGCTAGCCAACGAATTCGGTCGAGACATTGGTATGTACTATGTACACACCGAATTACATCGAAATCGGTTCATAATTACGAGAGTTACAGTGTGACATAGGTCATATATATATATATATAAATTTTTTTCAGCTTATCGCTTTTTTCCTACAGAAAACAACCGATTTGCTTATATCATTGAATTCTGTACTCTTGAAACCGTAATTCAATATATAAGTTTTTCAATTTTTTCGGAATCCATATTCTTCTTTTTTTCTTCCATTTTAATTCTTGTAATTTGGTATACGGTACTTTATTTTACACATACAGTTCTATATTGTTGGTTTATGGCGTGTAGTCAATCATTCACAATATTGCAGTTTTTGATGATGGTCGGTAATGTTTAATTAATGGTTATATATATATATATATAAATTTTAAACGGAGGGTGGTTTCGGGGTCTGGGGGTCATGATCGATGAAAATATACCAAAATTTTTTGAAATCGCTTTCCTCCGAACGGCTGCAATAGGTAGATTTTTGTAATGAAAGCTACCTAAAATAAGGAATATGAAAGCTACCTCTTCCTCCCGGCGCTGGCCGGAAGGACTTTCTTCTCTAAAACATTCGATATTTTGAATTTTTCGTCTGTTGTTCCTGAAACGGAAGCAATATATTGTAGAGTAGCTTCTACAGTTTTTGCATTCATAAACCCCTCGCTGAGATGTTATTTTTGAATTGAAATTATCTTTTCCATGATTAAGGAGTTGGTCATTCAGATCTCAAATTCCCCTAGTTAATGTTAAATACATGGGAGTGGAATGCTTTCTTATTTTTTAAATATCCATAAGGAAATTAATATTTTTGACTTAATTTTTCTGTGTACTCTTCTTAAAGGATGTCTCCCTTTTTGAGTTGTCAAAATATTTCTAAAACACATGCTTAATTTTATTTGAAATGTTAAAATCCTACCCACAACTCGTACGATTTAACATATAAAATATTAAATGAAGCATATATATTAGAAATATTTTGACAAATAAAAAAGAGAGACATCCTTTAAGAAGAGTACAAAGTAAAAAATTATTAATTTCCTGAAGAGATATTTTAACAATGAGAATGCATACTACTTTCATAGGTTTCACACTAGCCAGGGAAATTTAAGGTCTGTCTGACCAACCCTCTTAATTGAAAAGTTTTATCTGAAACCCCACATTATAAACGATACAGCGATTTAATTTAGATGATCAGTTACATTGCACACTATTGCAGCTGCGAGAATAAACGAAGCGTTAGAGACTATGCAAAATATGCAGGACCAAGGAAATTCGATGACTTATCGAGGATTTACTGTATTTGGTCCAGATACGAATAGCGTCCTGCATTGAAGTTTTCAAAAGTTGACTGCCTTAATCTACAGTTTTAACAAATTTAAGGGCAAACTATTCCTATTGCTAGAATATTGAAATGACTGAATGGTACCAGAATTTACGAACAAATATATTTAAAATAAGTCAAAGCTTTTCTTCAGATATACAGAATAAAAGGGAAATTTTATTTCAAAACTCTGGTGCCATTGTGGCATTTGGGGATTAAAATTAAGTGGTATAAAAACAGACCACCGCCCTTCAAGGGGTTAACAGGGTTATGTTATTAACTTTATTCACAGAGCAACAATCCTTATTATTAAATTTAAAACGCTAGAGATAATTCGTTTAAGATATTCGATATATTTATAAGAAATATATCTCTAACAAATTTATCATGCTGTCATGAATGAGTTTCAAATAAGATATTCATGCCTAGTTATAATCTGACATAAAATAATGTTATTACTATCATTATTATTCAGCATAACAAAAGCGTGACAGTGCGGTAACAATATCCGACTTCTCTGTTTCACTATTATGGAGGATGGCATTGAATCTGGTAAAACAATCAAGCATTCGCTTTTTGTGGACGAAAGAAGGTCATTAGAGAACTTTTAGTGTAATTTCTGAAATTTGGAGCGCTTTTTATGTGTATAATATTACAAGGAGTGTAATCACATGCTATAATTATTTACTCTAGAAGGCCACATTCTCAATATTTGCACTTTTAAAAATAGATACTTAAAAATAAGCAAAATATACTCATGGTTCGGTATTTTCTCAGCCTATAATAGTTTCAAGTAGTCAAGCCACAATTTCGAAAAATAAAAGAAAATACGCATACGTATCTTATGCTTACATTGTCCTAGAAAGGTTAAGGGACAGCCGGGTACAGTCGGTCAAGAAACAAAAAGAAGAACCGCATGCTATTTCATCGCCAAACAGACTCAAAGAGAAATGAAAATAGCCAATCAGTTGGGAATTAGGTTTTAACTTGTGTTAAAAATATAGCTTAGGAGCTGTCTCCATATAGAAATTGTAACAAATTTTGAAAATTTCAATACAAACACTTAATTTTGACATCGTATTTGAATTCTTCGGTAAACTTTATTTTATGATACCAAGCGGCAAGTCATTCGGTGTAAAAGCTCAGGAATAATTCAGATTTAAAATTCTGAACCCCTAATGTTAAATTCATTTTCAATAGTTGCAAAATGCAGTGCAATGCGAGTAGTTTTTAAAATTAACTCCAAAATTACTTGGCAGAATGAGCAGATATTTTGAATTTGCTTATTTGAAGCTTCTGGAAATGTGTTTCTGTTAAAACTTTTTATAGGTACGTATTTACGCATTTTTCTCAAATATTGATTTCATAGCTTATAAATTATGAAATTAATATTCGAAAAAATAACTGTTATAACTCACAAAAAATATAACAGAAATCGATTTCAAGAAGCTTCAAATTTGCGAATTTAAAATTTCAGCTCATCCCGCAAAGTAGTTTCCAGTCAAGCTTAAAAATCTATCCACATTGCACTTTATTTTGCAACTATTAAAAAATAATTTAACATTAGAAGCTCAACATTATAAACCGGCAATAATTCGTAAACTTCATCAACAAATGACTCCGTTTGGTATCTGGAGGTAAAATTAATCGAAGGATATCAAAATTACGTCTTCCTATGGAAAATTTTTAAGTTTGTTACAATTTCCATATGGAGGTTTGTTATAATTTCCATATTCCCTCTAAATTTACTTTTTCTCCGCCTCAATCTTTAAGAGATTGAGGCGAATCAAGAATAATATTAATTTATTCTCGGAATATAGCTAACAAATCTGTGTACATTTAGATGAAAATGGCATTGCTTTATAAACGATAATACGATTTTTGGATTTTTCATTAAGAAATTTTATTAAAGACTGCAAACCTTAGCTATAGCGTGATGAATAAGATTGAACGTTGGCGGTTAATATATAGGAAATCAATTATTTCTATATAAAAATAACATTGATTTAGCGTAGTTAACTGTTCTCGCTACCATAATGTCCTATTCATTAGCGTGGAAAGAAACTTTGAAAATATGGTTTTGTGCCTGTAAAATGTTAAATGTTCTTCTAGCGTGCGGCGTAAATAATATTTAGTAATATAAACCGCAGATAATAAATAATAATAGATAATTATGAAAAGAATAATCCTTGCAGAAAAAGTCAAAACATAAAAAACTTAATCTTCAGCAATGAATATACACTCATGTTTGTGAAAATTGCAACACCATGAAGGAATCATCAGAATTAAATGAAATTTAATACACAAACGACTGGTATTGGTACAAACAAATGATTACATTTTCAAAGCAAAAAAAAAACAAAAACAATATTAAGTGTCCGAAAATAGTATTTCGTGTAGCAGAAACGCGCTGCAAGAAGTGCTACCATACTACGTGGCATGAAGTCAAACAGATTTTGAATGTCTGCCTGGGGAAGAGCATTCTATATTCTTTGTATGCGTACCCAAAGTTGATCTGTAGAAGCTGTAGGATCACGAGCGAGACGCCGGTCAACGAAATCCCACACATGTTCAATAGGCGAATACTCAGGCCACGGAAGAAGCTGTATGTGTTCTGCTGACAAGAAGTCTTGAACATTCCTTGCAACATGTGGGCGGGCATTATCCTGTGGAAAGATAGCTCCAAGAATGCCTTGAAGGAAAGGAACGACTTCGGGCTCCAGCCGTTTACTAATGTACCTGTTGCTATTCAGATTACCCACAATTCAAAGAAACTGCATCGTTCATGATGCGCAATCGCACTCCAGACCATAACTCTGGGTGTTCGTCCACTATGACGTTCAATAATGCACTGCGGAAGGTAGCGTTCAGCGGCATAGCGTCTAACACGAATGCAGCCACCATGGTACCACAAATCAAAGCGTGATTCGTCAGAATAAACGACCTGTGTCCAATCTGACTGTCAGTCTCTATGTTCAAGAGCACTTTGCAGTCGCAAGCGTCGATGCTTTTGCTTGAGGGGAATCTTCTATAAAGGAGTTATTTCACGCAGTCCACGGTGCAGCAGACGTCGATGAATTGACGTATAGACACTGATACAGCTGTAGAAGTTGACCAGTGTGCTGCCAACTGCCTAAATGAAGCTGTACGTTTCGTCAGCGCCATGCTAACCATGTGTCTACCATCGCGCATTGACGTCACCGTTCAGGGTCCAATCCCATATTTCCGAGTAATCCGCTCCTCGTCAGTTCACTGCTTTCAAACTCGGATCACTCTGCTGCTGTTACGCTGAACACGAGCTGCTATTGCACGGTAGGAAAATCCTTCTTCACGAAGAGCGATGATTCTCCCCCGTTCAAACTCCGTCAGTTGTTGAAATGTCGCCCTCTTTCGTCGAAGAGGCATTACGTGACGTCTCACATAACGTTTACCACTAGCAGATAACCATAAACAAATTTCAACGTTCCGCTACAGACCTCTATTTATACGGTTTTAGCAGCAGTCCAGAGGGCGTTGCTCAGCCCACGCATACGTGGTGATTCTGAAATTAGAATCATTTGCATAACACACTATACTTTGCATTTTTTGAAATTTTCAGCTCAGTCGTGTCACTTTTTCATGGTGTTGCACTTTTCACAAACATGAGTGTAATAATGAGAAAACTTCTTATGTTAAAAAAAAAATCAACAAATGAAATAATTTTAAAAACTTATGTGCAATATTTAAAAAAAAATTACTAACACGTGTTAAAAATTAAAAAAAAAAAAATACATATCAATAATACACAGTATAGGTACCCACTCTCAAGATACAGAGGTATCCACTCTACAGAGGTATCCACTCTCAACGGTGTCCAATGGCTAATTCCTAAACCGTTAGTCATAGACATATATTACCAATTACCAAAATGTTTTAAATGAGGTAAAGAATTTTTTAAAAGCGATTTGGGTCAATAAAAACATTTCTTAAAAAATTAAGAAAATTAATTTTTTATACGGTCCCTAGGTCCTATAAGTTATACAGTAAAAGTTTCCTATTACGCTTACAATTAAGACAAAAAAGTCCCGTTCATATAACACTAAAATTGACCGAGTTATGAAACTTTAAAAATGCATGACTTAGTATACCAGTTATCTGCATCTGAACACAAATGTGTTCGGCCTTGTTTTGAGGGATGATATACCAAGTGCTTATTGTATTCGAAGAACTTATTTCATATGTATCTGCGCTTTGAAAAAAATCGTACAAGTATTATGATTGAGTTTACTATGATTGAGTTTACTTTTATTAAGTTTCTGATTGGCTAAAATAATTGTATTATGTTTTATTTTTTGTAAGGATTTGAGTCCTTCTTTTCATGATTTCTTTTAACAAAAATTATGTTATTTTTATAAATTTTTATTTAACTTCAACGATCGTATGTATGTTTTTCAAGTTCAAAATTTGTACCTGAACTTTAACTCGCTCTCAAATATCGTATCGAGATTAAATTTTACATACTGACGTAAATCCGATGACAATCTAATATTATTATGATTTTACAGGATAACACAAGAAATTTCGGATAGATTACCGCCAAGAAGTTTAAGAAAAAGCTTTAGATTAGATAACACAAGACTGCGATGGTTGTGTTTTTTAACTTTTGTGTATTTTTTAGCACTGAATCTGAAAATTACCTTAATTTTTAATCGGATCATCATGCAAGAATTTTTCAGAAATCATAACTTGTCAAAGTTAAAAAATAACAAACATCTGATACTATAAAATAGAGCAGATGGCTGTGTATTTTAACTTTTGATAATTGATTTTTATGTACTTTTTAGTACTGAATGTGAAAATGACCCTCATTTTTAACCCTCACATTAGAATTTTTTTGCAAATCGTAAATGTCAAAGTTAAAATATAGCGAAAATCTGATACTATGAAACAGATGTAAAACTTTTTAAATTTAATTTAATTTAATTTAATTCAATAATTTATTAAAATTTTTGGCTTATACAGGGATTCTTACAGCTAAACAGCTGAGGAGTCCGATAAGGTGGGGAAGGAGGTTCAATTTTAACATTGAACTTTTTAACTTTGAAATTTACTATTTGCAAAAAATCCTGAAGTGATGGTTAAAAATGAAGGTCAATTTAGGATTCAGCGGTAAAAAATAGATAACAATCAATTATCAAAAGTTAAAAACATAACAATCACATCTATTTTATAGTATCAAATTTTCGCTGTTTTAGAAGTGATGGTTATAAATGCAGGTAAATTTCGGATTCAGCGGTATAGAATACATAAGAATCAATTATCAAAAGAAAAAAAAAACTTGATATAAATCAACTCAGGTTAATGTAATCTAATAACATTTTAAAATATGTATCATTTTGTAAAGAATTGAGGCCGATAATTTTCATCATTTTATTTAACAAAAATTCTGTTTTTTCTTCTTATATGTTTATTACAAATTGCATACAGTAAAACCTCCCTAAAGCGACCACGTTCCGTTCCAATAAAAATTGGTTGCCCCGAGAGATGGTCTTTTAATGGAGGTCAGGCTTAAATCTAGATTTTAATTGTTGAAAAAAGTAACAATTAATGTTACTACAATTTATTTTTCACGCTAGGAAAATATATGAAAATTTAAGTATCAAAACAAAAGTAAATTACACAAGTTAATTAGGCAAGAGTTTAAAAAATGAATACTTTGACGTTTGTTTTGATTTTACGGTTTTATCTTCTATAACTTTTATTTCCAAGTCCTTTCGAAGTTGAGTAAATAAAAGCAATTTTTTTTTTTGGTCAGGAACAAATTCTGACGATTTCGTTAATTTATCTATTTCTTTGAGAGTTTCCTGACAGAATAGGGCAGGGGACTTACTTTGTCATCAGAGTTATTTTCATTGCTTAAAAAGGGCACAAAGGGGTTTAAACACTTAAAAGTTACCGGAATAAATAAAAATTCTACATTTATTTTAGAAGTTTGATGAATAATGCGCTCTCTGGAATTTTTATTCTAATAAAACCTTCTTCTAGCGGCCAGGAAAAAACGGAATTTGTTTCTTTTTCTTCAAAGAAATTGGTTGTTCATGGAGGGAGTTCAACTGTGGTGGTCTCTGAATAGAGGTAAAATTAGTATTGAGCCTATGGGAATAAATTTCGTTCCATGAAAAAATGGTCGTTCAGGGAGATGGTCGCTTAATGGAGGTGGTCGCACAGGGAGGTTTCATTGTATTTCGCATTAATATTTCAGAATGATAAACGATTTCAAATTTATATTGCAATGTTAATTTTACTCTCAACCATTTTTTTAATATAGCTGGCGAAATTATATTTCTACTAAATTTGTGAATGCCCCCTAATTTGCAGCAAAAAATATGCTCCAATTTTAAAAAAGCTATTACTCGGTGAAATTTAATCGTAGAACAAGGAGACATTTTTTGCCTTACTTATCAGTGTAACAGAAAAATTTTGCTAAATATAACTTATAGGACCGGAGGGCTGTATAAAAATTTTAATTTCGTATTTTCTTAAAGAAATGTTTTTATTGAACCAAATTGCTTTTAAAACATTTTTTTACCTCATTTAAAACATTTTTATAATTGGAACTATATGTCTATGACTAACGGTTTAGGAATTAGCCATTGGACACCGTTGAGATTGGACACCCTGTATATATAACAGAATAAAATAATTACTATTTTTGTGCTGAAGACTAAATTTTTTACATGTTGGCATTTCCTGCAAGAATTAATCTAATTTTCATGATTATTTATTAACCAACAACGAAACTTCCAGAAAAAAGAAGTTTATTATTACTTAAAAAAAACATTTTTAAAGCAAATGATTTAATTAAAAGTTGAGTTTTTCCTTTGCTGTCATTTTTTACGAATTGCAATACTTTAAAATACATATTCACAGTTATTAAATAATCAGGACCACTACGCCATCAAAATGTCAGAGTAAATTTTTTTGTGAAAACAAATCACAATGTTACAATATGGTGTACACATATTTTAAAGTATACAGACATTAAAATTACATTAAAAATCTTAAAATCAACGTTTCGGTTGACATCTATGACCATCATCAGAATTATGATGTTACATTAGTTTAAAGCCTAAATGAACAGTCTTAAAATTATACAAACATTAAAATTACATTAAAAATCTTTAAAGTAACGTGTCGGTTTACATCTACGACCATCATCAGGATTATGATGTTACATTACTTTAAAGTCTAAATGAACAAATTCATGACTCAAACAACAGACAACAGACACTCAGTCAACAGACTCTGTTCATCCAGGGTTGAAAACAAAGTAACATCATAATCCTGATGATGATCGTTGATGTCGACCGAAACTTTGATGTTAAGATTTTTAATGTACTTTTAATGCTTGTATAAGTTTAAAATGTGTATACACCATATAATAACATTATGATTTGTTTTCCCCAAAAACAATTTACATTAAATTCACGTTTAATATCTGTATCCTATTATTACTTTTTAATGAGTGTGTGTGTGTGTGTGTGTGGAAGAGGGGGAGGATGTTGGCTAAGGCTGTGTAATTGGTGCAATATCGAACCAATATAATAAAAAAAATAATTGGAGATTGTTTAAAAATACATAATAAATACAACATTGCTTGAAAATAAAATTGCATGATATTTAACACTTCTTTGTTGCAGAATAATAAAAAATCTCCTTCTCTTAGCCTCTTAAAAAATTCACGGTCGCTGTCAGGCTTTTATCATATTTCCCCCGAAAAATAGTTATTTTCTTGTTATATCAGGAACTGTGCTCAGCGGATTATATTATTTTTATTTTTTCAAAATTTCCCCCTATTGAAAATTTCATTGTTGGGGTTTTGGGGGAACGTATATTCCCCACCTCCATATGCCGGAAAGGATTCAAGTAGCAGAACGGTGGTTGATCTATTGAAAGCTTTTTACTGTATTTTGCAAAGAGGATTTCCTATTTTTGAATGGTTTCATTATTAAGTCAAAACTAGCATTCATATTTGAGGACTGAAGTCAGGCTGCGAAAGACTAAAATAAGTATCTTCTCTTGCACAGGGCCATCTCAATGCATTCGGGAACAGTGGTCTTGCAATTAAAAAATTATGGGGAGGACTGAAAAGACATTTTCAAATAATTTAAACAATTAGGATTATCAATAATTAAAAAATGTATGTTTATAATTGATCTTTCAAACTAATTATTATTGCCGTTATTTAAAAAATCAATTTTTATTTAATTTTTATATATATATATATATTTTTATATAGCAGATTTAAAATACTGAATTCTACAAAGTTTGGATTATCAAATGAAAAGCTCAGATGATAAAGGTGGTTAGTTATACAATCCTCGTTTTGAGACAATGAGCTGAAAATTTCCAAATGGCTATTTGCGTTTATTGTCAAATGCCTCCTTTCTGAATTAAAATCTCTGTGAGTATTGCGTTTTTTAGAATAGTAATTTAACAGATGGTAGAGGACCATTGATTATCTTCAATCATAGGATTAACTCAATTTTTTTTTATTTTGTAACATACCACTTTTATGATATGAGCTCTTCATATAAATAAAACAGCGCACATTGTGACGAAGTGGCTTTTTTTGCAGACATTGACCACACATGAGGTGCGAAAGCCCAAACTTAAATCATGCTTGCCTTAATGTATTTTTTCACTTAGAATCGATTGGTGACATTGAAAATCACAAAAATTGCAAATATAATAATAAAAAAAAAATTATGATGTTGGTGCTGAAGCATGTTTTTTTCAAGTGGACTTTCACTCAATCGAACACCGCTAACTGCCAAAGTCGCAACTGGTTTCTCACTACTCAAATGCCTATACAGAAGAGGAATGCACCAAGGATTTAGCGGAATATACAATATATAGCGGGGTCTTGATTTTACAAGACGAAAATATTGAAAATTATAAAAATTTCAAAAGTCATTAGATATCAAAACCCAATTAATAATTAAAAAAATATTAGGCTCATCATATTGCCTACGAAAAAAGAAATAAAAATTACAACAATTTAAAAAATGGAACTTACATAACTTTTTGTTTTCATCAGCTATACTCGTTTTTGGCTTTCACTTGTTTTTTTCTACTTTCCCCATACGTTACCTTCTAAAAATGAGGCTAGTCGGTATGTAAAGGAAAAAAAAAACGTATAGGTTTCTCATGCTATGGAACTTAAAAGACCAATTCTACATAGTTGACAAACCTTGGAAAAATACACACAATTAGGTAAATTTCGTAAGAAATACTACCTATTACATTCTCCCTTATGTTAGAATTTCTGATTTTTTTTTTGCATTTACGCCGATCATGACCCCTAAAACCCAAAACCACCACCGGTTAAAACTTTATCTATCTATCTATCTATCTATACATATATATCACTTTTTATGGACATGATAACTTCCATAATTTTGCACAAATCTCTACCAAACTGATACATAAAATCAAGAGGCAGAAAATCTCGGTCAAGATCGTTAAGGGGTAAAATCGGATCAACGGTGTGGAGATGGAGAGGGTTTTTGTGAAAACAGGAAAATTCCCATAACTTCTTAATTATGATGCATATCAAATCTGTTTAAAGTTATAATTACTTTTAGGAAAAGGGCCAAAAATTTACGCGTAACAGATTTTGGATATCATTAAAAATGGTCTCAAGGGGAGCAAAAATAGAGTTTTAAGAAGAAAAAAAATTACAACTTCGTCAATTCACAAGATATCAAATCTACATAAATTTATTAAAAATTTTCTTAATATTGTCTACAACTTTTATATTGACAAGTTTTTCATAGGATCAACACTTGCAGCAAAAAAAGAAAAAAAAGTGGAGGTTGGAGAAGAAAAAAAACACAACACAGTTGAAAATTCCCTTTCAGCAGTTCCCGTCAATAACAGGAAATGTACTCTAATTTTTTATTGCAGCTCAATATATGATCCATTGATTTTATATACACAAAGCAACATACAAAAAAAAGTTTATATTTAAAAACAAAACTGCAAGTGAAAACACACTACCAGCAATTATTGCTCATATTCAGTGCTGTAATCGAATTCTTTTGTATCCCTGTAAATGAACGATAAATGCACATCATATTCTATAGTAAGCATGTTGTAGTACACCTCACTGCTGCATATCAGTTTCAATATGTTTTAAATAGTCATTAAAATACATTGCAAGCGATTTTTCCCGATAGATCATAATGTAAAGAAATTCTTTTGAGTGCCCCTGTAAACGAACTATAAATGCTATACACCTCATACTTTAATACCGAACATGCCACGCAATAATCCTCAATAACATACATAAATTACGTAGCAATGCAACTATATTTACTCTAGTTAGAGCGTGGATAGTCAACCAGACAGACGGCCAGACAAACCGAATTCATAACCACTTTTCAACTATGTTGTAAAGTGTTAAACATGCGACTTGCTGAGCTAACGTTGAAGCCCCTGATCTTCAGATTTACAAGTTAGAAATGTAATAAATATGTATAGTGCATGTTAGGTGCTTTCGTAATTATATAAATACGTAGCACCTATAGTCGTCGCTCGGTCCGTCTGTCTGTCTGTCCGTCCGCATATAACAGAGCAAAAACTACCCAACCGAATGGTCTGAAATTTTAAATATATAATTGTTGCAAAATTTTGTGGAGTAATTTCAAATTTTATGAAAATCGGATGTATAATTTAATTACAGGGACAGTCAAAAGTTTTCCTAATAGATATGCACTTATGAAGTGCACTAAAATATACATTCAGTACAATATGCGGCGCAAAAAAATATTTATAAAACTAGCTATAGTACGAACGCACCTCATTTGCCACGTTTGACGTGCAATTTACAACTTGTTTGTGTACAGAATTGCTTTTTCAGAGATGAATCATTGAACTGTTATTTTCAAGGTAATGAAAACCGTAATCGAAATATATTTTATTTAAACTGAAATGGGAATATAAAAGAAGGAAATGATGTTCCAGTTCGAAACCTTGCTTTCTTTCTTCATTTATAATATAATTAATTCAAATTCAAATTCAATTTTTAATTCTCCTTTTGTTCAAGACGACAAGAATATTTCGCTATTCCCATCCTTAAGATTTTTAAAAACCTCTCGTTTACTTCCCCTTCTCTACGTCCTTTGCCATTATGTAAGTAAGTGAAAGAATTAATAACTGAATTTAAAATTATTTCTTATTGTTTTTTTCTTTAAATCTCACAAGGAAAAAAATCAAGCGGTTGTTTAAAAAAGAAAAAAAAAAGAATATACTTTCGTTTTCAAAAGGTAAAAGTCTCTTCGGAATAAGAAAAGAGGAGCTTCCGGTTCAGTAAATGTTTCAGTAATATGATATTATGAGATATGTATTCATTTTCTAAGAAATGATTCACGTATTTAGAATTGTGAACTGTTTATAAATATTCATTTAGAAGTAGCTGTAGAGTTTGACAGGTTTCCCATGCCTGAATAGGGTTTTTGAGATGAAGTAGACTGTTAAATTATTTCAGGTGATAAGGTAATTTTTATGTTTTAGTAAGTTATTCACATGAATTTAAAATCACGCACAGTGTGGTATAATCGAAACTTTCATTTCCTTTAAAAATTTTAATAAAATTTTACATAAAATCATATTTAATTTATAAAATTATTTAAACAATTTTTTCTTGAAACATATTAGGTTATTGCGATGAACATAGTTCGGTAAAGAAATACAAGAATTAAATAGTGAAATACATCCAATTTTGGATTTACATTAAGGTGCACATATTGCAAAGCATTCACACTTTAAAATTTTAAGTTCTTAAACTTTACCTCTTTAAAAATATCATAACTTTTTAAACACTTGAAAATTCAATAAATTTAATTTAAACCAAAATACTGGAGCTGACACTCGTGATTTGTGCCTGTGAAATTCGAGGACATTCGTTCACCTCGATTTACACACGATATTTTACTTACGCGTTTTTAATTTAACACGATTTTTTAAATATCATTCTCCTTTTACACGATTTGTTTTCATTTAACACAATCAATACATAACACCTTTTCCATAATTATTATTATTACACTTCTATAATGCTAAGGATGTTCGTTCACCTCGATTTACACACGATATTTTACTTAAGCGTTTTTAATTTAACACGATTTTTTAAATATCATTCTCCTTTTACACGATTTGTTTTCATTTAACACAATCAATACAAAAACCTTTTCCATAATTATTATTATTACAGTTCTATAATGCTAAGTCAGGGCCCAATTATGACTTTTGGGGACCGTGATGTGCACAACCTTGACACGGGCCTCCCAAATGCATATACTATGTAGAAATAGTTTTCGTACATACATAGCTATATTAATATATATTTATAATGCGATAAATAACTCTTTTTAATAACAACATGTAAGATTTACGTATAAAAGTGCAAGTACGGTGTAACTTGTTACACCGTTATACTAACATTGGAAACCGGAATAAATATATCTTAGATCTCATACTTAGCGAGATTTGTAAAATGATAAAATTGTATACTACCATTAAGTCTGAATCGGCTTAGCGGTTTGCTAAAGCGATCATACTTTTGAAAAAAAAAATCACGATCCACGCCTCGCTATAGTACATAATCTAATATTAAATAAATAATGAATCTTTACAGCCTTTTATATAAACTTTATTTATAGATCTGAGGTCTTCTAAATTTTGGGCTACCGGGCC
The DNA here is from genome assembly GCA_963932465.1 of Maratus speciosus. Lineage (NCBI taxonomy): Eukaryota > Metazoa > Arthropoda > Arachnida > Araneae > Salticidae > Maratus > Maratus speciosus. Next base: position 349,145,865 of record OZ010796.1, read on the forward strand.
TGTGCCCCGTATGGTGATGCATTAATTTAACCCTGAATTAAACGGAAATCTTCCATTAGTTTAAACAACGATTATTGAAAATGAAAATCGCTGTTTACACGCTTACGCTTGTAATTCATTTTCTATTTACACATCTACAGAATGAAATCAATGCAAATGTACAAATGACTCTAAAATAAGCATCATATCATTTGTTGAATAGAAATAATAAATATTAGGGAGCAAAGAATAGGCAAACATATAAATAAACACAATTTTATTGTCAGTTATTAATGTGCAAAGTGCTCTTCCGTCGTTGTTTAGCCTTCAACGAAATGTCTTCAACCAATGGAAAAAATTCCTTCACTTGATTATACTATATTCTAAAGGGTTACCCTATTGTCCACGAACCTCTTTTTGCTTAGAAATTGAAATCTGTTTCAAATTTCTACTTTCAAAACATTTTGAGTATAATTATATACACTGGTTTCCAAAAATTAAGGAAAAATAACAAAAGTAGCGATTACTCAAAATGTTACAAGTAGATTTTAATAAAACTGAGATACAATTTACAACACATAGTAAGGTATAAAATAATATTAAAATAAATTAGCAGACGATTGAGGTGTTTCAGAAATTAATACAATTATAAAATAAACAAAATAAATGTCTCAGTTTGTTATAGGAAAAGTACCTTTAATATGGAGTATGATCACCCCTAGAAGCAATACAGCACATACAGCGAAGTGTGATGCTGTCAATTATGCGATCGATAAGTTTGCTGGGAATTGCGAGCCATTTCTCTTGTAAAGCAGTTGTAAGCGTGGCAAGGGTCTGAGAGATTGAGAGCAGATACACATCTTCCTAAAGCATACCAAAGATGCTCAATGGGATTCAAGTTTAGTGATCGCGCTGGCCATTCCATGCGCTGAATTGTTTGGTTCTGATAATTGTTTGGTGCACATAAGCATCAAGAATGTCATCTCTATAGACGTGAGCATTCACAGTTCCACGTGGAAAGACATGGGGGTTTGTACGTCCGCCCAAAGAGATACCATCCCAAACACAGGCACTGCCTCCTCCATATGAATCTCTTTTACGAATGTTTGATGGATGATAGTGCGCTCCCTGTTCTCTCCAAATCAAACAATGCCTACTATCACTTTGGAGGCTAAACAGGAACGCATTTGTGACGAGAGCATGCCGCCATTGATCAGCCGTCCAGTGGATATGTTGACGTGCCCACCTTAAACGTTCCCTCCGGAGACATGAGGTGAGCGGCACACAAATATCTGGTCGCATCGCGTAAAGACCAACTTCATGAAGCTTTCTACGCACTGTAGGCGTTGAGACTAACCTTCCAGTGACTACAGCAAGGACGGATTTAAGATAAGAGGGTGTTGCTGTTCTACTCCTTCGTACACATAACCGCAAATGTCGGTCATCGGTGCTTGTCGTAGCTGTTGCTCGTCCTTCGCTGAACCTTCTGGAGGCGAAATCAGTGGTTTGAAAGTGTTACCAAAGCCTATGAGCAACAGAAGGACTCACATTTAGCCACCTGGCCACCTCTGTCTGACTTTGACCTACATCCAATCTTCCAATAGTTCTATATCGCAGTTATGTGAACAAATGATATCTAGAGGTCATACTAATAAATTGGCTATCTCAGTTTTCTTATCTCATAATCACATGCAACACCAGCAGCCGTACTCTCTAGCATGTATTTTTATGCTCCGCAGAGATGACGCAATCAGATTGAAGCACCACTACTTTACATTTTGTAATTTTAATCAGCATCTTTTAATTAACAACATATCCAAATTTCATACGGATAGGTTAATTTTTGAACGAGTTATCGCTCTTTTTGTGATTTTTCCTTATTTTTTGGAAACCAGTGTATTATCTTTACGAAAATAAAATTGTTTTACTCTATCGTTAAGCTTGCTTATGTAGTGTGTTTTAAAGCTAAAAGCAAAGTTATAATTCCAATGCTTATTTAAAAATTTCAATTTTTGTATAAAAATAAATTTTACCAATTTTTTTGTTCCCTACTAAAGTAGCAAACGATATGAAATAAATACAATTTTGGTATGTGCAACTTAACAACAATTAGTTTGCATAAGTTCCGTGTCCAAAAATTAGTGACAATGTTTTCCAAGTGATCTTTTTCTAATATAAGAGATGTTCATTATATGTAGTACAATCTTTATACGATAAATGTTCTGCCCGCAATAAAAGTTAAGATTAAAGCAGGAATTTTCATAGGTTTATTTTATTATTTTTTGCTGTTGTTTTAGATTTGGAATCAATATTCCATTTCTCCATAGCTACAACGTATCTTAATATGTCTTTTATTACACAAATTCTTCGAAAACGCATCTGTCGTATAAAAACGTAATTTGCGGTGATAGAAGTTTTTTTAATTCTTAATTCCAGAGGAATGGAAAGCCCAATGGTAGATTGTAAACTTTAACAGGTCATCAATGAAACTATGGGGTAAATTGGTTAAATATACGTTTTATATACCACGATCGACACAAAATCTCATTTATCATTATTAAAATTAATATTATTGCACTTCTATAAGTTAAGCTGAAACCTTCCATAAGTTTTAGACGACGTTTATTGAAAACGAAAATCGTAGCATACACGCATATCTACAGAAGGCAATAAATGGAAATGTACAGAAAATTATGCAATAGGGGGAAGTAGTGTAAAACCGTACAGTCGGGTAAAACCGAATATCTCAGTTTTAGCTCAATTTGAGAAGCCCTCTCTTGGGTCATGCCTGAAATATTTAGCTTTACAATAAAAGGTGAAGCGGTCATTACGTTATCTCCATACTGGTATATGGGACATTCTCACAAGCTTTTGACTTTTGGGGAAAAAAATCCGACAAAATTAAACTTGCTAAAATAACATTTTAATCTGATAGACGAATGCCTTAGTGATTCAAAATAAAGAAAAAAATGGTCAGCAGCAAAATTTTTTTTATTTAACTGAGGTTTAAGTTAAACTTGCGAGTTTAAATTTTCCTTACCATTTTACCCCTATAACTTTTTTTTCTTTTAAATTTTTACTTATAATGAATTTGCATAGTACCCACAGGACATTCAAAAAAGAAATAATAACAATGTAGTACTTTTATTGCAGAATTTTTGTATAACATTGTCTTAAAGGGGTGTTAAAGAAGGGACGGTAAGGTAAAAAAAAGGGGATGGTATTGGGAAAAAGGGACGAAATGGTAAAAAAAAGGATGGTAAGGATGGAACAGTAAGGAAAATTACCACCTATTTTTTTGGAAAATAATGTTAAGACTAAGTGATAGCCACAATGTTCATTGATTTTTAGAAACAGTTGTTAACATTGGATTAATTTTTTTTTTTTTAATTTACCTCGAAAAGTGCAGGAATAAACCTTGGGGACGGTGAGACTACCAATAAAGCCACGATGCTTGAAATTGATATTTAAATGCCGATTTAAATTCTACAGTAAATTTCCTGCCAAAGAATTTTAGACATTATTTCTCTAGCATACTTCTGCATGAGAAAAAACTTGAAAAAAATTCTGTGTCTGCATCTGAAATGATTTTCTGTATAATTTTAGAAGAGGGGTGTTAAGGAATCTAAAACCCAGGGACAGAGTTTATAAAATAATAACAACCCTAAAAATGTGTGCAGGTTAATTTTTAGCTACATATTAATATAAAACAATAGTTCCAGTTTCAGAAAAAAATTACATCGAATTATTTTTATTGAAACAATTATATCCAGACAGCTCCAAACTTAAAAATCAGCATCAGGGACACGGGATGGTATAGGAGTTTTCCAGGTGTTTGGACCCCCCAACATCGTCCAAACTTATTTATCTCGTTAATATTGTTGTGCAATCATGCAATGGGATGTTTCCCAGTATATGAAATAAAAAAAAAAAACACAAAAAAGTGTATTAAAATAAAAATTATTATTGAGGGACACGAAAGTCAAAAGATTGTGAGAATGCCCCATATAGATATAGTTTCTGTGTTGGAAAGTTTATTTATAATGTTTTTGTTTTAATTTTTGCTAGTTTTTAAAATTATTAAATATGAAAACATTTAAGCTTACTGAAACTCTTTATATTGTTATGAGTAGCATTTATAATAAGGATTTATTTCACACAATGAAAGTATTTCTATCATTTAAAGGAACATTTTTACTGTTTTTTTTTTTTTTCAGATCCACTTTCTCTTGAAATAAAACATGATATCTTACGTGGAATAAAAAGGATATTGAAAGACAACAATTCAAGAGCCATGTTTGATATATGGACAAGAGTGATTAGGATTTTTATAAAGTTGATAAAGATCTTTTCTGGAAACAGGAAGATGATTATCTTTTTCTCTTTAAATATAAAACCATTAGACTTATAATTAAAATATTATTAGTTTATAAATTAAAAATTGTCCAACTGAGAGAAAAGTGTCCAGGTCGGGAATCGAACCCAAGACCTTTGTTTTAGATAGCCAAAGCTCTGCCTGTTGAACTACCTTGACCGATAACCTGTCGACACATTCTCACCCAAAAAAACAACTAATTATAGTTAAAATTTCAATTCGTATGTTACCTCTACCAATCAGATTGATTGAGTTAAAATTATATAAAAAGTGTATCTACGTTTCCATCGTTTACAATAGAGTTCAGTTACCTGTAGTGTTTTCTGTTCAGCTGTCTACATGACACACCAGATCAAAAAGGTTTTCTGGGTGAGAATGTATATTTGCCGGCTGTCGGTTTAGGTAGCTCAATACCCAGAGCATTGGCGATATAAGTCAAAGGCCTTGGGTTCGATTTACGGCCTAAAAATTTTTCCCTCAGTTGGAAAATTTTCAGTACGTATGTTATCTTTACCCAGTTAGTTTGATTGACTTAAATTTATGACAAAAGATTACTAGTTTAGTTTGGTAGTAAAAACTGTAAAATAAAATACGTTGTTCTTTTGAAAAAAGTATAAACTTTTTCATTTCTGTAAGATTAACATATCCATGCGGTTTTACACAACCGGTAGGGCAAGACCGAATGATTTGACTTTTTATAATTAATCATTTATTAATAAAAGTGTGATTTTTATAAAGCTAAACGAGAAAACTTCTTTTTTACAATTTGCAAAATTATAATGAAGATCCCTTTGTCCTTAAATGTTAAATCATTTGACTTATAACGGAAATATCGCTCACCCGCAAGAAAAGTGACACATCTTGCAATAATTCATTTTATGTTTTATTCCATAAATGGGTGTGTCATAGGTTCGTCTTGCTACTAAAATTATTATTTGTGTCGTTATACGGAAAACCTCTATATTACACTATGTGCCACTTTTCCACAATATGAAATACGCAGCGATGAAACAAGAAAAACGACACAACTCACAAAAAGTTTTCCATAAGCTCATACTCAAGCAATTTATAAAGCTTAATATATTGTCAATTGATTAATAGTTAGGTCATAGATTAATAGTTACAAATTCAGAATTTGTCAGGTAGATAGTGATGTTGTCGAATGTTATTTTTGAATGAATATAATAGTCAACGCGTGACAAATATAATAGGTACTTGTTTGTGGATGTATTTACAAGACATTGCTTCACGTATTGGCGGTGAAAATTTGGAATTAACTTTTTATTGTGATAATTGAGACGGACAAAATAAAAATAAATATATTATTTTATTATTCGTGCATGCTGTTAAGACCCTAAAAATGTACAAAATTACAGTAAAATTCTTGATCTGTTGACACACGTAAATGAAGGCAATGCTGTCCATTTAGTAACAGAGAAACAAACAAACAAATAATAATAATAATAAATACGACAAAATTTACTTCCCTCAACAGTACATGATATTGATTAGAACACCAAAAAAAACGGGGCGTCATTTTTCAGTGAATGATTTAGTTCATTCTGATTTTTTAGGTTTAAAACGATTGAGTGGTGAAGTGGGGTGTGCATAGAAATTATTTGAAAGATAATGAAGGTAACGTTCTTCAGTTTTACAGAATCAAAATTTGAAGATTTGATAAATCAATACATTTTTTTATCAACGTAAAATATTCTTATCACCAAAAGGATTTTTCTGAGTTTGAAATTAAAGCTAGAGGTAAAAGAGAGCTATCACTAATATTTTTGAGAATGAATGATAATATATTAAAGTTAAAACAAGAATGAAAAATCGTGCATCCAGCATAGATTATGTAACACTTTCAACACATTCAGTATACTGTAACAAAACTTCACAGTTTATTAAGGTGAAATATATCTGATAAACAATTTGAAAAACTCATACCGCAATTGAAAAGCCAATTTCTGCAATTACAATCAAGTCGGAAAAATATCAGATTTTTTTCTCTTTTTTTGTGCTGTCCTGTATATGATCTATGGATTTGTATGTATACTACATAGTATGCAAAAAGTTAGTTCAGTGAAACGCATAGCACAGTTGAAAATTTACATTCAGCCATTTCCGTGAATAAACGGAAATGTACTTGAGAAATTTTGTGCAGCCCTGTATATGATCTATAGTATTTATCCACAAAAAATAGTTCAATTTAAAAACGCTTACCACAATTTCAAACGCACTTCCAGCAATTATTGCTCATAGACTCCAATAATTAAATTTATTCTTTAGCCGAATTCTTTTGTGTGTGACGGTAAATGAACGATATAGTCTATGCAGACCATATTCTACAGTAAATGCCGTAGTACACAGCGATATATATAAATTTCAGTATGTTTAAAATAGTGTGATATTAAAATACACCGCAAACGATTTTTCCTCATAGACCGTAATGTAACGGAATTCTTTTCAGTGTCTCTGTAAATGAACCGTAAATGCTATAGACTTCATTTACAATACCAAACATGCCATAAGTGATACCCAATAACTTTTAAGAATTTCATGGCAATCGAGCTATACTTATGCGAGTTAGAGCACGGACGGACAGACAGACAGACAAACGGACAGATATATAGACAGACAATAGGCAGACAAGCATACAGACAGACAAACCGAATTCATGAACGCTTTTCAACTTTGTTGAAAAGTGTTAAAAATTCGCAGTTTTGAACATACTGTTTCGAAAGGCGACTGGAATTTGACAAATTGTGCAACAAGAAAAGTGTCACAACTCAACAAGGGGTTACATTTATTAGGTGGGGGTATAAATTTACTAAATCCCCCCTATTTCTTTTATGTCTTTATTCTTAAAGGTTTTACGCATTATTTATATACTTTTACAGCTGCATGCAGAGTTAAGTACTATCGTTTTACACATTTAAAAAAAATGAGAAACTTTTTATTCGCCTCTCCTGTGAAATTTACTTTTGTCGAGATGTGTCACTTTTCTTGCGGGTGAGCGATATGATTAGTTCAGTTCTTTAGCTCAACATGTAAAATAAAATATACTGTTCCTTTATAAAAGAAAGTCTAAACCTTTTCATTTCCTGTAAGATTAAAATATCCATCTAATTTTATTCCACCGGTGGAATATTTCATGATTTTTCTTTTTATAAATAATCATTTATTAATAAAAAATTGATGACATATTCATATATTTAAAATGGAATTATTGTACAAGGATAGGTGCAGAGTATGTATGCAAAGTAACATTAAATTCTGTTAGACATTTCAGAAGCTTCAAGAAGTAACTAATAAGGTATGTGGCTATAACAATTCTTTCCTCTAAGCATATATCAGCTGTTCAATAAGAATAAAAAATACAGCAGCTTTTGGTAAAAAATTTCTGAATGAACTTTTTCTTACATAAAAGATATTCGTTACATGTAATACAATCTTTATACGATAAAATATTCAACACGCAATAAGAGGTAAGATTAAAACAGTAATTTTCATAGGTTTATTGTATTATTTTTGCTGTTTTTTAATACTTTCCAACAAAGTTGAAAAGTGTTCATAAATTCAATTTGTCTGACTGTCTGGCCTTCTTTTAGTGCTCTCGTAAATATATTCGTATTCACATGTAATTTTTATATGTCATTGAGGTTTACTATAGAATTTTCGGCATTGAAAATGAAGTATGTCGCAGTTGCATTCATAGTTCGTTTATATATCGTATTGGGAAACAAAGTTTCAGATGCAATTGAATGATATTATAATACTTCAAGCATAATAAAATTGATATGCATTTCTGAAGTGGACAAAAACATGCTTTTTGCAGAAGTATAGAATAAGTATATTTTATATTTCGGTTACAGGAGCGCACAAAACAATTCTATTACATTAGGATCTATGTGGAAAATCGTTTGCGGCATTTTTTAATGATGTTAAGATGCTTAAAACATAATGAAATTTAAAAAAGATCGCTTAGATGGGCTAGAACATGTTTTCTATAGATTATCGAGAGCGTAGCGTTTATCGTTAAATTACACAGGGACGCTCAAAAGAACTCGGTTACTGGACAGTAACAATAACTGCAATACGCATTTCATTGTTTGAAAAAATAAAAGTTCATAATAATATACTGTATGTGTCGGAAAGTGTTTCATAATCTATGGATGTTGCACGATTTTTCGTTCTTGTTTATGTTTAGAATTAATTTTTCATTTCTTCATAGCTAGATTTTTTTTTCTTTCTTTTTTTTTTAGACGAAATCTTCGGCAACGTATCTACTTTGTAAGAATAGAATTTGGTGTGATGAAGAATAACTTTTTATGTCTTATATCCATAAAAAATGAAGAGTTCATTCTAAACTTCGGTACTTTACCAGCGAAACACAATTCTTTGATAGATTTCTCTTGTCAGATTATTGCGGTAAATAAATTTACAGATGCAAGGATATTTATTTATCACAATAAAAAATGTCCTTGTATATATCGTGATATATAATGGAAAATAATCTTTTGTTATATTTTATATCCACAAAATGGAAGTTTGGATCAGACTTCAACCAACAAGTGGCTTTCAACGAAATCATGATATTTAAATTATTTTTTTAATTAAATTTGTGTTTGCTGAAAAATAGTCTATTCCTGTAGATAATAGTCTATTGATATATCTCAAGGAACAAGGAATTTTAAGAATAAAATAGCGAAATAATGGCAAAAAATATTGTGTAATTTTATTTTTGTACAAAGGGAAGTTGTAAATGGCTTTAAATTGTACGTTTTCCTTTCTTTTTTTTTTGTGTGTGTGTGCAAATGGTGATATTCAATTTTATTAGTTCTTTAATTAAGTTGCAATTGGCTGCAAATAGACTATTGCAGCAGATGAATCTCAAGAAACTAATGTATGATAAGAATAAAATTATGAAATAAAGGGAAAAACTATTTGGTAAGTTTTATTTTCATTAAAATGGAAGTTTAACTTAAATTCCATTTGTTGCGCACGTGAACTCATAATATTTAATTTATTTAATTCATTAATCAACATTTTTAAGGCTCAAAGAAGACTATTATGTTATATAAGTTTCAAGACATAATCAAATGTAAGGATTCAACTGTGAAAAAATGACAAACATTAATTATGTGATACACAGCTGCCAACTTTTACGCTTTTTGCTTACCACTAAAATTTAAAAGAAAATTTTGACTTATTTAATTGCAGATTTCGCCAATTAATTAAGTCAGAATTTTCTTTTAAATTTTAGTGGTAAGAAAAAAGCGTAAAAGTTGGCAGCTACGGTAATCTTTATTTTTTACAAATATGGAAGATTGAGCTTTAAATCCTTTCTTTCTCTCTGTGTGTGCGTTAAATCATAATATTTCATTCATTTAATCTTTTATCAAACATCTTTAGGCTCAAAAAAACTCTTGCTTTACAAAAGTTTCAAGACATAATCAATGATAAGTTTTCAATTGTGATATAATGGTAAAAAAAATAAATTTTGTAATATTTAAATATATATGTTATAAAGCAAAAAAACACGTCTGTGAGTAACGCGACGTCATATCGGCAGTGGCCGAGGCTAACGAGAAAGATAGGCTACCGCGGTGGGTCCAATTCTTCTTTTTTTACAGACCACTGGAGTCACGTGATGCTCTTTTCGCACACCTTCATTGGTGCATTCGAGCATCACGTGACTCCAGCGGTCTGTAAAAAAAGCAGAATCGGACCCACCGCGGTAGCCTGTCTTTCTCGTTAGCCTCGGGCAGTGGCAATATCTGACCAATAAGTTTCGCTTTAACTGCATTTTTTTTACCTCCTAAACACCGCATAATTTAAATGTTTACATCGTCGAATAGGGAAAAAAATTGATATTTCAAATGCAATTTGTTTGAAAACTGTATCTCAATTTACTGATTTTTTATGGTATTTAAAATAATTATTAAGCATGAATATTTTAAAAAATCTATTCTCTATCGCGTGTAGTCAGATTCAAAAGATGAACCAGTTTGCACTTAAAGCAATATAAATAATTCAGAATTCTTTTACGGCTAATTCACTACACACTGCTACAGCTAATTCGCGGCAAAACTTCCTTAATAAATAAGTAAAATACTAATATAATATAAATAAAACTCAAATTTAACTGACACGCAATCGAACTACACACTTAAATTTCCAGAATAAAAAAGGCTGTTGTAAGTAGCGATTTTTACCTATTTGTTTGGATTTGAACTTCTAGGATGCGACTTATACGAAAGTATAGCTTTTAATAAATTCCAAAACTTTATTTGAATGCATAATGGATATTTTTCACATAAAAATACTTTTTGGTGTTGTTACAGGAAATTAAAAAATATATATTAAATTAAAAAAATCTATTACAGTTTTCAATGAAAAACAAGTGGGTAAGTGTGATCACAGATCGCACAGAGGATTTTGTTTAATATTTCTTTCAAAACACTTTATCCTTTCGCAAAATCTGTTAGTTCCACATTTCGCAACCAGGGGCGCACTCTATTCTAAACAAACATCTATCCAAACGAAACTCCCTTTTACAAACTATGCGTAGGTATATTAGTCGAGGGAATCGGACCCATAGCACCCGAGATAGATAGGCGCCCCCAGGCGGTAAAAACTGGAACTAAAATATGTACGGCTATGGTGCATAATATGAAATAGTGATTAAAAGAGTGTAGGCAAAAGTTAGAAAAGTGCACCTCTGGTGAAAAGTGTGGAGGTTAGAAAAATTCCTAAAAATACAGAAGTTAGAGCACGGAGGGGTAAATAATATAAGACTTTTTCAAAATTTTATGATATGTCTTTTGATGTGAGGTGTTCAGCTATAAGTATCCAAAATTTCAAGTCTTCAACTCAATTAGGGGCTTAGTTAGAATAAAAAAAAGTAAAATGCACAAGTTAGAGCACAGACGGGGTAAATATAAGACTTTTTCAAAATTTTATGATTTGTCGTTTGATGTGAGGTGTTCAGCTATAAGAATCCAAAATATCAAGTTTCTACCATATGTAGTTTCAGAGAACGGGCTCTGTGACAAACAGACAGACAGAGGAGTGAGACGAATAGAGTTTCGTCAGATAAACGAAACCCTAAAAAAGAGGTTTTCACCTTTATTCTGTAACACGGGAAGACCGGGTTGAACCCCTTTGTATTTTATAAAAATTGAAGGTTGAGGTTAAGCTTTAAATCAATTCTTTTCTCTCTGTGTGTGCCTGAAATCACAATATTTAATTATTTGAATTTATTAATCAGGTTTCTCTTGGCTGGAAATTGACTCCTGCTTTATATAAATTGCAAGACGCTAAGTGTGATGAAAAGCATGATAAAAATTCAGTTGTGAGAGAATGACAATTTTGTAATTTTTATTTTAATAAAAACGGAAATTTCAGGATAGTCTTTTTTTTTTTTTTTTTTTTTTTTTTTTTAAGATATCTTACTATTTAATTCTTTAACTTTCCAACTACCAAGACGGGTCGAATGGATCCAAAAAACCTTTGTACATTTCTACCTCATTTACACAAAAATTGCAGCTAATAAAATAAGTGTCTAATTACTACAAAAGAATTTCTTCTTATTCTGTGTAATTTATTAGCATTACTCGTTAGAGATCCATAATTTATCTGTATTTTGGTAATTCTTGATATTTACACACGGGTCCAAATGATCAAAGGACCCGGCTGACTGGCAATTCTTGTATAGTGTTTTTTCTTTTGATAACATTAGTCGGCAAAAAATAAAAAAAATCCTCTCTGCAAACTAAATATGTAAAGTGTACAGATCTAATATTCCTAATTCTAAATATGTTATTCCAAATTGCTCCAGCATTTTTCCGAGAAACAGTTTTATAATAAGAAGAAATAATGAAGGACTGTTATAATAATTTGCAATGCTAGATGAAATTGAAATCATGGAAAAGATGCTTTCACTGTCTTTGATATCAAATTCATAAAATTTTGCGGGAAAATCTGGTTTGTACTGTGCATTTTTCATTTTATGTCCCCTCCCCCACTCCTTTCGTGTCCGAATTTACTATTTGCTATCCACAAATATATTTTTATTCCTTACCGCTGTAATTCTTGTAATCATATTTATGCATTTATTTACAGGTAATTTACATATTATTATCTACATTTTATGGTTTACGAAATTCCCACTTATGTTTTAGCAACATATAAAAAATACCTTAATTTTAAAAGCAAACCCTCCTACCAAAGAAATGTACGTGATACAGTAATTTCGTTACCATATTTTTATTTAGCAGAGTGAAATCTATAAGAAGCAACTATTATTTTTACAGAGAGGATTTTGATGCCGACCAGTGTGTAATCGGAGAGTTATGAAGTTTCTCTTTACTCAAAATAGGCTATTGCATTATACACAGTTTAAATTTGCTTATTTGCAAAATATACAAGCATTATGTGGTTACGTCTGGTTGCTAAAGTATGAGCCACGTAAACAGTCCCTGATGAAAACATCGTTGTAAATACATCGTGCCTGTTGTCAGGTGTCCCGATTTACACGGGACGTCCCAATTTTCAAAGGTTCTAAAACTTATTCGGCAAAACCATTGTGCGAGACGCCAAAAGTCTCACTTTTTCACGATGTACAAATTCTTTTACATTTATATTTACACCGGGAGGCGACTGCACAGACCATCACCTCTTCAAGTTGATGTCTAAAGTTCCAGAATTAGACTGAACTCTATTAGCATATTAAAATGAATCTGGTCTGCCAAGTCATATCTCGGTGAAGACCATCTGCAGACTCGATTTTAGTGGATGATCGGTAGGTTTATCATTGTGTTTTCCTGCGCTCGAAGGTATGAAAACATGGAAGATCTGGGAGCAGGAAAACACAATGGTAAACCTACCAGTCAACCACTAAAATCTAAATTCCGGTTTGCAGGTGTTTTCCAGCAAGATATGGCTTGGTAGACCAGTTGCATTTTAATATCCTAATCTCTGTCTAATCCTGGAATTTAAACCGTCAAGGGTCCAGTTGCATTTTAATATCATAATCTCTGTCTAATCCTGGAATTTAAACCGTCAAGGGTCCAGTTGCATTTTAATATCCTAATATCTGTCTAATCCTGGAATTTCAACCATCAGGGTTTGTGTCTGTGCAGCCGCCTCATGGCCTATCTAGTACGTTAGCCTGTATCGATTGGAACTTGCAGTAAAACTTGTAAAAACAGTACTTGTCTATAATAGAACATTTTTAATGTCTCGCCAAAAGGATTACTGCACCAATCTATCGGCTCAGACAGAAATTTCGGAATAACGGCTTTCTCCTGTCTTTAACGAAAAAATTTTCCAGGTTCTAGCGATTCTGTTTTTATCAGTTTTACTGTATTTTGTTCAGTAAACTCTATGAAACGAAATCTGTCCGTAACGTAATCGTGTCTTAAATGTGAAAAATTCATGGTCCTGACGGAAGCAATACCGTTCAATTAAAACTGTACAGTCGGAAACTTCTCTCCAAAACAGAATTTTATCTTGGTCCCTAGTGATTCCACTTTCACAAATTTTACTGTACAAGATTATTGTATCTATTTAATAAGATAAAACTTACTGAGACAGAGTCTCAAGTGAACAAAGAGTAATTCCGTTTTGGACAGGTTGCCGTCTTAGCAGGTATTGTATGTTATTCTTTTCGTAATAGCCATGGAATTTTTTTTACTTTTAAGAGAGGATTCCGTCATACACAAGTTCTATTTCATACGATTTACTGTATTTGTATGTCCCGATTTAGAAGCCACTATCCCGCTTTTTCTGTCTCGCTGTCCCGTTATTTTGTGGTAGTGAAACTGGCAATCCTAGTTGTAAACTATATAACACAGCGCTCCCAACTTCTACGATTTTTTGTCGCCAGATTTTTTTTTTCTTTTGTAATCTCCGGCTTATTTAATTACAGATTTGTGCGATTACGTAAAGCGAAAAGTACTATTAAGAAATGCTGGTAACAACGGCTTTATTTTTTATTGGGATCGATTTTTTGTGGCATAGCTTGTATTATTGTTAGTCAATTTTAAAGGTATAGAAAGATATAAGTTGTCATTTTGGACTTTAAATGAAATGCTATTATTTTAAATCTATTTCTTAACCATTTTCCTTGGTTAGAAATAGCTATCACTGACTATTTGTTCTATTAGGGAAGGTTTTAATAGAACATAGACATTCATATCTCATATTTTCTTACAAAATGAGACTTTTGGCATTTTTCTCATCAAAAATAATATTTATTGGTGTTCATGACCTTCCTTCTCAATGATATTCAAGGTCTTCAAACCGTGCTGGATGACCTCTGTTTTGTCACACTACCTAAAATAAGATAATATTTTGATAACAATGACTACATTATAAAGTTCTGCATCTTTTTTAATGTCGTAAAATAATAATAGTATAAACTTGCAAAAATGCCTTCCGAACTTGTTTGGAATTTGCATAGAGTGATGAATCATCACACGAATGATATTTTTCTTTTCTACAAACCCCAGTGTAGATTTACAGGAAGACCTTGCAAATTTTATTTGCCTGCTAAACTGCTTGATCGTTTTTTATTTGGAGTGCTTTCAAGTTCATAGCAGCGGTCATTGTCTTTTCGTACTAAGAATAGGTACATTAGAAAGAGCAAAATATACTTATTTTTCAGCATTCTGTTAGCTTATAATAACTCCAAGTATTTACGGCTGTTCTGGAATTCAAATTGGCTACTTTTTGACGCATTCCTGAAATCATTTTAATTCGTAAACGCATAAAGTTGGCGAGTGTTCTTACTTAGAAACTATGAATCCGAATAGCGTTTTCCATTATATAGAATAAGTATAAGTAGTAGATATACTAGGATAACTTATAGAATAAGTATAGAATAAGTAGTATTTATAGTTCGTTTACAGGGGCGTGCAAAATACTTTCACACAATAAGGTCTATGGAAAAAAAATCGTTTGCGGTGCATTTTAATCATTTTATAATATTTCAAACATAAAGAAACTGAAAAGGATCACTGAGGTGTACTACAACATGTTTTTTGTAGTTTTTGGAGTGCGTAGCATTTATTGTTCATTTACACAGATGCACAAAAGTAGTTAACTACAGGGCTGACTTTGATCGATAATTGCTGCAAGTGGGTTTTTCGCTGTGGTATGCATTTTATAACTTATATATTTTTTATTGTATCACGCTGAGTGTATAAATTATACAGATCATATACAGGGCAGCGCGAAATAATTTGCACACATTACCGGATATGCATAGCAACTGCTGAAAATGGATATTTACTGAGTTATGGGTTTTTTAAATTGCTTATTTGGATATCTAATTTCATTATATGAAAAAAATAAATTTCTTAGTAATATTCTGTTACCCTTGGAAATTGTTTCATAATCTATAGTTGATGCATGATTTTTCATTCTCGCTTTTTTTTTTTTCCTAAGTGTTGACATTTTTACAAAAATTTTCATGAGTTATAACGGTTTGAAATGGAAACAGGACATTGTGGACACTCTATATTATTCGATTAAACGCCAGATTGTATGATGTTAATAATAATAAAAATAAATCGTTATAAAATTTGGCAAATTGTGTTGTTTGTTATCAATTTGAAAAGCTGAGTGACAAGTTATATGTTTCCAACTTACTCATATAATTAAAAATATGTTGCATAAGCACATTTCAGTTTTAAACGCTAAAAAAAGGTTGAAATTACCCCTTTTTTCCCCCTTCAAAGTCATGCATATGTCATCCTGAGAATAATATTATTCAATTAAACGTCGAATTGTTTGATGGTACAGTAATAATAAAAAATAAAATATGTAAAAATTTGGTACATTGTTTAATCTATGACAACCTTGTATTATCTTTAACGACATGTGTTTTATTCTTTGTCCAGCCTATGCTTTATTTTTATGTGTTATGTTATATTCATATAACTTCGAGTGATCAAAAAGGTTTTTTTTTTCTTTTTATTTTTATTGTCGATAAAATATTCAAAAATGAAAGAAATATTTTATCTAAATTAATTTGTACTTACATTTTTCAACGAGTTTTTCATAAAAAATATTTTGCGACTTCCAACAAAACTCTCATTACATTAAGTTTCACGTAAAAATAGTATGGTTTGAAAACATCACTCTCTTTCCAAAAACAAAACTTAAAGAAAGAACTACAAAGAAACCTCTCAAAAGTTGCTTGCATATCTATCTGCTAGCGTGTATTTTCAGATTTATCTTTATATCGCAAACTTTACACATATGTTTATTAATAATATTCAAAATTGATAAAATCTTTCATATTTGATGATGAATAATGCGCCATTCACTTTGATGAATAGTGTGCCATTCACTTTGATGAATATATATAGTGAAACAGATATATATATAACAATAACAATTGCAATTTAGCGCAGAATTGTAAGTATAGCTGAAAATAAGCTTTCCATAACACCATACTTAAATGGCATGTCACGCAATGTTTAAATAAATGATTCGCTTTAAATTCTTCATTGTGAAATATAAACATGTAGAAAATTATATACCAAAACCAAATTAAGTTTCCTAAATCATGTGAAATGAAAAAGTTAAATAAACGTATAACGTTGATTTTATCAAAAGAACCTTTTAAAATTATTTTTAGCCGTTCAATTAATCTTGTCGCTTAAAAAATAAATCTCCTCTTTTAATTTTACACATTTAATTTTTTTATTTAGAAAATACAAACTTGCTGCTCTTAAAATTTCATTTTTCTTTTGGCTCCTTACTTGGAAAAACACTATTATTCTTAGACTGCATGTACAGCGATATTTTTTGTCTTAATAGCTTTTGAATCAGTTCTTTTATACTCATACATTTTACATCAAAATAATTTTCAAAATTTGAAAATTACATACGAATACAAAAATGATTATAAATAATGTGTTTTTTATTAGGTGTTTGAAAATTTTTTGAAGTTTTTATGTGAAATATATGAACATTTGTTTAGGAAATTTTAAGTTCCTGTACTAGGCACAACTAAGTTTTTATGTTTTAGTTGTATTTCTTTTATATATATATATATAAACTCGGTTTATGGCGTCAGATACCGCCATCCGAAGAATCCTCAAGAGTCTTTTTCCATTTCTTCCGGTCAAGGGTCCATTCCTCTTCCAGACCTCTATCCCTCATTGCCTTTGAGATATCATTCATCCAGGTCTTTCGTGGTCTTCCCCGTTTCCTTTTTTTGTTTGTTTCATAGTTAAATGTTATTTTGGGTAGTCTTTCATTATTCATTCTTTTGACATGACCATACCAGATTAATTGCTTTTTTTGAATATCATCTAGTATGGTTCCCTTTATTTTCATCATTTCCTTGATTCTGTCATTTCTTACTCTTTCTATTCTTGATATCCTGCATGATCTTCTTAGGGCGTCCATTTATACTGCCGCTAATTTCTTTCTCTCTGTCTCCATAATTCTCCATCCTTCTGCTCCATATAACAATATGCTCTTTACAATAGAGTTGTATATATTATATTTTCTTTTCCTCGAGATCTCCTTACTCCACCAAATTGGGAATATTTTCTTTAACGCAAACATTAATTGCCCTTCCAGAATTTTCAATGTAAGAAAATGCTACACCAATGGTATTGAATTTGACTATAAGAACATTTGTTGTATTCCTGTGTGGCACCGTTTGCTTTCCAAATGCTTTTCCATAAAGTGTCCTTAACTTGGATTGTGATTGATCATATAAATTATAGTTCATTATGATTTGTTTACAGTATTTCTTTCAGGCCATTGGCTTAGGATGTGGATTTTTCTGAAATAGGGCGCGTGGGGAGGCACACATAACATTATAGAACATGGTTTGCTATTTGTAATGTATTTTCAAATTTTCTACGAAGAAGGGTGTGTGTGTGTGTGGGGGGGGGGGGGGGCAGTCTCTCCTGGGAAGCACACCCTCCAGGAGAAGTGCTTTAAAGAAATATTTTTTGTTTGGTAGTTAGTTAATCGTGATGGAGTCATTTTCATTAATTTTTGCCCCATTTAAAAAATTACCTAGCACTATAAATAAATAAATAAAATCTATTTATATGATATCTATAGAGCTCTTTAATTAAACACTTCATTTTAAAGTAGATTATTTTTCATTCTCGTATTACTGTTTTGTTTTTGTGTGAAAGCCAAATAAAAAATTCCAAATAATTTTCTAGCGACTATCAAGCCATAGGAATCGGACTTTTTTAAATTCCAGAGTTCTCAGTAGAAAATAAGAAGCTGTAATAATTTCTTCTTTTCACAAACTAATTGATTTAAACTCGACAGACAGAGCCGTTGCATTATGAAATTTGGGTATTTTAGAGTCTGTGGGTGCTTATTCTAAGACTTCATTTACTCATCATTAATTTCACTTAAATTTCATGTCTATAGAGAGCTTTAATTAAACACTTCAGTATAAAATAGATTATTTTTCATTCTTGTTATGAATCTTTCTTTTATTTTTCTTAGTGAAGCCAAATGAAAAATTCAAAACAATTTTCATCGAAATAATTTTTCGTACAATAAAATTTGGGTATAATGAAGGGAACGAATATTTTTTCCAACTGGATTAAATCATATTCAAGGTTGGAATAGCACAGTTGAAGTTTATTCCAACAGAGCGAAAAATGTCCAGACCAGGAATCATGGTATAATCAGGAAACATGGTATATAATAATTACATGGTATACAGGAGTTTCCGTGTTAAAGAACTTTCATCATGTAAATGCTATAATTATAGCTCGGATGAATGAAACTAGCGCTGTAGTCCAACAAGTAAGAGTGAATTATGTCAGCCAGTTATCGTCCGGATAGCCTAACAGGTAAGGCATTGGCACGGCACGCCAAGTATCCAGGTTCGATTCCTGGTCTAGACATTTTTCGCTCTGTTGGAATAAACTTCAACTGTGCTACTCCAACCTTGAATATGAATAATAAAATTTGGGTATTTTACAATTTGTGGGTGCTTATTCTAAAACACTTCATTTTAATATATCTATTCCTCGCTGTTACCAAAAACAGTGGAATTTCTTTCACAGTTATATCAGAGTTTCTAAAAATTCAGAGTCTCTGCAGCTGTTCCAATTCCTTCCTATTACAAACTAATAGATTTTTCAATACAGACAGGACCCCACAAAAGAATTTGGATATTGTAGATTTCGTGGTTGTTTATTGTAAGCTGTTTGTTTTAAAGGCGCCATAGTCCTATATTAATAGACTGAACTATTAAAATAATCCATTCAAAAATCAGTACCTAAAATATTACAGTATACCTAAATTATTGTGAATTCCTAATGTTGGATTTCGATGATTAATTATTAGTTGCGAAAGTATAAAATGTGCAGACATAAACCTATATCTACGATAATAGTCAAGAATGTTTAAGTTTTTTTTATATATGTTACTGCCGTGAATTTTTATGAATCCAAATATTTCGATACAAAATAAAATAGAAAACAACTTAAAAGTTTCTAAAAAGGAAACAGATCACACCTTACTAAACTTCTATGTATAATTAATAAATATACCGTATCTGATATAAGCTATTGAGGTTAAGTGCTTCAATCTATAAACAAATTAACATGAGAGCATACTTGCGAATATTTCAATAAAATTATTTAAAAATTGAAATGGACGAAGATTTAAATGAATTACTTTGGGTCAACTGAAAAGGAAATAGTATTTAGCTTTATAAAAACTTCTCGTATCTTAACCCAGGGATAGTTTCGACTGTTTTTGAGAGTTTATTAAACAAAATTCGTGTAAGGCACAACTGTATAAAATGGCTTTTAAAAACGATGTTGGTATATTCCAACACACAGTGTACACATTCTATTAGTATAAAAAGCCACCACAATTATTTTTAATTTTATATTAATTTTCTAAAACTGATGCAAAATATACCATAGAAGCGGTTAATTTACACTATCTAATGCATAAATTATTTTAAAGCAAACTGATATCGTGGTGGAATGAAGACCTACTTAGAATTTACTGTATTATTTGTTATATTATTAAACACATTAATTACTAAGTTTGTATGCTTATTTAACGCTATTTGTTTACCTTAAAGCATAAGAGGAAATTAGCGGAAGTGGATTTTTTTAAATTTAAAGTGATAACAAATTAACAAAAAAAAAAAAAAAAAAGCAATTTCTCGTATTTAACATGTAGACATAGCAACTAGCATGAATGGAATTTGGCAAAGGCTTTAATAAGCTTTGATTTTACTTAGTTGCCACTTTTGTTGATGTCAAGAAATCTGCGAAAGATGAGCTAACAATAACGACTGATAGCTCATTTTTTTTTCTCTGGGTGACATTGCACTGCTTTTTAAGTGGTCTTAACATTTAAGTGATGTTATTGGTCTCTCAGACCGCGGCTTTTTTCAATTTTTATAGTTTAACTTGCAATTTTCAGTTTAACTACAAACACTACCGAAATTTTGTTCCGTTTGGAACCTTAGTACTATCACCAAAGACATTTGAATAGGGGAATTTTAATTATAACAGTCCTGTACAAAATGTTTAGCACAAAAACCCCATCCTATGAGTTAATCGCGTCTTTTATGCATCTTTCGATGAAGAGGTCTCACAGACCGCTTCACACTAGTTATGTGACAATTTCTGTGACATCAGTTAAAGATTAAAGTTACCTCAATTTTGCTTTGAAAATAATCTTCAAATTATTATCGATTATATAATGATAAATTAAAATTTTATAAGTAGGATTTAAACAAAAATTAGTTTCTACGCATAACTTCTATTTAAGGGTCATTCCATGGTTACGGACGTAACAAACAGAATCTTTAAAGCTTCATAAATAATGTAAAAAAATACTTATTACTTGGATTATTTTATATTTAAGGACGGTCTAAAGATTGTAAATAGAATATTAAATTTTGAAATCTGAAAAATGTTCCCATAATTTAAAAAAAAAAATAAAATCTAGTTGTTACGGACGTAATTCACAAAACAGTCAAAACTGCATATAGTTGCAGTTATTGTCATAATCCTGTGAATTTTAAGGAAGAACATTTAACTTTTTCTTCAATAATTCATTATTAGTGTATTAGCTATTGGAAACTGCAATTGAGAAAACATTAAAATAATTATTAATTAATACATGGGATAATTAAATTGTTACAGACGTAACATTTGCCTGTTACGGACGTAACAAGTCCGATTTGAAATTTACATTCACCGGAGTTTTAGCGTTTAAATATTAGAGCATTGCAAAATAAAAGACAAAGATAGTAATATCGTAACATTAGAAACATTTTTTTTTCACAATTTAAATGCTAATTTGCATCTGTTGTCCATTTGTGGTTCCTCCAAAATTTGTAAAAAGTGTCACAAATATAGTCTGTTGTCATTCATGAAAATATAAAGTGTCACAAATATAGCCTGTTGTCATTCATGAAAAAATAAAGTATCACAAAAATAGTCTATTGTCATCCATGAAAATGTATAGTATCATAGAAATAGCCTGTTGTCATTCATGAAAAATAAAATGTATGAATAGCATGTTGAAAAAAGAAAATATATGTAAATTATGATTCAAAATATACTTGTATTACACCTTTTTATCATATTAATCTCTTATTACTAGTTATATCTGCAAATATTATCTTAATTCAAAAATAAGATACTCAAAATGTTACGTCTGTAACAGTCATAAAATATTCTAATACGCAGTTAAAACTGATGTCACGGATTTAAAAGTATACTCCTATAATTTATACAGAGAAAATATGATTTAAAAGTTAATAAATTAACCAGTAAATTCGTAAGAACAACTTTTAGATGTTTTCCCGTTACGGATGTAACAATTCAATGCATCACAATATATTTATGAATTCTAATTTATTTATAATATATTCTCTAATTTCTTTTATAAATTTAAAAAATAAAATATTCAAATATAAAAACTAGCCTAATTATAATTTCTACAAATAATTTTTGAAATGACAATAACTTGTTAAACTTTATCATAGTTTAAGTGAAATGTTCTCAATCTTATCACTCTCATCTTTTTAGTGCTATTACTTTTATTTAATTCACTTTTTATACTTAAACTGTATGCTTTCAGAAAATTCACACTCTAAGCTTTAAAAAAATGTATTACATGACTTGATTTATAAATTTAAAAAAATTAGTACTTTAGTTTCACTTTTCATGAAAGGACCCTTAACCCCTTAATTCTCGCTCCCGTCATATTCACGGGCTGTGTCTTTTTTTCAGATTATTCAGATCTGTTTGATTCCAACCAGTTTTATAAAATAGTGCAATTGACTTTATTATGGTATCATTTTACCTGTCATTAAGTGAGGTGAATATTTCTTTTTCGAAAAAGTGGTGCCAATAAGAAATTTTATTTTTTAAACCATAATTTAATGCAACCGTTAAGGGGTTAAGTCGTTTTTAACAGACAAATACATTTAAATGGTGAGAAATTCCGGAAAAAATCAAGCAACATGGATATGTTTAGCAAACGATATTCAAATGACGACTACACTAGGGGCTCAAATAGAGTACGTGGGGGGTAAAGATACGCACTGGCTGATTTAATATGAAGCAACATTTCTATAATCATGACCGCTATATAGCAGTTTGGTTTCAAGCGTAGTAGTTATGTTCAAACCTTGTGAAAAAAGTAGTACTCCGTGACAAGAAAATGTGGTAAGTTTAAATTTTCCAATTTTGATCTAATATTTTAAAAAATTCACTTTATTGTTTAGCTGACAATACCTCGAATTTTTACAAATCCAAAAATTCAGTGGAGAACGGTAGCTCTTTAGCTCCTAAATGCCGTATACTTTACCCCGATCAAATTTGTTTAAACTTGTAGGTAACCGGTTAAGCAAAATACTGCAGAACTGCGTAAAAGTACGCAACCGTCTTGGGACAAAGATACGCACAAGTTTAAGATGCGGGGATTTGCTCCATCGTTTTAGCTAGATGCAAAGCTTTCCACAATTACGTTCTGGAAAGCTTTAGGGGAAAGTAGAGTAATGACGCTCAGAAGGGTAATCCAGCTCACCAAATATCTCTAAACAGAATAGAATTGAAAACGTGCGATCGATATCGGTACCTAGCGAACTTCATCCTAAGTTCCCAGTAAGGATTTAGTGCCCTTCGGGAGGAAAGTATTTTGTGTCCTCACGTTATTAGTTTGAAGTTGTTTTATTACAAAACACAACAACATCTAGCTTGAAGGTAAGTGTACACTTTTATGTCAAATATTAATTTACTCATTATGTCTACAAAATATATACACTGGCGGATAAAAAAATCCCAACACCAAGAAAGACTTGTGTTAGATAAACGAAATTTAGTAGGCGTGTTTATACATCTGAAAGATGACATCGATTGAAATTTCGAGCTTCGCGCATAAGTGTGGCGCTAGTGGCGCCACTCAGAACTTGCAGATCAGGTTTACTTTAAATGTGTGCTGTAAAGATCGTGGGCGTTATTTAGCTTCGAAATGTGACGTATTGAGTTGATGTTACCCAAGAATGTCTTTAACAAGACGAAGAAGCCGCTGTGAACAGCTCACCGAGTTGGAACGAGATCGCATATTCGGGTTACGAGAACGCGGATTTTCTTTCCGCGATATTGCAGAAAGACTTGGCTGGAATGTATCCACTGTGCATGATTGTTGGATGCAGTGGTCAAGAGATGGTACTGCCTCAAGAAGAACGGGTTCCAGGTGGCCACGTGGCGCAGCTGAGAGGGAAGATCGCCGTATTCGGCGTACGACTGTGGCGCATCGTACTGCATATGCGGCAGAAATTCGAGCTGCAGTTGGTACCACAGTGACACAACGAACTGTTAGAAACCGGCTACTTCAAGGACAGCTCCGAGCCAGCCGCCCTGCAGCGAGCATTCTACTGACTCCAAGCCATTGCCGTTTGCGACGCCATTGGTTTCAAGCCAGAGCTCACTGGAGGACGGAGTGGAGATCTGTTGTGTTTTCTGGTGAAAGAGAAACCCAACAGATCTCCACTCCGCCCACTAATGAGCTCTGGCTTGACACGAATGGCTTCGCTAACGGCAATGGCTTGGAGTCAGTAGAATGCACGCTACAGTGTGACTAGCTCGGAGCTGTCCTTGAAGTAATCGATTTCTAACAGTTCGTTGTGTCACTGTGATACCAACTGCAGCTCGAATTTCTGCCGCAGACGCAGTACGATGTGCCACAGTCGTACGACGAATACGGCGATCTTCCCTCTCAGGAGTGCCACGTGGCCGCCTGGAACCTGGTCTTATTGAGGCAGTACCATCCCTTGATCTCTGCTTCCAACAATCATGCACAGTGGATACATTCCAGCCAAGTCTTTCTGCAAAATCGCGGAAAGAAAATCCACCTTCTCGTAGCCCGAATATGTGACCTCGTTCCAACTCGGTGAGCTATTGACAGTGGCTTCTTCGTCTTGTTAAAGGCATTTTTGGTTACCATCAACTCAATACGTCACATTTCGAAGCTAAATAACGCCCACGAACTTTACAGCACGCATTTAAAGTAAACCTGATCTGCAAATCCTGAGTGGCGCTACTAGCGCCACACTTATTCGCGAAGCTCGAAATTTCAATCGATGTCATCTTTCAGATGTATAAACACGCCTACCAAATTTCGTTTATCGAACACAAGTCTTTCTTGGTGTTGGGATTTTTTTTCCGTCAGTGTACATTTAGCTGTACTTTCATGCTTTCATTAATTTTTGTAGTGTGTTGTTACGTCAATTATAATGCAATACAACTCAACATGGCGATAACGGGTAATGGCGCTCGCGTGGAATTCCAGAAGAAGTGTTGCCAGTGGGCAACTTTTTTTTAATTCAAATTTGTTGATTGACTCCACTTTTTTGAAATGGTGAAATTTCCCTGTTTTCGCCTTCATTAATGTCTTTAAACAAGGAGAAATTTATGATTTAAAAAAAATGATGAAAATAAAAAAAACCTAAATATAAAAAAAGTAGCCTACTATATGTCTAACACAATATGTGTGCATAATATGTGTAAAGTGGTTGCAAAAAGTCTGCAGTGGTGTGAACAGCCCAGAGAACTACAAATGTGACTTTTGTCTTACTTAAATGTTGTATTCAAACTCTAAGCGCAATTACCCTACAATGAGGGGCATTACCGCTCGATCGATGGCATTTAAATAAAACGATAAAAAAATATCCTAAAACTTTTATGAAATTTAGTTGATTGCAAACTGTTCCTTATGCTTTGGAGTTATACTTCGTTAATAAAATATTGATTTTTTTTTGTCTAAATTTGACTAGCTATTCATGTTTTCCCTTAGGTGAGCGCCATTCCCCTACTTTCCCCTATATTTTTCTAAGATAGTATTGTATAAAATATAGTAGCTACTTAAATAATATAAGCTAGTTAACAATCTTTTCCTTGTGAAGCTTTTTAAAATATAGAACTTAGGTATCTACCTATCTACTTTTAAAAATCAATATTTTTCGTTTCATGAAACGTTTTTAAGTCTTAACCCTTAACTCCTGTTAACGGTCTTACAGACCGCTTCTATATTTAGTTGTCACAGTTTAACTTGTAATTTTCAATTTAACTATTGATGTTTATTTAATTTGGAATGGTTTGGAAACTTAGTGGTGTCGCTAAAGACTTCTGAATGAGGGAGTTTTTATTATAATAGGCATTTACATAAAGTTTAGTGCAGAAACAGTATCTTATGAGTCAGTCAATCCTTGTATTATAATTCTACGATCAATCGGTCTCCGAGACCGCTCACAGTATTTATGAAACATTTTTTGTCACAGCGGTTAAGAGTTAACTGCTGTTTGCGGTCATACAGACCGCTGTTTTTTTCTTTTTTTGCGGTTTAACTTGTGATTTTCAGTTTAAATATAGATACTAGTGAAATTTACTAATGCTTTTACATAACTCTTCCGTTTTAGTGGAGCAAACATCCGCAGTAATGGGGCAAAAATACGCACTGCGTATCTGTGCCCCACCATTGCGTATTTTTACCTCAACCGATGGGGCAAAGATACGCAAAGCAATGTTTTTTAAAAATTACAATTCCTCAAAAAATTATAATTTGACAGAATATCGGTTGATGGTGGCACGTGCCTAAAGTTCTAATATAACATTTTAATCATTCGTCACGTAAGTTATGACAAATGTGTTCGTTAAAAATAAAAATTTATGGAAAGTGCGTATCTTTACACCCACCTACTCTATATGAGACAACAAGATCTCCTTTAATACCTACCGAGCAGAATCAAAACTGTTTGGACATATTTATTAGAATAATCTTTTCATGATTGGCGCAAAGTAGCTCTGGATTACGCTATATAAATTAAATCAGATTAAACTAAAAAATATATATCTTTTATTTTACATAGTGTAGTATTAATTCTTGAAAATAAGAAGTCAAGCATCTTTTTAGTTCCGACTATAACTACCCTACCTTTTCTACCCCATAATCTAGGGGTAATTCAAGTAGCATTCATTAATAGGAACCTTTTTAATAACCCTTCAATTGATTCTGACAAAACGCGCCAGACAAACTGTTCCCATTTATCAGCACTCTAGAAGTTTGTACAAGCCATAGATTCTACTTGAAAATTCCTCATAAGACGCTATGTCAGTCGTAAATATTCTCGAGCTGACGTTTCAGATTTTCAGATTTATAGGATCACTAAAAAGCTACGGAATATATGACCCCCCCCCCCCCTTGGATGGACCCTAGGCAAACAGCGAAAGACACAGAAAGGGCAGCAAGTACAGCTGTAGAGTACACAGAGCACGAGTATCTTATTATAGTATCTGCATGCTGTAGATAGTTTTGGAAGACAAACTGTCTTCAAACGATTACTTTCAGAAGAAACTTCTTCGTTATACTGACCAAAACTGAAGCAGATGATTTCAGAAGACCAGCGATCTAGTAGCATTTCAAGTTGAGGCCACTAGAACATTTCCCACCTCTAGAACATAATTCTCAAACAGAGAAGAACTCAGACGGCTTTAGTCTAGATATTTTTTCATTTTACGTATTGTACCTATTTGTGAATGAACGTGAATAAAAGATTTTCGTCAGAAAATAGCTCGCCCTCCTTTCCTTTAAAAAGTCACATGATGCACAAAGCTTTTGATAAATAAATCTGACTATAGTTTAATATATACTATTTTCAAAGTTATCTTGTCCCTTTGGAACCGAAGCATATTATTTCACATTATACCTTTAGTTTAATACATATAATATTAAAAGATGTCCATTTATTAAAGAATTACTGCAAATTATTTAATTTTGAATGCATTATTATTTTTATTTAATTTAATATACACAGTTTAGCATTGATGCAGTTATTCTAAAAACCGATCCCATAAATTTTGTGTTGCAATCTGTGATCGTTCTCTTATATTAAGTGGTGAAATGTAATTGCATACAAACAGATACAAATACAATGTGTATTTATTAAAAAAACAACAACATGAGTTTGATTCATGCGAAAATGAGAAAAAAACCTCAAGAAAGTAGCTGATCCTTTACACTATGCATTAAAAGGTTGACATATTTCTACATTAAATAAAGCTTATTTTTTTTTCAACTACGTCTATTTATGCTAAAAATGCATATTATAAAATACGACTGTTAAATGGAGGTTAATGCATACCATTATTTAAAAAAAAAGTTACTTTAGAATGGAACATATTTTTTATTTATAACTGTAAAAAAAAAAGAAGAAACCTGAAAATTACTTGACAATATATATATATATATATATATATAATGAAAAATTATTGCACAACTGGCGCTAGTAGCAGCTCATGTCAAATGCAACAAAATGTATTTCATCACTACTTTAAAATGCAAAAACACCATAACTCCGAAAAGAAAGCGTATACCTGCAATATATAACCATAAAAAACTCATAAACTTTCAAAAATACAGGTAAAAAACAAAGAAAGACACAGGCAAATAACAGTCTGTTCTTCATCAGTGGGAGGACAGACAGACCTAACCCTACCCCCACTGTTAAAAGTCTGCAGGTTTCTGAACACGCGTCCATCTGCATTCAATACAGAAAAAAACTATTGTCATTTAAGAAACTAAATTCAAAGAGGCTAAAATAAACCAAATTTATACAAAACAAAGTATAATTTAAAATACAAAAACAAAATTCCTTAAAAAAATGATCTTTTAGAAAATTACTTTAAAATTTACAATTTAAATATAAACAAATGAAATTAACTTAACATGTATGAATGCAAAAGAACGTGCACCCTCCCAAACCTGCAAGGAAAAATTTCCAAAAACATGAAGACAGTACCTGTATAATGTTCTTCACCTGTCAATAACAAAACTATTAATTTTCTCTCCGAGTCCATTGTCAAAAACTTGAAATCCATATCTGCATACCTCCTTTCATTCAAACCATCCTCGCAAATCCGTTCATTAAACAAGACTTTACAATTTACGTGTCATATGGAATGTTCTGGAGGGAGGCCGCCATAAGTTGCTCACGCCGCCAAACCACAATGTTGCCACTCACTTTATGAGGGGTGAAAAGTGAGTGGCAACATTGTGGATTTGCGGCGTGAGCAACTTATGGCGGCATCCCTCCAGAACAAAAGTGAGTGGCAACATTGTGGTTTGGCGGCGTGAGCAACTTATGGCGACATCCCTCCAGAACATTCCATATGACACGTAAATTCTAAAGTCTTGTTTAAAAAACGGATTTGCGAGGATGTTTTGAATCAAAGGAGGTATGCAGATATGGATTTTAAGTTTTTGACAATGGACTCGGAGAGAAAATTAATAGTTTTGTTATTGACAGGTGAAGAACATTATACAGGTACTGTCTTCATGTTTTTGGAAATTTTTTCTTGCAGGTTTGGGAGGGTGCACGTTCTTCTGCATTCATACATGTTAAGTTAATTTCATTTGTTTATATTTAAATTGTAAATTTTAAAGTAATTTTCTAAAAGATCATTTTTTTAAGGAATTTTGTTTTTGTATTTTAAATTATACTTTGTTTTGTATAAATTTGGTTTATTTTAGCCTCTTTGAATTTAGTTTCTTAAATGACAATAGTTTTTTCTGTATTGTGTGCAGGATGGACGTGTGTTCAGAAACCTGCAGACTTTTAACAGTGGGGGTGGATTTAGGTCTGTCTGTCGTCCCACTGATGAAGAACAGACTGTTATTTGCCTGTGTTTTTGTTTGTTTTTTTACCTGTATTTTTGAAAGTTTATGAGTTTTTTATAGTTATATATTGCAGACATACACTTTCTTTTCGGAGTTATGGTGTTTTTGCATTTTAAAGTAGTGAGGAAGTATATATATATATACACTCATTGCCATAAAAATTGCCTCACCAAGAAGTAATAGCCGGATCGTAACGAAATTTGGCAAGTGGGTACATTTCTGACAGATATGCAAATGATTAACAATACGACGCGATTGCGCATTGCGTAATGCCACCAGAGGGTGTTGAAATTTGATCTCTCTGGTGTATAAAGAGAGTACTCAGAAGCAGTTTTCCTGTACTTACTCTGTTACAGAGGGGTACTTTTTCATCAAGGATGCCACTACACCGCCATTGAAGACAATACGATCGGCTGTCAAAGAGGGGAAGAATCATTGGGATGATGGAAGCTGGGTTGTCAGCTCGGCGAGTAGCCAGCCGCCTAGGCCGTCCTGACTCCCTTGTGAGGAGATGTTGGTACCAGTGGATAAGAGAGAGGTCGCATATATATTGTCCAGGTTCAGGACGCCCTCGCCACGCATCATCCGTCACGCACGTATAGCGGTAACTTAATCACTACCATCTATCCAAACACAGATAGCACCTTCACTAATGGTCCCTGTGTCTGCTTGTACCGTTGCAAGACATCTTGCTGAAGGACATTTGGTATCGCGGCGCTCATTATGTGTGCTTCCAATGACACCCGCCTACTGTCGCCTCCGTTCGAAGTGGTGTCACGCTCGACGGGATTAAACCGCAAGTGGACCCAGGATTTCTTCATCGACGAATCAAGATTCAATTTGGGTAGTGATGACAACCGCGTACGTGAGTGGAGACCTCTTAGTGAACTCCTTAATCCTGCCTTTAGTTTGCAGCGGCACACAGCTCCCACACATGGTGTGATGGTGTGGAATGCCATCACATACGGCACTCGGTCACCTCTAATATTGATCGACGGCACTTTGACATCCCAGCGGTACGTTCGGGAAATTCTTGAGCCACATGTGTTACAACTCATGGCGGGTCTTTCAGCAGGCATTTTAAAAAAGGATAATGCTCGGCCACACACAACAAGGGTGTCACAGGAATGAATCCGCCGGATTACCACATTAACCTGGCCTGCCCAATTCCCAGATTTGTGACCAATCGAGCATGTTTGGGATCACTTGGGCCGGCGGATTGGACATCCTACGAGTTTGGCTGAACTTGAGTCGCGATAACAGGAACTGTGAGATGATATGACGCAGGACATCATACGGAACCCGTATGCATCAATGCCTACCCGTATCGTATCCTGTATTCAAGCTAGACCAACTGGATACTGAATCGCTATTCATTTGTAATTGTTCTTAAAATGTAATTGTCCTTTTGTTTTAATTTTGTTACTGATATCAATGTTGTACTCACATATATAAAATTTCATTTTATTCGGAGAGTTCTTTCTTGGTGTGCCACTTTTTTTGGCAATGAGTGTATTTAAAAAAGATAAAAACGCTACTTTGTTCTTCGGTGAGATTAGTTATTTCAGTAAAGACTAATCTTTCTGTAATCTGTCACTATGTGCATAGATGTGAGGGAAATATACAGGGTGGTTCAAAAGGTCATGTCCAAACGGCACGTGTGGGTGTGCCAGGTCATGAGGAGCAAGAATTACATAGGAACTGGGGGTCGGTAACGCGATTGTGACGGTTCAATTGCATCGTGACCATGACGCAAAGAAAAGATAACAAACGGTGTAAAAATACATTTATTTTACAAAAAAAAACTTAATTAAAGTGCAAAATACAAATGAAAAATGTCACAAAACATAACAAGTGCTCAGAATATGCTCCATTAGCCGTGATACATGTTTCACATCGGCGCCGTTTGGAATCGCGAATACGTTCCAATCGGCCCTATACCGTGCCACCTCGATCCCTTGACATAAACATCCTGGATTTCTACCTCTGCGGATATCTTAAGTCTCTGATGTACGAGAATGATGGCCGTGGCCGTTCCATCGGCCACGGACCTCACGGCACGGATAGCTGAAGCTACTGCATGTGTGCCGCAGACTCCTGGCCAATTGGAACGTGTTCGCGATTCATGCAGCGCCGATGTGAAGCATGCATCACTGCTAATGGGGCCTATTTAAAGCACTTGTAATGAGTTGTAACATTTTTCATGTGTATTTTGTACTTCGATTAAGGTTTTTGTAAAATAAAGGCCATTTTACACCGTTTGTTACCTTTTTTGCGTCACAGTCATGACGCAATTGCACCGTCACGATTGTATTTCCGACCCCTAGTTCCTATGTAATTCTTGCTCCTCATGACCTGACACACCCACACGAGCCGTTTAGGCATGACCTTTTGAACCACCCTGTATAGGCTTAAATGTTAAATTGTTTTCCTTTGTTTCGTAAATTATAAATGCATATTTATTAAAAGCAATCTATAAGTGAGCATTAGACTTAAAGCAGACAAGATGAAACCACAAGTCACATAAAACATCCCGCAAGCAGATATACATGTGGTATCTTCACTTTCAATTCTATTCAGACTAGATGGTACCCGTCAAGATTTGATGGTAAATAACTTGGATGTCTCATCAGAAAAATCCTTGAATTTTTAATGGATTGCTTTTAAATTAATTATTGAAATTGTGACAAATTTCTATATTGCATAAGTGATTCTTATTTCTTTAAAGCGATAGAGGGTACAGTCAGCCAAACCTATTCAAT
This sequence comes from Maratus speciosus, assembly GCA_963932465.1. Classification (NCBI taxonomy): domain Eukaryota; kingdom Metazoa; phylum Arthropoda; class Arachnida; order Araneae; family Salticidae; genus Maratus; species Maratus speciosus. Next base: position 349,178,199 of record OZ010796.1, read on the forward strand.
GAAGTCACAGAATTTTAACTTTATAATTTACAACCAATTATGCTTCTTTTGACCAGAAATTTAACTAAAAATAGTGGGTAGAGCATTTATTTTTATTTACTATGGTCTCATTTTTTCGAAAAAATAACAGTTTTTATTTTTATTTATTTATTATGATTTTTTAACTACATGACCATTAAAAGCTGCCATGAATTTTATTTTTATCAGTCTCATTCTCTAAAAGCTCAAATTTGAAACTTGGTGCAGTATATAATTTTTATTACTTGAATTTAATTTTACATTTTTATACATTTTTTAAATATTAAACAATAAATATCAAGGCAATTTTTTAATAGTTCTTATATGAATATCTTTCTTTCTTTCCGTTTTCTTTTTAAAGGCAAACTTTCCTTTCTGACACACACACACATATATTCTTGATATTGGTCAGAAGCTATAACAAAAATTGTAGATCAGCTCAATTTATTTAATTGATAATTACGTTAAAAATATTTTAGCTTAAATATTTTAAATATAAAATTATTATTATTATTTTAAATATTGTTCAGTGTTAAATTTTATTTAATTACTAGCAGATCTACCCGGCTTCGCTCGTGTCAATAATAATGGTCCACCCGGGTAAAATACATTAAAATGAAATAATACGGCAGTGACAATAACTGAGATTGGTGCATTACCGCCCACGAATCGTTAAAAGACCGATAAGAAATGTAAGTAAAATAGTTTTAATTGCGTCTACTATTAACTATACCATAATAATGTATATTCCAAACAAATGTCATAACATATATTAAAGTACAATTATTTGCTTAAAAAGCGTCATTTAAATAATAAAAAACATTAAAAATATTAAAAATTTACATGTTTCGACTCTTTCATTGAGTCATCTTCAGAATATATATATATATATATAAACTACAAACACAATGCCAATTGTGACCTTATACTGATGATGGCAATGACCTAACCCATAAATTTTGCCTTTACTAAAATTTTTTTAACTTATGATCATCATACAATTTCGTTTTTCACACTGTCGAATATAAAAAGCTTCTGTCAAATGAAATTTATTTGAAAATTGTATCTCAATTTTTCCATGTGAATGGATTTTAAAGTAATTTTCAATCATGGATATTTTTGATTTGCATGCAGCCAGGGATAAGATTTCCGCATTTTTGCACACCAGTATTTTGTTAGAGTAAATGATATTTCATTTAATCGGGACACTCTCTTGATTTAACAGAACAACATTTTCTTTAAGAATATACCGGTGTGCAAAAACGTGGAAATCTCATCCCTACATGCAGCCCAATTACGAAAGATATACATGTTTGCTCTTAATGCAATATTATAAAGTAAAGACATTGATGAACTATGAGTAACTCTACCATCATATGGTTGGTGGCAACAACCTAACCCAACCATAAATTTAACTTTTACTGCAATTTGACCTTTAAACATCGCACATTAGATTATTCCAAAATCTAATAGAATACAAAAAGTACTTTCAGTAATATTTTTTTGAAAAGCTTATCTCAATTTACGGATTGTTTATCCATTTTAAATTAATTTTCAATCACGGATATATTTTTAAATATACCTGTAACCCAATTCAGAAAGATATATCAGTTTGCTATTAATGCAATATTATGAAGAAAAAACTATGAGTATGCTATGAGTAACGCCTATGAGTGCTATGAGTAACGCCTAGCACCATATTGTTGGTGGCAACAACCTAACCGTACCATAAATTACGCTTTTACTGCAATTTGATCTCTAAACATCATGCATCCCGTTATTTCAACGTCTAACAGAAAAGTCTGTCAGTCATGAAATTTTGTTTAAAAAAGAAAAAAAGCTTACCCTAAAAAATAGTAGCTATAATTTCTATTTAATATAAATCGTAGAAAAATCGTATTTTATATAACCGTATTCGATACAAATCGTAGAATGTTATCACTGCATTTCAGGTATTAAAACATTTATCTAAATGATATAATTAAAGATTACAAAGAAATAGGGAATAAATTGTAGCATCCAGTTTTTAGAGCCAGTTTGAAATTATATTGACGACATTGACGTCATATCTAGCAAACGATTTTTTTTTTTTTACTATTATCATTTTCCTTAATTGATTCTTGATATTCAAACGACTTCATTAAAATAGATTTTTTAACATTCAACTGAAGTACTTCTAAGGTCATTTTAAAACATGCTTAGTTAAAGTTTTTACATAAATATATGAAAAATGTGCATTTTCTGAATAGAATGACGTCGATTTCAAAAATGTAAAAATATAGCGGTCGAGTCTGAATTTTTATTGGCTAATAAAACAAAGTACTCGAGTTATCAATTTTTTAAAAATTATTGAGCAGTTTTTTAGATGTGTGGCAACAGGAAAGAAGCTATTGAATTTGAAAATTTAAAATGAGATATTTCTATAATGTTAAATTATGAAAGATGATAGAAAAAATGGATAAATATTGGTCTGATGATTTTTTAAAGGTGACAGGGATCTATTTCACGTTCTAAAGCCTATGTACAGCAAGTTTCGTGCAAATCCGTCTAAAATTAAAGATTTGTATAAAGGACATACACACAGAGAACGGCTTTTATATATATAGATAAGGCATTCAAATAATAATAATAATAAAATAAAAATCATATAACTTCTCCTTCTAATAAAATATGTTATTATTGAAATAACTTATCGCGAAAAATATTACAGAAATTATTTTACCGGGTGTTGGGTTCGAACCTGCTATCAACAATCAACTACAAAATATCGGTGCTTTAAACTGCTGATTTAGACCGCTCAGCCACCGAAAACTCGTTCTCAATCCCTCTAAATTGAACAGGGTTGATGTATGTGCAGATATCCCGAAATGGGTCTACTTAAAATTTTACCTTTGTGTTTTAATATATACACTGAGCTCCATATATAACATACATTATACATAGAGCTCAGTGAACATATATGATGATTTATAGTTTTTGAAGGCTTTAAAAAACTCAAGAAGGATAGATGTTATACAAACGTAGATTAAATAAGGCAGTTGTTCGACTTATAATACGGCATCGGAATGCTTAAGCCTAACATGGCCGAAATAAAATGGCTGATTTTAACGAAAGATTATCAAGATCCGGATGAGTTCACTCCGGAACCATTATACACTTTGCGCCATTATATATACTAGGGGTTCGAACCCGAGCTCCTCGGGTTACAGAATATAGGTGAAAAACATTTTTTTTTTTTTAATCTAATTATTTTTTTACATGTAATATATATTTTAGATTGCCCACTAACATCAAAAATAATTTTTATATGAAAAATATCAATTATGCAATCAAATAAAGTTTTGAAATTTATTAAAAGCGATACTTTCACATGCCACCGCATGCCAGAAGTTAATAACCAAAGATTTTTCAACTAACGTCAGTCTTTCCGATCATTTCGGTGCTTTAAGCGCGTGGTTCAATCGTATGTCTGTTAAATTCGTTTCTTATTTACATTATTTTATTTATTTTTCTACAGAGGAAGTTTTAATTTTGTTATGGAACATTAGACGGAAACAAATGCTGAACTTTTTACATTATTTTAAGGGCAAGCGATTAACCTTTCGTAATCGAGCTACACGTGATAGAGATAAATTTAAAAATAATTTATGCTTGAAAATCAATATATATATTATGTTATCGTACGTGGCACAGAAATAGCGATTATTTGTTAATTGTTTAATGGCAACGCCCGAATAAAACGCATCTCATTGGTTATTGTGTAATATTTTTAAAAATGGAATAACAATAAATGAATAAAAAGTTTAATGAATAACTATAGAACAAAACAATTTATATAATTAAAACAAATAAAATAAAAGTAAACAAACTATTTATTAATAAATAAACAACAACATCCGGGTTACCATATCAAGCAAAATAAGGACACCTTGGCGCCAGTTAAGTTCCCCGGGGCGTATATGACATTGGCGTCAGAAAAAAGTCGCGCCAACGTAGTGTGTGTATGACACCTGTGCCGTGTTTTATTCATCTAATTTAAAATACAATAATTAAATAAATAAATGAAGGTAATTTTCCTGTATAGGTACTTGGCAAAATAAAGAAAAGATCCATGGCGAGAAAAGAAATTTTTTTCTGGCAACCGATTTAATTAAAATATTTTTTTCAAATAAAACTACATAAAAGTTGCCGTGATAGCAAAGAGTTCGTACTTTTATGTTAGCTGGGCGCAATTCTCGCCAATAGCATTTTTTTTTTTAACTCGCCAGCAGCATTTTTTATTTTTCGAGGGGTAAATTAAAACAATGCTTTGATGATGAAATGAAATGGTTTATGGTATTGTTTATTCTTTTTCTTTTTTTTTTTTTAAGAATTTTTTTAAGTCATGAATTTTAAAGGTTTTATTTTAAATTAAAGTTATCCATTCTAAATAAAATGAGTGAAATGATTATATTTTAATCTGAATTAACAAAATATGGAAAAAAAACGCAACGGGTACAATGTTTGGCGATTTATCACCTGTGCCCGATTAACATAAAAGTTGGGAGTTCTCGATTTCTCTATCAGAATCTTCCAATTTGGCGAAGGATTGAGCAAGCAAATTAAATTATGAATAAAAGTAATATGATACAATGCCTAGCATACATTTAAGGGGGACCAAACTGGTCGCCACGGCGGCTAGTTATTTTAAAAACCATAATAACCGAGTCAATTAAGATACAATTTTCAAACAAAATGCATTTGAAAGTAGATTTTTTTTCTGCATTTGACAGTTTAAAAATTGAAAATATGCGATATTTAGAAATTTAAAAAAATCGCTGACATAGCTCGTATTTTAATTTCTTTTCTTTTTTCAGTTTTTATGAGAAAATACCAACCAAAAGGTAGAGAAATATAATATTTTCTTTCCTCCGTGATTATTTTCTCTTTACTTTCAATCATCCACGACTTTCAACAGAAATGGAGTTCTTCAGTTGCCACAATTACAAAAAATGTATTAAAAACTACAAAAAAATTAATATCTCAAAATTAAATTGAGATACAGCTTTCAAACAAATTGCATTTAAAAGAGCATTTTTTTCCTTATACGACGGTGTAACAATTTAAAATGTGCGATGTTTAGAAGTTTAAAAATTTGCAGTAGAGAAAATTGCAAAACCAAAATTTTATTTCAAATTTCAAAGTGTTGCCATTCGCAGAATGACGTATGTGTTACGCACAGATATGTTTGTCCTTTATAATATAGATAATAAAATAAACTTAGCTTCGAAATCAAATATCTGAAACGGGAACCTTTTTATAAAGTCTCTAACAGTTCCTTTCATTTCTATTAAACTTTCTGAAATCATGGAACTACAAATTTCAAAAAACATAATCATAATAATGCTTCAGTTACTATTAAAAGAGAAAAATAATAGGAAGAAAGTTGGCATTATATGTATGTCTCCAGAGATGTTTCTAATAAAATAAAAAAAATTCTTTGAAAATTGTGGAGAATACTATAAAATGTGATAGACGAAAAACCTTTATTCAGTTTGCGCAAACTTTTTACTGCATGAACAAATTCCATAAAATTGCCATTTGGAATGGTAGTTTTTGTATGTTACCGAATTTGAAGAAAATTGTTAAAGTTAGACATCAGAACATCTTTAATATAGGATGCATATAGAAGTCGTTAAATAATGTGAAAATCCAAAAGTTAGCTACAAAATAATTGTGTCCATATTTCGTCATGTATTTCATATCCAAATATCGGATAAAGTTCACCGCTCATCGTCATTATTTAGATAAGAAGATATATAAAACCAGGTAATTCCAGAAAGATTAAAGTAAGAAATATACTGATTTCTCCGAATTATTATAATACTTTTGATGATAATGTGCATCTAGTATCACATTGGCAATAACTTTTCTTCTGCAATAGGCCAAATACCATATTAATCTTAAAAAATAAGATAACAGGACGACTGTCAGAAAATGTTCATATTCCTCACATTTCATAAGACGATAATGTAATTGTAAAGCTGGCCATGGATATTATTCTCGGAAGTTTTACTATAGAACCTAATCTATGTTTTACAAGGTTGTGCCTAGTGGCAACAAAAATGCACCACAAAAGAACATTAGTTTTTGACATTTAAAAGCCTTTGAAAGTTTCAGTAGTATTTTTTTTATCCTTTGTTATTTCTTCATATGATCAAAAACGCGAAAAATGAGAAATCACTTATTCATTACCATTTTCGCAAATGTACTAATTCAAAAAGTCTATATTGTCTTGTCCTCTTGTTGCAAGATACAAAAGATCGATTTTTCATTTCAGAGAAAAATTTCCAATTCAAGTTTATATAGTAAATTACTATGCACATTGGGTATTAATAAAATGTCTTCACTTTTTATTAATAATAAAACAAATGACAAAGCATATCTCAGAGCAGAATCGTAAACTTGAAAATTAACTTTCTATAGCACCATATTTAAATGTGACGCAATGTTTAAAGTAAAATTTTTTTCTCGTTTTATTAATTAATGATACTGGAACATGATTGTAATTTCGATATTAGAATGATATGTTTCGATGTATAAGATTCTAAATAATGCAAATAGATTACTCATGCTCTGATAGTCAAATGGGAGAAGAAATAATCTAGGAATACTAAAAAATATTACATGAATACTTAATAGTCAAGAGGTTAAACTGTTCATCATAAAATAAAAGTTGAAAATTAATCTACGAAAACCAAATTCAATGTTCGAAATCACATAAAGGTAAACTAAAGCAAACTTGCACTTATTTTGTAAAATAACTCTTAAAACTTTTTTTAGCTTTTTAGTTATATTATCGTCGCTAATAAGTATTTTTTATATAAATATTCAACTTTAATTTTATGCATTTAACTTTTTTAATTTAACAGTAAAACCTGCTGCTCTTGAACTGGATTTTTGTTTTAGTTCCTTATTTTGAAAAACATTTCTATTCTACTACTGTATGTAAAGCACACTGACAATGTTTGACCCATTTTTTTAAATGCTCGTAATTTGTGTTTGACATACAATAGCATCTTACCTTGTCACATAAAAATAGCTTATTATATAATCTTTCTTTTTACAGAGACAAAATTTTGAAAAGCCACAAAGTGATTTTTTTAATTATTATTTACTATAACTATGTAAATTAGACCAAACACCTCCATTTCTGGGAAATTTAGCCCACTGTAAGAGAGACTTAATCCACTAGATCAAAAAAGTATAGTTTTGCGAGAAATTTTATTTAATGAAAGTAATTTATATCTGTATTTATTTAAGTTCTTTTAAATTTTTGTTAAGAAACATATTTATTTGATCTGGCCAATAGTAAAAGTTAATTATTCTCAATATGTTACTATCTCACATTCACATTTTTTCAAATTAACGAATATTTTCATAACCAGGGAAGTAGATATCATTTTAAAGCTATTCTTTTTAAACCACAGTGGGTTATTGGATGTTAGTTTAAGAAAATACTCCTAAATTAACGCAATATCTTTAGAACATTCTGTGATATAGGTATATAATGCAAAAAATGCAGATATTTAAGGTAAATGTAGCTGTATTCTGAACGATTTGTTCCGAATTGCAAAACAGTTTTGTTTGAATTTATATTTCGCATGATTTATTAATAGGTACTTTCGCATTTAGTTTCAACTGAGAAATATTGCATTATAGTCCTTATTTTAAAAATATATATATATATATATTTATATAAAATATGGATTGGCAAAAGTGGATGGGCATTAGGGTGGAGCGAAAAAACTTTTTCTCGAAATTAATATTGCCTGAGTCATTATATGATGCCAAACTGACTGAAACAAATTGTCACCAAATTTCAGCTATAAATATTGACACCTTGAGGTTCCACATCTGAAGTGAATATTTGTATAGCCTTTTTTAAATGTTTTTAATGCATTTTTAACAAAAAATAATAATTAATTAATTGAATAATTAATCAATTTGTAAATTAATGCTAATTACTTAGGTTTTCATTAATAAATAGCTTTATTAAAACGTTATTGTCAGATGTTAGTGCCAGAAAGCGCATTTCGTACATAAATAGCAAATTAAACTTCAAAATCTAATAGATGGCAGTACGTATTCTAATCTAAAAACTGTGACTGTCACGTGACTTTTATTATGTGGAATTATTCGTTTTTGCGATGGTTTTCTTTGTTTGATGCTTGTCTTTGTTTCAACCCCTAGCATAGACACTAATTTGTTTTTTGTTTTTTTGAACAAGACAATACGGAAGTTTAATTTAAACATGAGCTCAACTGAAAATGAAATTTTTTGTAGTTTTTTTTGGATCTCCAGTACAATTGAAAGAGACAGTGTTAGCCACGTATGTTGATTTGATGAAGCATTTTCTATGGATAAAAATGAACATGGGACGAAATTTTTTAGCAGACCAACGGTATGAGGGAAAAGCAGGATCAATTAACATTTCTGCAACTCAAAAATTGAAGTGTGTTAGAGAAAGGTAATGTAGAAGGGAAAATCAGGAATCTAAAGCAGAGAAACTGCTCTAATGCTTATAAAATACAATACATATAATAATTCTTATAAAAATATTACGGATTTAGAAGAAAACGCAGTTTTAAGATCTGATTCAGAATTGGAAGATAGCTCTGAAGACGAAGACGATTACGTTTGTCCTGAAGCCAAATGTCGGAAATCTAATATCTATGATACTGCCTCAACCTGCAATAAAGGCCAAATATCACTGCCAAATCTAGACGTTTCTTGTGATAGAACCGGAGTATGGTCAGCTGTTATAATTGCATCATCTATGCTTAGTGATATAGGGATTGCATCCAAATATACTCCATCCAACGTTAATTGAATGGATTAAGCTGAGGCGATAACGTCGATTACACTTTTGAAACAGGTTGCCTTTGCCTGTGATGGAACGAACATCAATGTTGGGACATACAATGGTGCAGTTAGACAGCTTGAAATCTTTGTTGGCCACAAATTACACTGGTTTGTATGCTTATTGCATACTATTGAACTACCTCTACGCTGCCTTTTCGAGAAAATTGACGGAATTGCATTTGGGCAATACCAGTTTTAAGGAACAATAGGAAAATATCTGGAAATGTGCGAAAAACTTGTTGTGATAAGCTTTGTTTCTATTCCAGTTGCTCTGCGTAAATTTCATAAAAAAGATCTCAGTGCAGACAAAAAATATCTCTTCGATATTTCTAGGGCAGTTTCCTCGGTCGTGTGCCTTCCAGATATAGAAAACAGAAGTCCCGGAACGATATCTCATTCAAAATCGCTCAATACAGCCAACAGAATCCTGCGCCTGTATGTGTCGACTGCCGAACAAACAGAAAACTTTAAGCTCCTAGTAGAAGATGTCATGAAAGTTTACATGCCATCTTGGTTTGAAATAAAGAAAATCCTAGAAGCTATTCATGGAGCACATCACCTGCAGAGAATGATAAAAAAAGCTCTTTATGGTCAGAAGGTTTTAAGTCAAACGTTCACAAAATTATTCAGAGGAACTCTTAATTTGTTCACTCTAAAAGCAGTCTGTTGGCAATACTGTTAGAAGAACGATCACATATTCGAAAACTGGGGCTCCGAAAAATACTGAAAGCAAGAAAACTGACTGGAAGGGGAAAATGCACCAATTTCACCATACCAATTTATATTTCGAAGCAAAGGACTATTTTGAGATGATTCTCTGGGGCAATCCTTTGGAACCACCAGCTACCATGAACCTCAGTGACGAAGGCATAGAAAGTATGATCAGAAACGGCTCATAATTTGAAATTGATAAGCTCCCTTGTCATTCTCAAGCAGTAGATAGTGATGTGCGACAAGTAACACAAGCATCATTGGTAACACGTAGAACAGAAGCCAGGAATGGATGCATTCGCAGTGCAATCAAGTAACGAAAGGAACTTACAAAGTTTGACACCAAAGTTAATTTTTTTGGCCTACATGTGAAATCCAAAATTGAAGATTGATTAAAGTAAAATGCCTTCGGGTTTCTTTTTCATCTTTAGAACTGTTTTTAAGTTAGAAAATAAAGCTATTGTAAACATTAAAATTAAATAAAAGAAATTGATTTTTTAAATTTTTGAGTTAACATTCCTTTCTTTGGCCCCCTGTGTGGAACCTGAAGACAATGAGTGATTGCGCTGGAATTTTTTTACGGTGTCTTTTTAGCCAATCAGCACCATTTGATGAGTCGGGAAATATTAAAATTAAAAAAAAAATTTTTGGCCTTTTTCACTCCACCCTAATGGGCATGCCATTCGAGTTACGGCCGATGGTGTCCTGAAGAAGTTATCGCCATATAGAATTCCTATAACTTTGCAAGAGGAAGTGGATCGCCAGATTCGAGGATTACTTGAGCAGGGATTGATTGAACATACCAACAGCGAATAGGCACATCCAGTTGTATGTGTGGCAAAGAAAATTGGAACTGTTAGGTTATGTGTAGATTTTAGACACTCGAATAGTTTTACCATACCGGATGCGTATCCAATGAAAATTGCGAAGGATTTGTTACATGAAATTGGACAGGCGAATTTTATTAGAATTTTAGATTTAACGAAGGAATACTGGCAGATTCCAATGGTGGAGGAATCGAAACCTTTTACAGCTTTTGTCACGCATTCAGGACATTATGAATGGAGAGTGATGCCATTTGGTTTGAAAAACGCTGGAAGTACGTTTCAGAAATCTATGGATGGGTTATTTCAACGACATAAAAAATATTGTAGGTCATATATAGATAATGTTGATATATTTTCTCAAACATGGGAAGAACACTTGGAACATCTTCGACAGGTATTTCAGTGCATTAGAGACGCAGGATTGACTGTAAATTTGGGAAAGTGTAATTTTGGTAGAAATGAAGTAAAATTTTTGGGTCATGTGATCGGATCAGGAAAGCATTCGCCCGACACATTGAAGGTAGAAACGATGCGGAAAATATCTAGGCCTACTAAAACGAAAGAGTTACGAAGCTTACTGGGTCTAGCTAGTTATTACCGGGATTATATTTCAAATTTCCCGGCATTGGTTTTACCTTTGACTAATCTTTCACGAAAAAGAGTGGCAAACGTGATTCCATGGGATGCAGACGCTGAAAATGCATTCAGCCGGTTAAAGGAGAAATTGTCCCAAATGTCGTCAATGTTTACCTCTAAACTCGGTCGACCGTTTCAGTTGTATACGGCCGCTTCCGTCAATGCTATTGGAGCCTGCTTGGCTCAGATGGATGATCAGGCACAGGAGAGACCTATTGCATTTTTTAGTAAGAAACTTACAGATACCCAGATGCGTTGGGCTACTATAGAGAGGGAGGCATACGGTATAATCGAGACTTTGAAGAGGTTTGGTACTTGGATATTCGGTGCAGAGATTGAGGTCATTTCGGATCACAATCTACTCACTTTTCTTATGAGCAGTGTTCTGCATGGAGCAAAATTAGCTCGTTGGTCTCTGACGTTGCAGAGATACAATTTAACTATAACTTATCGTAAAGGTTCTAGACATTTAAATGCAGATTCTATGTCAAGATTGACTTTTGATGAAGGTTAAACTGTAATTTAGTTTTTTAATTTGTGTTTTTGGAAATTATTGGGTTTTTTTGGTGCATTAATTTATAAAATTTATGTTGATGAATAATATTATATATATATATATGTGTGTATTTCTTGAATTAGTTAGTTTCAATAGTTATAAAGGGAAGTTTCACATTATTCTCATCTTTGCTAATAAAACGTGTGATATATTTATGAATTTACGCTTCATTGTGACAAGTGTCACGAATGAGCTTCTTTGGGGGGAAAGTTGTCAGAGTTGTGAAACCAGCGGACAAACTTAAATGCCTAGAATGGACTTTTTTTCTTTAATTCACAGTCTGCCACCGAACTTTAGGTGACACAACTGGCAACGTGAGGAGACCGAGAATCGTGAGAGCCGATGCAGAAGAAGTTGGAAAGGGTAGACGGTGGAAGAGTTTTATGTAGTTATGACTTATTGTTTTGATTTTTAAGATATGTGATATTTTTAGAGTATTAAACGTGTTGAGTTTAATTCTGTGTCGTGTTCAAGATTATATGAGTGGTGTGAATTTATTTCAATGGCTCCCTATTTGAAATGATTTTCGGCTGCGATTTTGATGGTTAAAGAAGCTATTTATCACAAAAACTTTACTAATAGCATCTTACCTTGTCACATAAAAATAGCTTATTATATAATCTTTCTTTTTACAGCGACAAAATTTTGAAAAGCCACAAAATGATTTTTTTTTTAATTATTATTTACTATAACTATGTAAATTAGACCAAACATCCCCATTTCTGGGAGATTTAGCCCACTGTAAGAGAGATTAAACCCACTAGATCAAAAAAGTATATTTTTGCGAGAAATTTTATTTAATGAAAGTAATTTATATCTGTATTTATTTAAGTTCTTTTAAATTTTTGTTAGGAAACATATTTATTTGATCTGGCCAATAGTAAAAGTTAATTATTCTCAATATGTTACTATCTCGCATTCCCATTTTTTCAAATTAAAGAATATTTTCATAACCAGGGAAGTAGTTATCATTTTAAAGCTACTCTTTTTAAACCACAGTGGGCTATTGGATGTTAGTTTAAGAAAATATTCCTAAATTAACGCAATATCTTTAGAACATTCTGTGATATAGGTACATAATGCAAAAAATGCAGATATTTAAGGTAAATGTAGCTGTATTCTGAACGATTTGTTGCGAATTGCAAAACGATTTTGTTTGAATTTATATTTAACATGATTTATTAATAGGTACTTTCGCATTTAGTTTCAACTGAGAAATATTGCATTATAGTCCTCATTTAAAAAATATATATATATTTATATAAAATATGCTATTAACTACTGAAATAAGTTACTTATTATTATTTTGGATAAAGTAAAACCAAATTATTAAAATGTTTTCAAATACACTAAGATGAAAACAGGATATTGTACTAAAGTGTGACCACTCCAAATACAGCGAATCAAACATCCCGCAACTGCCATTTTGAAAAACAACGTATAAAAACACAAGGCAATTAGCTATAACAAGTTCTAATTAATTATCTTATCTTTTATTTAACACTTTGCACTCCGTTGTCGCCGCTGCGGCGACACCATCTTTCCTTGTAAAATTTGTTTTTGGCTCCAGTAACAAAGGAAAATAAAAATTGCCTTATTTAATCAGAGCATTTTTGAAATTGCGTACTTGAAGGAAACTTCTTTTAAAAAAGTGGTGCCGACCGAATAAAATTTGTGTAAGAGACTACGGAGTCCAAAGGGTTAAAAAGATAAAATATCTAAAATTTAGATCATTAAATAAAGTACCCTATAAAGCAAAAATATCCCTTTACCTTATTTACAAAAAGCATAGTAACTTACGACTGGCAAACAGAACACTTACTGTTTGGGGAGGAATTGCAAAATTCCACTTCATATTTGTTTATTATCTACACAAATGTCCGATAAACAACATCAACTAGTGGAAAAGACTTTATAATATGCTTCGATCTTGTATTTTTTTTTTTTTTTTTAATGAAATGTAGTGTGCCAAACTTCCCGTATGGTCATACAACCCCAGTTTCCCTTACAGCTACCTAAGTTAGGAAACACATTAAAATGCTTTCTTGTCACTGTTCCTATTCATCGAAAATATTAAAACTCTAGAAAAATGCTACGTCTTAGAAGTGGAAAATACTTTCCCATTGTTACAAATATCCACTACTAAGAAGGCAAAAGACATCTGCTTTCATTGGACTATCAAAATTTTGGAGGTACTTTCACAGTTAAATAGAACTTTCTGAAACTCCAGTCTCAGCACCAAATAGAAGCTAATCTTTTCTTTTCACGAACTACAGTAAGTTGTACAGTAACACGAACTGTAGTAAATTTAAAATATACATACACGGCCGCACATTAGAATTTGGATATTTTAAATTTTGTAGATGTTTATTGCAGCTCGTTCATTTGAATACATTTCTTTCTTCGTGTCTACGTAGATCCTGTAGTTTTTCCTTTTTACCCGACTGAAAAGAAGGGTTATTTGTTTCACGCGTATCTGTGTATTGGGATTTCTTTATACCATCAAAACATCCCAACGGCTGGATGGATTTTAATGAATGAGGTCTCTATCAATTCGTCTTAACGGCCTGATACAAAACGGCGGTTGAGACGAAAAAAAAATTACGCACCCTACTGAGTGGCATATCATTGGATAGGTCTTTCAAAATGAAGACGATGTTTCATTGACTATTTTACAGTTAGAAGCTCCGTTAAAATATTATACAACCTGGAAGTTGTTTATGTAGGATCTCTAGCTTTACTGCAACTCTAACCATCATAGACATCTATAGACCTCATCAAAACAGTGTTTATAGATAGGAACTAACAATTAAACACAACTTAAAACTCATCAATACAAGTAAATAAAAAAATAGGTAAGTAATAAAAACAAGTAATATAAAAAAAATATTTTAAGTCCATTCCTACTTAGGTCAATAAGATAATTTTTTTCTCCCATTCTTCTTACCTCTTGAGTGGTGCTTAAAATGCCTTGATCAATAAGGGGGCTCTGTCGGTTTTAAAATACCTTGATCAAGAAGAGAGCTCTCTCGGTCTTATAATACATTGATCAAGAAGAGGGCTCTCTCGATTATTGAAAATTAATTAATTTAATTCAATTAATGGATTAATATTTGAAAAAAAAAACTGGATTAGCATCAAGTGTCATCCACTACAAGTTTTAAAAAATTTATTTGAGCTTGATTGGATGAATAATAATTTTATTAACGATTGAAAATTTGAACAAGATATGCAGTGTGTCCACGCATAACCTGACCGACCTTTATTTTCGCAACCGATAGTCCTAGATGCATACTTCCAATTACAAAAGAGGTCAAAATTATGTGCAGAGTTAAGATAAAAAAAAGTTTGACGAGAAAAAACAAGTTAGTGAAGAATTACAGAATCTAAATTTTTATACGGTCCCCCGGTCCTATAAGTTATATTTAATATATATATATATATTTTTACACTGACAAGTAAGACAAAAAAAGTCCCGTTATTCTACGATTAAAATTGACCGAGACTTAACTATTTAAAGTTGGAGCATATTTTTTGCTGCAAATTAGGGGTCATTCATAAATTTACTAGAAATATAATTTCGTCAGATATATTAAAGAAATGGTTGGGAGTAAAATTAGCATTGCAATATAAATTTGAAATCTTTGATCATTCTGACATATTACTGCAAAATATACAATTTGTACTGAACATATAAGAGGATAAAAACATTAAATAAAAGGATGAAAAACAACAGCCTCAATTCTTTACAAAATATGCATATTTTTAAATGCTGTTAGATTACACCGTCTTTCAAATTTTGGGTTGTGCCATGTTTTTTGGCTTTTGAAAATTGATTCTTATGTATTTTTTAGCGCTGAATCCGAAAGTAACCTTCATTTTAAACCATCACGTCAGGATTTTTCTCAAATCGCAAATTTCAAAATTAAAAAGCTCAAAGTTAAAATTTATCCCCCCTCTCCTCCCAACCTCATCGGACCCCTGAGCTGTTTAGCTATAAGAAGCCCAGTATAAGCCAAAAAATTGAATAAATTATTGAATTAAATAAAAAAAGTCTTACATCTATTTTATAGTATCATATTTTTCGCTATTTTTTAACCTTGAAATTTACGATTTGCGAGAAATGATGGTTAAAAGTGAAGGTAATTTTTTTATTCAGCGCTAAAAAATACATAAAACGTAATTATAAAAGTTAAAAAATACAACCATCGCAGGTTTATGTTATCTGATCTAAAACTCTTTCTTAAACTTGTTGACGGTAATCTATCCGAATTTTTTTGTGTTATCCTCTAATATGTAGTATGTATAAGATGGTAAGCGTCGAAAATCAGAATAATATTACATTGTCATCGGATTTAAGTCAGTATGCAAAATTTAACTTCGATCGGACATTTGAATGTGAGTTGAATTTCGAGTACAATTTTAAACTGGAAAGACGATCGTTGCAAGTTAAATAAAACCTTATGAAAATAACATAATTTTTGTTAAAAGAAACCATAGCCTCAAATCCTTACAAAATAAAACACGTGTTAAAATACAATTACTTTACCTAATCTGAAAATTACGTTAACTCAATCGTAATCGTTGTACGATTTCTTTCAAAGCGCGGATACCTTGAAATAAGTTTAAGTACTTTATATACGAACCCTGAAAGCATGGCTGAAATCATCTGTTTTGATATGCAAAAAAGTGATATAAGTCATGAATTTCAAAGTTTCATAACTCGGTCAATTTTAATGTTAGATGAATGGGACTTTTTTTGTCTTACTTGTTAGTGTCACAGCAAATTTTTACTAAATATCACTTATATCACCGGAGGACCGTATAAAAATTTAAATTCCGTAATTTTTTAATAAACGTTTTTATTGACCCAAATCGCTTTAAAAATAATTCTTTACCTTATTTAAACCATTTTTGTAACTGGAAGTATGCATCTAGGACCAACGGTTGCGAAAATTAAAGTCCGTCAAGTTGTACGTGGACACACTGTATATAGCAAGAGTGTGAGCTAATAGTAGGAATTGAAAAAGACAATAGTTTCGCATTGATGAGAAATAATTAATTAGTTCGCTTTTAGTCCAGGGGAAATGTACATTTTACCTTGCAAAAAAATCAGGTAGAAAATTTTTTTTCTGACTTGTTTATAATGATGCCAACATGGAAAAACCAAGTTTTCCAAAAAAATTTCTTAAGGCTAAATTTTCTGTGGCCAAAAAACAACAAAATTTTGGGAGTTTTTTGATTTTTTTAAATATCTCGATACCTGTTGCCTTAGCATGATTTTTGTCAATTACAATATTAAAGAGGACAAAATTCTCTACAACTTTTATATTTACAACTTTTTTATACACTCAACAGCAAGCGCAATACGTCGTTTCAAAAATAAGACATTTTTTTCAATTTTCTTAAAAACCGTGAAAACGTAGTTCTCCCCCGGTTGTTCATATGTTTCCCACGGATTTAATCACGTATGTCAACTTCTAAAAATTGGTAGCAGTAAATTAAATATCATTTTCACACCCACGTCTTTATTTTCATCACAACAGACATTTTATATTGAATAAAATTATATAATTTTAAAAATAGGATAGTGTGTAGATGAATAAAACAATTTTCGTATCGACAGTAATTTTAAGTGTGTATAATGTTAATTTCAAAGCATTGTTTAAAAGAATACTTTAGTATTTAATAACTTATTGGTACTATAGTTTCAATTAAGAAAGAATTTTTGTTTAATTTTAATAATTTTGTAATTGTAATAATTTTTATAATGCATGCATATTTTTCAGGAATCAATGGGATAGATATGAAAATTTGCGAAAAACATACTTTATTCCACATATTACACACTTAACATACAATATATATATTATATTTACCAATTATTGATAACATATATTTTAATGCTTTATTTTTTAAAGATAGTAAACATTGGATTATACTTCCATATAAAATGGGGGAGGGGAGGCACTCAGAAAATAAATATATTTTATGTAAGAAATGCTTTTACCTTATAAAATAGCTACAATAAAAATGACAAGAGGTTATTTCACTAACTGATGTTATATATTTATCTCCTGTAAAATTTAAAAATTTTGTCAATAACATATTTGAGATCACTATAAAAATATTTAAAAGATTAGTTTTAATAAATACTGTCAGTTTTTTCCTACTTATATCAATAAATAGCACAAGAGATTATATCACTTTAGCATGCAAAAATATATAAAACTTTAAGATTATCCATTAATTGCTTTAAAGCTTAAACAGAAAAACTTAATTCGATTGTTGAAAAATGCGCTTTGTGGAATATTCCAATTTTCGGTATTATGCACTGGTTTGAAACTATGTATGTTTAAGGATCTCAGTTATAGCATTTATCAAATGAAATACCAATTTACTTATGATTGCAGACCATATAAACATTTTTATTTTGGCATTGATCCACTGTCGCATTCAACTCCACTTTTCCTACACAATAATAAAGTAAGGTACGCAATATGACTTAATAAGCTAAATGAAAAAATATATTTTAATAATAATAATTTTTTACAGGCTATTTAACAATATTTTTTTCTCTTTGATGACACCGTTATAGGATCATTAGCGTCCCGTTTCAAAAGAATATCATTATCCTGAATAAACGAGGTATCTGGATCATGTTCATGTAGAGGTAAGCCTGATACGTCCCATTCATCAGTATTTTCCTGCATTTTCTCTAGTATTGCTATAGTGTCACCTTCCTCCTCATCGTGATCTGGGGAAAATTTAACAACATATCCGCAATTGATTCCGCAACAATTTTTGCAAATTGATGAGCACTTTATGCCTGTTTTTCGGCATGTACATGCTTTACCTTATAAAAACTGTAATCAAAATAGAAAAAGTAAACACTAATACGGTTGGAATTCAAGGTCAGCACTTCTAAGCCCCTCAAAAAACATAAAAAAAATCATTTAAAACTATTAAATTGCAAATGAGAAATTGTAAAAGGAACGCTTCCATAGGTTTAACCTTAGCATTCCAGTTTCTTCGCGTGAGTAGTGAAGTCTCACGCGAAAACATTTGCACGCTCATGTTAAACCTACAAAAGTGTTCTTTACAGAATTCTTGCATGAATTTTAAAATTTATTTATTTCTTCATATGATACCGAGGTCGATATCTAACGATGTCTTTGTATGACTGATTTAGTCTCATAATTCATATAACTATGACATTAAACGCTTCAATACTACAACTATCATAAAATTTTTGAAAATAAAATCTTCATATACGGAATCCGGTCCTTAAAGAAAAAATTATAGATTTTTAAGAGAAAGAATATGACCAGTTATACCTCCTAAGATGGAAACCTGTTTAAAGCGGAATATATTTCGGTTCGGTTTTCAAGGTTTTAATGAATCCATATTTGAAAAATCTGATTACGTATTTTATGATTACACACTTAAAATTTTCAAAATCTGGCTATTAGAGATTTATTAAAATAATTAACGAGTGGTGGGGCAAAATATACATGAATTTTGCCCCCCCCCCCCCCGAAAGGCTAGTTTTGGCCCTCAAACACATAATTTACTGCTACCAATATGTAGACCAATATGTAGAAGTTGACATACATGATTAAATCCGCGGGAAACATATGAATAATTGGGGGAGAACTACGTTTTTCACGGTTTTTAAGAAAATTGAAAATTTTGTCTTACTTTTGAAATGGCGTTCCGCGCTTGCTATTGGGTGTATAAAAAAATTGTAAGTATGAAAGTTGTAGAGAATTTTTCTTCTTTGATATTGTAATTGACAAAAATTATGCTATTGCAACGGCTATTGAGATATTTAAAAAAAATCGAAAAAAGCTCCAAAATTTTGTTGCTTTTCGGCCACAGAAAATATAGCCTTAAAAAATTTTGTTGGAAAACTTGGTTTTTCCATGTTGGCATCATTATAAACAATTCAGAAAAAAAATCTTCTACCCGATTTTTTGTAAGGTAACCCCCCTTTTTTTGTACATTTCCCCTGGACTATTTTTACGCAGTCGGGCTTTTTGATTTTTTTTTTAATTCAATTGTTTATTTCTTAACATTTAAATTGGTCTTTCTGAAATCCATAGTCTCAGCAGCAAAAAGAAGATATTCCAATTCCTTATGTTATGATTTAATACTATTTCTACCAAGAGGTGTTAAAAGACACCTTTCAGATTTTAACTTAAAGTTACTCTTTAAGTTTAATCCTTTCTCCACAGTTAGTTTTTTTACTTTTCGTACAATAGATGTTAAATTAGTGTCTTTTGACACTTTAAAGTTTCATAGTTTCTAATTTATAAGGATTTCATAATTTCTAATTTTAAACTATTTTAGACATAAATATGAACACCATTTTACAGCATCATATCAATTATAATCAGATTAGAGAATCTCGATTTCAGTTGTAATGGGAAATACAAGAGTTGCGGCATAACTCTGATATTCCCTTATTTTCTGCCATGTTGCACTTTAGTGTAGATCATTGCAGTGACTAGTTCTAATACAGTAGAGCGCCGATTATCCGAACTCCAATTAACCGAACTTCCAATTATCCGAACAGCCAATGTCTCTCAAAAAATATTTTTTAACCGAACTTCCAATTATCCGAACAGCCTATTTCTCTCAAAAATTTTTTAAAGGAACTTCCAATAATCCAAACACCCTATTAGACCTGGATATCAGATTTTAAATGAGGATGAGATTGAGGATGACATTCAAGACGAAAAAGAAATTGAAAACGAATGCTCTGAAAAT
Source organism: Maratus speciosus (assembly GCA_963932465.1). Classification (NCBI taxonomy): domain Eukaryota; kingdom Metazoa; phylum Arthropoda; class Arachnida; order Araneae; family Salticidae; genus Maratus; species Maratus speciosus. The sequence continues at coordinate 349,198,623 of OZ010796.1, forward strand.
GAGCAAGGTCCATCACATAACGAAGCCTTTGAATGTTTGGAAACAGCTATGAAATGGCTCGAACGGCAGAAGAATGCTGATCCTATTCAACTAGCGTATTTAAGCAGAATTCGAGATATGGCAACATGGAAAACAATGTCTTCTTTGAAGCAAGCAACAATCGAAAGTTTTTTTGCTTAAACTATAATCTCTGGAGTTCAAAAAATGATAATAAAAATTAAACAAAAAAAATTAAGAAGACAAAAATCAATTTTTAAACATGCCAGCATTAACTAGTGCTGTCAGTCTAAAGAGTGGAAAAAGTGTGAAGATTTTAGTATAGTCAGGTACATCCGTTAAATTGTCCGTCCATTTATCCAAACTAGGGTCGGTCCCGATTTGTTCGGATAATCGGCGCTCTACTGTAATTGAATAACGCGTTTTGTTCTCCAGTTCTGGTAGTGAGCTCAATACACATGAATTTTGTCTTCATTCGTGTAAAAACTGAGGTATTGAATAAAGAGAGAATTTTATGACATTGCTGTCTTTATGATTACTGTTGTTGTTGATGTTGTTACAAAGATTGAATTTTTATACATGACACTGAAAGTTTGTTAAGTTAGTAATATTAAAATGTTTAATTTTCTAATAAAAATTAAAAACAATGAAGAAGATAATATTTTGTAATTGTTGTCTTTGTTGACGTAAAACATGTTTCATTACATTTATGTATATTTGTAAATTGTTATGTTGAATTAAGCTAGAATTTATAACCTGCAATAAATTTAAAATTAAATATTAATTAAATTACCTCTAATAAATACGCGCCAATGAATAAATATATTGCTCAAATTATTTATATTTAACTGATAATTTTAAATCCCAACAGTTTTAGCATTTATTTGCATTGAAACGCAAAGGTGTCAAAAGACACCTTTAAGTAGAAATAGGTATACACAAAATCGTGGTAGCAATAGTGTTAATGGATTTAGGGTATCTCAATAGATGGTTTGTTGTTTTTTTTATTGGCACAAAGTCTACATTGGGACATGCTGTGCCAAACACGAGTCAAAATATTTCAAGATATAAATTAGAAAAAAAAAAGCAAATTTTGCACATTGGGCATGAGCCACATTACATAAAAACAACATACAGAGTCTATATAATAAAATAAACATAACTGGATGGAGTACCCATCAAGATTAACAGTTACAGAATCGCATAAGAAATTAAAGGCAATTAGAACAATTGCCAAAATAAAATTAATCATGTTTATAAAAGTGAGATGCAAAAAATGCTATATATGAGGTTATAATCTTGCGTCTTTTAAAAAGATAACATACTCATTAGGTTTCCTCCAGTCAGTTTCATGAAATGAGGTGATGTTGCTTTGCTCCGTTCAAATTTCCAAGTGCAGGGTAATGTGTTAAAATGTGATGAATGGTGTTTTCAATAAAGTAACCATGTAGACACATGATAGCTGGATCTCCCATAAAAAGATGTTTATGAGTAATTCTTGAGTGACCTATATGCAGACGGGTCAGGAGTGCATCCTTTTTCCTTCACGTATTCGATGGTCAAATGGATATTGCTGGCTTAACAGAGTGAAACTTACAAAAAGTTTTATGTCCTAAGATTATCTCCACTTATCTTTATCAAATGTTTTACTCCAATTTTAATGTTATAGCGGGATACCCTGTAATTTATAAAAGTTAAATCTTTTGGCTATTTCATTGCCAGTTGCTCCCAATAAAGAGAACTTTTACATTCTATTTAAATTCGGTGAGAATGATGAGAAATGAGGATGACAGCCTTGTCAATGACAAAAAGCCGTAAACACAGAGATTAATGACGGTAAACGAAAAATAAAGAAGTTAAGATTAATCCTGAATTGAAATATGATCTACACCCAACAGAATATAGACATTTTAAACCATCAACACAATATGTCCATTCCTCCCGATGAACATCAAAAAGCTGTTGAAATATAGCAGGATTTGCATCATTTTTATCAAAAATACCAAAAGGAATTAGGCAGGTAATAGTTGATGCAATCCAGAATGGTAAGCGGTACAGAATACAAGATTTTATTTTAATACTTTCGAGTGGGGATCCACGGATTGTGTCTCCCATTCTGAAACCGAAAGATGGAATGTAAGAAGGCCAATTCCGGTACATTATATAATTATCTGTATTTAACAAATGATCCTAAAGGCAGTGATCTGAATGTGAAAGAATATTATAATAAAAAATCAAGAGATTATTATATAATGACGGTTCAAAACAATTAACATATAAGATTTGAATTGGAGAAATCTTAAAAGCTCCCGAACAGATGCGAAGCGCACTGTGGTGCACATTATATAATTTCTTTAGAATAAATTTATTCATTAATGCATAAATTCGACACTTATAGTCAAGTTTTACGGATTACTGAGCTATAAATATTTAAGGGAGATTACTTGGTATGCTTCTCAACCAGTATTTGAGGAAATTTTAAGAAATTTAACTATTTTTCGCATTTAATCGCAAGTATAAAATGATAGCCAAGAGCTCATTCACACTGTCCCATTGAACCGTTATTTATATGATGGGAATACCGAAGAAATAGCATGATATAGGAAAATAACTACAAGAAGAATCTCAATGATAAATAAGCCAACAAGTGGTACAACAGCAACAAGATCATGTGATAAGAGACATCATAAACAAGATGACGAACTAATGACCAAGGAACGTGCCCCAGCCCGGTAGTGCACCAAGCTTCTCAAAGAGCTAGCAACGAAGTTTCATCGGTGAATTGTGATAACAGCCATTAGGAATCAATAAACTGATCGCCAAGGGCGATTTCGCATAAAAAGTTTATTGAAATAAGGAAACTAAACGAGTAGAGTGATCACAGCCTCAAAATAAGGACCGATAAAAGTAAAGATCACCTCATGACAAAAATCCCAGCGAAATATCGCAATATGACAACCACCAACTGTGACAAAAACCCTGCGAAAAATCGAACATGACAACCACCACTATGACAAAAACTCAGCGAAATATCGCAATATGACAACCACCAACTGTGACAAAAAACCCGCGAAAAATCGCAATATGACAACCATCACTCCAAAACTAGTGTCAAGATCATAATAGAGTAATGTTACCATAAAAAGCATCCCACGATAGAGTCAAAATAACCAAACTCGAAAGAGTAAGAAACTAAGGATTCTCTAAACAAGAAACCAAAAGAACAATTCCCATGACAGAGCCTACATAATAGTTCAAAAGCTGTTAAACATTTTAGGGAAGGTATTTGAGGCACCCTGAAATTTTGTGCAACACTTCTTTTGTAATGGCTGAATACAAAATCGAATGTCTGGCTGAAGGATCGTGTCCCAAAAACTGTTCCAGACACGTGTCAAGTGCCATTTTTTGACTACCCCAAAAAAAGGTATTTGAGGCATGCTGAGATTGAGACAGAATAATATTTATACTTAGAAAAAAATATTTTGAAAACGACAGACACTTTAGTCGGCCCAAAAACTGTGCCAGACACGTGTCAAGTGCCATTTTTTGACTACCCAAAAAAGGTATTTGAGGCACGCTGAGATTGAGGCAGAATAATATTTATGCTTAGAAAAAAATATTTTGAAACTGACAGACACTTTAGTCGGCACAAAAACTGTGCCAGACATTCGATTTTGTATTCAGGCATTACAAAAGAAGTGTTGCACAAATTTTCAGGGTGCCTCAAATACCTACTCAAAAATGTTCAACAGCTCTCCTACTATAACTAATATGACATCAACATCGATAGAGACAAACCCCCAAAAAGTGGAGACAACATCTATGCAAAGAAAACGCCACTGGGTGTTTAATCATCATCAGTTTAGTGTGCCACGGAACCTTAACCACAGATATTCTAGTGTCTAGATATATATGTATATAAAAAAGTTCCAAAACACTGCTCTACATCCAATGCAGCGTTGGCCTAGTTAGCAGAGCACCGCACTCGTAGCCGAAAGGCCGCGTGTTCGAGACTCGCCGCCAGCTAAAAATCCACCAAGTGCACTAATAGCTCCTAGTGCATGTAAAATCCGTCGTGGGTGCAAAGTCCTCGAAGTTCCCTATGAATTATACCTCTGGAAGTGCCTAGTCAGGTGAAGGTTACGTCACCTGATCAAGGTTCTAAATTACGAGACTTACTCGAGTAGCGAGAGCCGCCTTTCGGGTACTCGGCATGATATACAGGGTGTCCCTAAACTCATTGAACATACGTTAAGAGGTGATAGAACACAACTAGACAAGCACAAATCATCATACAATCCATGGTCGGAACGCAAGCCGTAAAGCGTAGAGGGCGCCTCCCAGCGACCGCAATAGACTATATTCCAAATCTGGGTTCGAGGCTGAAAAAAGTCACGTGGTACCGGTAATTTACCCAACGAACTTCCAACTGATAAGAAGGGAAGCTACTACTGATTCCCTCATCAACTGTTTCACTGGTTGCCGCTTGGGATTTATATTGCATCTAGGGAGCTTTCCCTTCTTTACGCTAAAAGTTTTTGCCTTGACCACGTGATCATGACGTAGATGTAATATCCTCCATAAAAAGGTTGTTCACCGCAGCTGTCTTCATTTGTTCTGTGGATCATAGATGAGGTGGATGCGTACTCAAATCAACAGAAGGCCGAGATGCATTGCATGTATGGAGCGGCAGACGGCAATGCAAGGGAAGCCCAAAGGTTGTACCAATCAACTGGCCGGTCCGCTCACCCGATTTGTCATTTCTGGACTTTTTCTTCTGGGGTCACATGAAGAGACTCATCTGCGATAATGGTCCCATAGATTTCGTTGAAGATCTTGTTGTCCGAATGTCCGTAGCTGCTGACACCATGCGAGAGATGCCTAGAGTTTTCGAGAATGTACGGCGGTCACTCCATCGACTGTGTGAAGCCTACGTTACTGTTGGCAACCGCAATTTTGAGCAGTTGCTGTGATGAGGAATGTACGTGTTGTTTACTTTCATTATGTTGAATAAAAAGTTTTTCTTCATATTATCGGTTTCCTTTCATTCCATCGCTGTCTATCTTCTTTCTCATCATTTTGTGCCAGAGTATGTCTCGCGCTCTAGCTTTTTACGACTCGCGTTCCGATCATGGATTATATGGTGATTTGTGCTTATCTAGTTGTGTTCTATCACCCCTAACGTATGTGCCATGAGTTTAGGGACACGCATACAACGCACACTGTATAGGTGTGCGTTGCAGCGTGAAATTAAACTAGCAAATCCACTTTAAGTAACCGACCAACATAAAACCAAAACAAAGCAAAACAGAACTGCCATTAAAACGGCATAACTGCTTGTCCAGCAGACTGCTGCCATGTGGTGATAAGGCGATTTCACCCCGTTTTAAGGCACTCAAACCCGTAAAACTGGGTTAAAGCCCGGTAGGTAGGGGCCTGGTCAGCGGTTAGAAAGAAAGAAAGAGGTTTGAAAGCTAGCTTCTTGACGAAATAAACACCCAAGAAACGGGTATTGTCAACAACAGCAATTTTGTTCCTCTTTGATGCAAATTTAAAGATCAGGATTGAAATTCCGTCGTTCACAGAAAAGTATACAAAAGTTTTATCGGGGGGGGGGGGGGGGTTTAACCCTTTTCACTTTGTCTGCCTGATATTTGAGTTAATAGCATTTTGTATTTGCCGTTAAACTAACCACGTATCAAGTCCTTGGTACGAAATCTTGAAGTAATCCATATAAAGGCCATCATCTACAGAAGGCGGAAGCTGATTTATGCAGTCAGTTATTTTTTGTTGCAAAAAGGGCTACACTCAAGCCTCTACCTTACACCATCACTCTCTCATCCAAAAAAATAGTATGACAAGATGTTCTGAAAACGGACCGGAAAAACACGGATAGATGAAAGGTTCTAAATAAAAGTATAAAAACTGAGAGATTTCCCCGAAAGTCGATATTGTACAGCTCATGTGGAATTCCATAACTGGGTCAGTCCATGTCAATTCAACCAATTTTTTTATAGTTTATAACCCGGCCGACAGGGATTTGGATGAAACTTCGTGTATATAATAATTCTATCATGATATGAATACATCAGAAATTTTGTTTCCTAGACCTCATAGTGTGTGAGATATGGGGGGGTGGGGGGGTCCAATTTTTGGATTTTTCTCAAATCGCACATTTCTGAGTCTGTATTTTTAGACTGCTGTTCCATTTTCAAAAAATTGTTTCTCTGGATCTAAAATGCTAATCATCTTAAAAATATCACCGTAAGTACATCAAAAAATGTAGATTTTAATAAAAAAAAATATTTAAAAAATTAATTTTAAATATTTAGGGAAAAAAAATTAAACCAAAGTTGAAAGTTATGGTTATTTTTCAAAATTTTTGTGACTTTACGAAAAAGGCTCTACACAAAAAGGCAAATGAAATTTCTAATTTCTTTTTATTTTAAATAAAAGTTTACACTTTGGGCTTTCTATTTATGAAATAAAAATGATGTCTTTCGTATGGCTTATGCAAATATTTTGACTTATTTTGGGATGCTGTACCTATCAAGAGATAAAAATCTTTAACTTTGCTTATGGTACCTAAATAATTGCTGCACATTTTAAATTTAAATTTATTAATCATTTTGATTTATTTTCTAAAATGAACCCTTAAAATCAGACTGATTTATTTATTTTTATAACAGTCGAAAATTTGTATAGTATTGGTACATATCACACATTATCTGAAATTGTGTTGTTCTCAATCTTATCGCATATGTTTGTCACATAAATGCACATCTATCATTGATTTCAGTGGTACAGTATTTCTATAAATACTTTCACAATGGTAGTATGTAAAGAATATGTACAATATTTAATGGAGGGGGTGTGGATCTTGAAATCATAGATTTTTTTCTCATTTTACTCAGAAAAACAAAGCAAAAACTTTACTTTGTAAATAAAAACAAAAAAAGAAGCACTTATATTAAATAAATTCAACAAGTCATAAGAACCACAGTAATTATTTAGGTACCACAGTTTAAATTAGACATATTAGAGATTTTTTTTTTCTTGAATGGTGCAATTTCCCAAAACAGGGCAAAATTTTTACATAAGCTAGGAGAAAGACTTCATTTTTATTAAAATTGAAAAAATCATTAATTAAATCTAATACATTAAATAAAGTTTCGTATAAATATTTCAAAAATTTAGATTGTTGTAAATTTCCAATTTCTTTTTGTTTTAAATAACAGTTTATACTTTGGGCTTTCTAGTTATGAAATAAAAATGATGTATTTTTCATGACTTATGCAAATTTTGCCCTGTTTTGGGAAACTGCACCAATCATGAAAAAAAAATATCTGCCTAATTTTTGCTGTGGTACCAAAATAACTACTGTAGTTCCTATGACTTGTTGAATATATTATTCAATGTTTCTTTCTTCCTTTAATTTGCAAAGTAAAGTTTTTGCTTTGTTTTTTTTTCTTCTGAGTAAAATGGGGAAAAAGTCTATGACTGCAGTCTATCCTCACTCCATTAAATTTTGTGCATAATCATTATGTTTCCTTTATTTATTCATTCATATATTTTCTTTTATTATAAGCATTTTTTTAAATTTAAACAATCCCTTAATTTTGTTTTTACAATATAACTGTAAACAAAGAAAACTTTTGTTGGTATAGAATAAGAAAATGCAATAATGACTTTTTACCAATCACATTTTCAATATGTTTTTATCTGTGTGTGTATGTGTGTTTGAATTAAAATACTTTATTTGTATTTAAAATTTTTTTTAACTTTCTATCTTATTATCTTAGATAATTTTAATCATTTTAAATATGTTTTTTATAGTTTAAGTACCTTATATTTAGCAAAGCCTAGTTCATTTCTACAGGATGAAACATATATCTACACTTGCCTTGTATAAACAAATTCTGACAAAGGCAGGATAATTTTTTTTAGTAAAGGCAGGTATTTTGGAATCTCTTAATCAAATTGTTATTAGTCTGCTGTTTCTCATAATAGAAGGGTGATCTATTTTTCCTTATGCTTCAAAAGAAAATAATAGATGAATTTGAAATAACTAATTATGCTGTAAGACCGTCATGACAACTTCTGAGAGAAATGAGAATCTTGTTTATGTCAGAAATAAGAAAAGGTAAAGCCACAGCCACATCTCCAGAAACAATTAAACTAATTGAAAAGATTTATAATTGTAATGAATATTGAAGAATCATGACTGAAAAAAATGCAGTTAGCATTGCTAAGAATGTACTATGCACAAAAGTGATTGATATTATGTATATCTACATGAGTTGTATTCTCTTTTTAAACAGCAATTTCCAAAAACCTTGAAGATTATAACTCTAGGTATTCAATCCAGTATTAGCAGCACTGTTCCTTTAAATGAATTTGTGACAAGCTAAGTAAAATATTTGGAAAATGTTATTCCACTCTTTTATAACGAATGCTAAATTTAATTTCCTAAAAGAAACTAAAGCAAACTTTGGCCCTCAAAAAGCTATCGTTTTGTTGGATTTCAGCAAAAGTTTTACTTTTCTTATTCAAGATGAGGTTTAAAGTTGCCATTGGACCAAAGAAGCTGCACTCTTGATCCAATTGTTATGTACACTTAGAGTTGCAAAGGGTAGAAAAAACCTGGTTTATTCCCAGGAATAAACCGGGTTTTTTGGGAAGGAAATTTTAAAAATTCCCGGGAGTTTTCAAAAAGTTTTAGGCATGGAAAATTTTAATGTAGAACGATTTTAATTTTTGTCAATGCGAACAAAATGTTTTATAGAAATGTTAACAATACCAATAACATAAATATAGAAAAATAAAACAATTTGCCTGAAAACTAACGAAATACATGCTTAAGTTTCAGAAATATTAAATAAGAGAAATTAAGATATAGTAAGTAATTTTATATTTTAATCGTCGTACGCAAAATGTGATAAAGGAAAATGATAGATTCCTATTGCCTGTTCTCTGAATCAGCCAATCTAAACAACAACAAAAATGAATAAAATTAAAAGAAATCAATCAAAAAATACCAACTCGCTAGAAAATTAATGTAGAGTAGAGTATGTCTGAATAGAAGATATGGCAGCTAACAGAAATTAAACAATTTTGATTTCTAAAAAAAACATTCAAATCCTCATCAATTCATAGTCGCCGTTGTTGTAAAACTAATGAGTTTTAATAAATTAGAAAAACTTAGAGCGCCAAATCATAATATTTGTATATAGAAAAAACTACCTTAAACTTTTCAGAACTGTGTTTGACATTTCTTAAGAATAAAATTTTAAATTTAAAAATAGCTTATTTTGTTTAGCTTCAAAACTCCTTCAAAATTTCCAATATTCCCCAAAATTCCGGGTTTATTCCCCAAAATTCCCGGGTTTATTCCCGCCTCCCAAAAACTGCGAGTTTTTTGCAACTCTGTGTACACTCAATCTCTCAGCATTAGATTATCAGCAAGCAATATACACATTTTATCTTATGATATGCAACATGATGTCACTCTTGTGTGTTTAACACAGAAGGAAGTGATATCAATTGTAAAATAGATATTTCCTGATGTAAAGAAAATCTTTGACTTTAGTGATGGTAATATAAAAATTGCAAATTTTCATAAACCTTTACTAAACTGAAGAGAAGTTCCCCTTAAGATATTTAACATTTTTTTCGGGGATGGGGGGAAGGAGTGGGGTAGCCTCCGATTTTGAAATACAAAGCCATTTTAGATACTAAATCACGAAGATCTTCCTAATATACCGATGTTTTGTTATGGTATTATGTTTGGAGTTGCAGTAAGATAGGAAAATTGAAATATATATTAGAAGGTTCTCAATGTTGCTTATTCATGATAAATATAAATTTTAAATTGTACAAAGAAAGAATGTTGCAAATTAAGTCTAAGTGATACTGCAAAGTACGTAATTTATTTCTATATTTATATTTAGCTCAGTTATATTTTTGAATTTCAATCTTTTAAATATAATGTTTATTCTGAGTTTTTAGCTTTAAAATTTTGCATATAATTTAACAAATTCTTTATTTTTTACACAAAAAAATTACAACAATCTAAATTTTAAAAATATTTATAAGCAATTTTATTTAATGTATTAGATTTAATTAATGATTATTTCAATTTTAATAAAAATTAAGTCTTTCTCCTAGCTTATGTAAAAATTTTGCCCTGTTTTCTGAAATTGCACCATTCAAGAAAAAAAATATATCACTAATATGTCTAATTTAAACTGTGGTACCTAAATAATTACTGTGGTTCTTATGACTTGTTGAATTTATTTAATATAACTGCTTCTTTTTTTTATTTACAAAGTAAAGTTTTTACTTTGTTTTTTCTGAGTAAAATAAGAAAAAAATCTATGATTTCAATATCCACATCCCCTCCAATAAATATTGTACATATTCTTTACATATTAGCATTGTGAAAGTATTTATAGAAATACTATACCACTGTATCCAATGATAGATGTACATTTATGTGGCAAACATTATGCGATAAGATTGAGAACAACACACTTTCAGATAATGTGTGATATGTACCAATACTATACAAATTTTCGACTGTTATGAAAATAAATAAATCAGTCTGATTTTAAGGGTTCATTTTAGAAAATAAATCAAAATGATTAATAAATTTAAATTTAAAATGTGCAGCAATTATTTAGGTACCATAAGCAAAGTTAAAGATTTTTATCTCTTGATAGTTACAGCATCCCAAAATAAGTCAAAATATTTGCATGCGCCATGCGAAAGACATCATTTTTATTTCATAAATAGAAAGCCCAAAGTGTAAACTTTTATTTAAAACAAAAAGAAATTGGAAATTTCATTTGCCTTTTTGTGTAGAGCCTTTTTCGTAAAGTCACAAAAATTTGGAAAAATAACCCTAACTTTCAACTTTGGTTTAATATTTTGGCCCTAAATATTTAAAATTAATTTTTTAAATAATTTTTTTATTGAAATCTGCATTTTTTAATGTACTTACGGTGATATTTTTAAGATGATTCGCATTTTAGATCCAGAGAAACAATTTTTTGAAAATGGAACTGCAGTCTAAAAATACAGACTCAGAAATGTGCGATTTGAGAAAAATCTAAAAATTGGGCCCCCCATATCTCACAAACTATGAGGTCTAGGAAGGAAAATTTTCTAATGTATTCATATCATGATAGAATTAGTATATACACCAAGTTTCATCCAAATCCCTGTCGGTCGGGTTACAAGGTCTGGTTGAATTGACATGGAATGACTCAACTCCGAGTTTTATCATAAGGCCTTTTTAAATATAAGAAAAGTATTGAAACTAAATATTTACGTTTTAAAAATACATGTTTCTAAATCAACTATATTATTTATACTAGATCGTTCACGCCAGAAACCACTTAGGGAAGCGCAGCAAGACATTAAAAAAAACTTAATCATACTGATTGACAAAGATATCATACGAATTTAATTTTTGACTGAGCGAAAAAATGTCCAAGCTAGGATTTGAACTCAGAACCTTTGACTTAAATTGTCAATGCTCTACCTATTGAGCTACATAGGCCGACAACCGGTGGGCATATTTTGCTCACATAACCTTATTGCTAATAACATCTCATCTGACATGTAGACAGCTCAACAGAATAAACCACAGGTAATGGAAGTCCATTAAACGATGGGTACTTAAATACACGATTATTATTATCTTTTAACTCAGTCATACTGATTGGTAAAGATATCATACGAACTGAAGTTTTCCAACTGAGCGGAAACATTGCCAGACATTGATTTGATTATAACATGTGTGCAACTCTGGCATTACCCATTTTCTTCAGGAGTTTCCAAAGGCAGCTACAGAGGGCAATAGGCCTGTAGTAGTTTTGAGATAGAATTTAAATTAATAAAATTTAATTTAATTCAATAGCATTTAAATATTTTACAGTCGATCGATGCTTATTGTAAAATGTTCATTTTAATAAAGCTATAGTCCTATAGATTTTAATGTACTAAACTACCATAATAATATGTAAAAAGGCAGTACTCGATGTATTCGTGCACTATGAATTCACTATGTTGCATTTCCAGGATTAGTTGATGCAGCATCGAATGTGCATATATAAGCAAGCATATTCTAGTAATTTCATGAATGATAAAGAGCTTTTATGGGATTTATGTATGCTACTTCATTGAACTTTTACGAATACAAACATTTCAATTCAAAACAGTACAAGAAAAATAACTTAATGGTTGGTAAAAAATGTTGATGTTACGCATTAATAGACTTTTGTATAATTTAAAATACTGTATTCTGCAGCACAAAAACAAACAATTTTATGATGTAAGATATAGGGATTGAGTGTATTAGTCTTTACACAAATTTGTGTATAAGAGAATACTTGTGAATGTACTTCAATAAAATTATTTAAAAATGGAAATGGATTATATTATGCGATTAAAAATTATTACTTTGAATAACTGAAAGAAATAGCTTTATGAAAAATTTTCAATATGTAATTTACATCAGTTGAAATTTTATTACACTGGCTATCAAAAATTAAGGAAAAGTCACAAAATGCTAATTTTCAAATACGCGAATACTCAAAAGGAAATAATATAATTCGAGTAATTACTATCTCTACAACACAGCTAGTCCATATAACATCTCATTTATGTCACACATGGTCACAAATGTCACAGTCACTACGGTGAAGCAAAAAAATAGGAAATTCCATACATCTCATTATGAGTCTCAAATGATCACTATATGTGACTCCACTGAGACATCACTGTGACTACTGCTTTGTGACGAGTCACCAGGTGACTTTACAATGTAGTTAAATTGTGACTCTTATGTGATTGTCATTTTGAGACTCAATTTCATAGTCATCATGAACGTTGCATTATGATAAGTCACCAAATAATATCATATTATAGTCACATGGAGACTTTTCCCAAAAGAGCACAATGGTGACTTCACAGTAGTCTCTCTGTCACCTGGAAGTCATCATGTGACTTTAATGTGACATTATTTGACAACTTATCACAATGCAGCGTTCACGATGACTTTGAAATTGAGTCTACAAATGACAGTCACATGAGAGTCACAATGTAACTACATTGTAGGTGACTCGTTCCAAAGCATCAGTCACAGTGACGTCTCAGTGGAGTCACATATAGGGATCATTTGAGACTCATAATGAGATGTATGAAATTTCTATTTTTTTGCTTCACCGTAGTGACTGTGACATTTGTGACCATGTGTGACATGAATGAGATGTTATATGGGCTAGCTGTGTTGTAGAGATAGTAATTACTTGAATTATATTATTTCCTTTTGAGTGTTCGCGTATTTGTAAATTAGCATTTTGTGACTTTTCCTTAATTTTTGATAACCAGTGTATATATAATATTTAATTTAGCTTAGTGCACTATTATTTCTTGAACAAAAAAATACATTTTATTTTTAGTACTGACACGCAAAGCTTTTAAACAGATAAATCACTGAACAAACTAGTGTCCATCACAATAATTTTATTTAATCAAAAATATACAGTATCTCTTTTCAATCTGAACTCTGATTTTTGTTCATAACTTTAACAAAAGTGAAGATATTTTAACGAAAGTTTTAACATAATTACCTGTCTCTATATGAAATGTAATGATATCACGAGAAGACGTAAAAGTAGCCACCATCCGCATCCAAATGGCACTGAACTACACACTCATTATTTTTCGAATGTAATTGATAATGCTTATATCGTTTCATTTACCAAAATATGCTGCACGCTTCCACTATTCTTCATGATATTATATCATTTCACACAAAGTAAGGAAAGATTGTTGAAAAGTTCTTTAAAATATCTTTACTTTTGTTAATTTGCCGAGCAAGAGTTATGTTCAGATTGGACAGATATATTCCGTATTCTTGATTTTTTGTTAACAGTAAATTTCATTGTTTTTCTACGAGTTGTCTTTTGTTGAAATGATTTTTGTGACTATTTCCTTTGACTACTGTGCTGTCGTCTGATATCCCGTAGAATTTAAAAAAAACTAAACTCTGTGGCTAAACGATCCATAAAGGATCTGGGCCTGTCCCATGCCTGTTTTCTTGACCCCAGGCCCCGAGATGCTATACAGCATATGTCTCAGTCAGGTGGTCAGCCTAACGCGAGATCCTCGGTGTTTAGTTCCCAAGCAAACTCAGTACTCCTTTTATCGACTCTTAAGGGGTGAAACACTGAGTGAAACTTGCTCAGATAGCCGGGAGTTGAATTCTCGCCCTGTAGCGCGGTAGTCAGATGCTCTGACCACTTCGCCACTGGGCATGAAGAATTTAAACACGATTCAAATTTTCGGGATTACTATTATTTCAGAAGCTATACTTTTGGCAGAGCAGAAAATTGAGCACAGATTTAACTTGGGAAGGAAATTATTTTGATATTAACGTTCTCGAATACAAGATAACGAAAAGGAAAATAGCCCAGAAAATAATTACGAACAAAAGACAACCCATTAAAAAGCTCATAAAGCCGTGGAATCACAATATTTTCATTTATCTTATATTAATATATTATTAGAAAAAAAAATTCAGTTATGTATTAGAAAAGAATTAGATCTTTACTTATTACATACATTCCACATATCTTTACCTAATAATTAAATATTCTTATAATTGTTAATTATTACTTACTATTGGTTTTATAAATATGTTTTTTTAATGATTAATTTAAAAAATATTTTTAATTTAAAAGAATGTTAAATATTTTATTCTGTACTTTGAATAACGCAATGAGCTACAATTCTATAAACTAAGATCATATAAAAATGTTTTAATCTAAAATTTTTCTTGCAAAATTATTTAACTAATAAATAAATAATTAAATAAGAAAACTTTGTATAAATCACCATAAAAATTTAAAAATGTATGCTTTTATATGTGCGTCTGTATGTTTTTATATTTTTATGGTGATTTATACTAAGTTTTCTTATTTCATTGTGTTTCATCGCCAGTTTTTCGGTTCTGTTTCATCCACTATTACTCAAAACAATTAACCCTCTCGCTGCGTAATTGTTTTATAAAAATAACTTTAAAAATTGTGTATTTAAGAATTTTTATTCTTTTGTCACCGGTTTTTCAAAACAAAAATTTTTGTCTAATTTAATCGGGAAAATGCTCCGATTAAATAAGGCAAAATTTACAATAAAAAAATAATTGGCGGGAATGATCAAGGAGGTTTAATTAAACGGAAAAATGCATCCCCGAGAAAATCTTGGGTTCCGCCGCGAGAGGGTTAAAGGATATTGTAAGTCTTATATAAAATAACGGTATAAGCGAATTTTTTTTTCCCAGAAAATGGAATAAGAGAGTCACAAATGCAAATTTTTCTCATTTTCAAACTTCGGAGTATGCAAATTTTGAGTTTCACGTCAAAAACGAGGCTTTAGCGGCAGCGAATGAAATTTGGCTTTCAACTTACTGAAAGACAAAGTGTAAAACATTAATCAACATTCAGTAAGTGCTTTGTTTCGATGAGTGCGATGTCTCAACGAAGTCATTTAACCGAAGCAGAAGCTTGAAGAGTTGTTGGTTGGTTAGAGAGGAGCCAAATACAAGTGGAAGTATCAGAAGCCACTGAAATTTCACAAAGTGTGATTTTCAGGATCTGGAACCGTTTTTTGGAGACTGGAAATGCAGGCCGAAGACCAGGGCAAGGTCGTAGATGTGCAACAACGGCCAATGAAGATCAATATTTAAAGCTAACTGCTAGTAGACACCGAAATATGAATGCCACTCTTCTTCAACAACACCTTCGCTCGGCTACTGGTACCACAGTTTCGACTCAAACTGTCCGAAACCGACTCATGCTGTTGGTCTGTATGCTCCCAGACCAATGGTATGTGTTACGTTAACAGCAAGGCACCGTGGCGCCCGCAGGGAGTGGGCAATAGAGCATGTGAATTGGAGGAGAAATGAATGGCGCAATATTCTTTCCTCGATGAGTCCCGTTTTGCTGTTCATCCTGATAATAGGGGTGTTTTCAATTGGAGGGATTGTGGCACTAGAAACAATCCTGCGTTCGTGCAAGGAAATGTCAGATTTGGCGGTGGGGGAGTGATGGTCTATGCTGGCATCTCCCTCGATGGGCGCACCGACCTCCACATCATTCGAATAAAGCTCTGACCGGTCAGCGATATAGGGATGAGATTCTCAGACCTATTGTAGTCACTTACGCTACAGCAATTGGAGATGACTTCATGTTAATGGACGACAATTGCAGGCCACATCGTGCTCACTTGGTGGATGATTTCCTTTTCGAGGAAAGAATCATACGGCTGGAAAAAGGCAGCGTGATCCCCGGACATGAACCCAACAGAACATGTTTGGAACATTCTAGACGGACGAGTTGCTGGCAGCCTACCACCCCCACAAGCTCTCCAAGAACTGGAAAGAGCTCTTCAGGAGGAGTGGGAGAGAATACCCCAGCTCCTCATTAATAGCCTCATTGACTCCATGCCTCAAAAGTGGTCAAAGTTGCTGGCCTTTCGGGAAAACCATGCCCCCTACTAAAAAAGATTTTCTTTGAAGAAAACATTTTTTTATTCGTTTTTTTTCTTATATGCACAAATTGCGTATTTTTCTTTTATACCCAAATGATCAATTCAATGCATTTTTTGCTGCCAAACAAGTGTAATTTCACTTCTTTCGATCATGTATCAATGATCTAAAACAGCCATACTCAACCTGTGGCCCGGCGACTTTTTATGTGCGACCCGAGACATATAATCATTAATCCATATTTATAAAACCAATTGATGTGCATAAAACGTACTTAAGATCTGCAGTTTTGTGTTGTTTTATATATTTTCACGGTAAGACAAAATCTGTCCTGTTATTTGAAATTAATTTTGAAATTTTAAAACCTCTTAAATACTGTTTGTTTAGTCAAAAGTTCTTTTTACTTGTAATCCTATTTGTGCTACAGTGATGTATATATTTCTTAATCTTACAATTTAACATTATTCCGAATTACTTAAATTTTCACTATATATTTTTACATTTAAAAATAATTATAAAGTTTTGCATTGAACAATTGATTTATTAAAGAAAACTTGATTACTTTTGTTTAGAACTTGGAAATTCTGCATTGTTATATTATTAAGTTATATATTTATTATACTGCTAATACTAATCTAATCTAATTGCCCACCCTGGGAACCTGCTTGTGGCTGATGGTTGGGTCAAGCCCCTAGCCCAGGGCTGGATGTTCCTACCACCTTTGCGGCACCGCAACCCAGGGAACGTTAGTTAGTATATTGGTTTGAATATAAACTAAGCATTTTCAGATAATAATTACTAAAATTAATAGCACTTAAGATATGATGCAAAAAAAGGGGCTCCAAAAACTTTTTACACCACTATTTCCAAACAACAGTATTCGCGGAATATTTCTACAACATTTGCAATAAAGATCTATCATTAAATATATTGTTTGGAAATAACGGTGTTAAAATTTTTTGTAACATCCTTGACAAACTTTCAACGCTACTAATAATAATATGAACTTTGTTAGAGTTCTTTTTTATCTTACAATTTTAATTACCCCTTTTTTACAATAAGTGCATTGCGGACCGCCTAACGTCGCAAACACATGTTTGCGGCCCGCGAGAAAAAAGGCTTGAGTATGGCTGGTCTATACAATTCCCCAGTCGCAAGATCCATCCACAACCTCAATATGTTTTAATTGTTTTGAGCAGTGTAGTATTTAACTAATAGTGCAAGTAACCTTGAAATTCGTTCAGTAGAATTTAAGTTATAAATTATATTCATTCTACAGGATCGCGGTTCAATACATAAAACAGATATAACAGCCCTTTTCCAAAATTTGACAGAAATAGTATGTAATGATGAATCTTCCATAATCCTAATATACAATACAACAATCGAATTATGTTTTCTTTTCATGATAGGAATGATTTTATCACAAATGACCTAACATTGTTCCATCAATTTGAAGCAACTCTTTCGGTAAAAAAAGGTAGAAAATTTAGCAGATCTTCTTACTGAGTGATAACCTTGCGTTCGTTTACCGATATACAAAACATCTTCACAGCCATGAGTTTTATTCTTTCTCAAGCTCATATTTTTTATGATACACGATGCATAAAATCCTTGATTCTTTCTTTCTCTCTTTTAAAAATACTTTTCTTTTATTTCTTTGTGTGATAAAAGAAAGTTACAGTGCGGACATTCAGAATCTTGAGTTCTGTGTGTTTGTGAAGAAGGCATTGTATTGTTCAAATGAAGAGATTCTTATTTAACGAAAGCCGATATGGATGTCAGAAATAGCTTTTCAAAAGGAAATATTTCTCTGTTTTTTCTCTTTCACCTCATTTTTCATCCATGTCTGCTTTTACTTCTTCGGATTCAAGGTCAGTGACCGGGATCTATCAATTATCTGTATGTTTTATAACTCCATAGTTTTTATATAATACATCACTGAGTTTTGATATAAGTTGAAATTTTTCACCTAAGGGAGTAACTGAATAATTTAAAGTTTTATATGGTGAGTGCACTAGTAATAGACCAGTAAGACAAAAATTGTAAAGAAAAAAAAATCTGATTCGATAAGTTAATCTGGGTTGGTAAAAAGCTTTCTAAGTCAAATACATTTCTTATCAACCAAAATTAGCATATCTGAGAATTTTTTTTACACAGTTTTGCTTCTCACTGGTTGATTACTGGCGCACTCACCCTATAGTAAAGTAATTAATACTCGCAAACTTATATTTGCAGAATAAGTATATTAACGAATTAATTTATGTTCACTTATGTAATAGAATAATTAATCAACTTATGTGCAGTAATTTCTGATAAGACGGAATAACAAAGGCAGATGATATATTCCGTTTTAGACAGATTACCGTCACAGTAGGTACGCATTTTAATATGAACAAATTATCTCCCTTTCCCCTGGGACACACGAAACTTTTCTGTTTAAGGCATGATCCCGTTATATATAGGTTTTGTTTTGATAGGATTTTCAAACTATATTTTTAGTTTTGCTATAAACGTAACGCATTTTTCATAAAATACTTTTGAAGCTATTTGTGTTCCTATATTCGAGGCATGAAAATCTCGGATAATGTGGTTACCATCAGCATCTTCATTTAACTTTCTACTTCTCATGATAACAGATATTGTGAAGGGTAAAATATATTTTCCGTCATACTTCTGCAAGTAAAAATAAATTTAGACAAATATTTTTTTACTACATATTTCAGCACATTAGGAAATGTTACTCAATTTCAAACTGATATCTATATTTAACTCTCTGTTACTCGTGGTAACAGATAATGTGAAAGCTAAAAAAGTATTTTTTCTCAAACAACTATAGTGAAAAGAAATGAATCGATCATTTCAAAAACTACATAAGTCACAGAATCTGAACGTTTCAGAAATTTAAAATAAACTTTATTATTCACAAGTAAACGAATTTTTATGAATTATTTTTTGGAATGATTAAAGGCTTTGGACTTCAAAGTTTGTAAATATCGAAATTTTTTTATAATTTATTAATAATAAAAAGAAGAATAACAGAAAAACTGATCCTGACTTATGTTGTTTTAGCAAGAAACGAGGGTAGGTGGTACTTAATTTGAACAAAACAATCATATTAAACTTATTTTTAATCAAAATTAATGAAAATAATACTTATACAGGAACGTTTTTATGTTTTAATATCATTACGGTGCTTAATCATATTTTTTATCATTCTCAATTGGATTATCTTCAACGGTAGCAGTTGGTCAGCTAAATTTATTTTAATAAAATGACCATATGCTCTTCCAGAATGCTATACTGAACTCGTTTTAAATCGTTTTTTTTACTATTAATTGATGCTTTCTATGCATAGGATTTGGCTGATGGAATTGGCACAGGGCACAGTGGATTATTTGACCCGAAATCCTGGTCAAAAATATTTTTCGATGTAAATATAGTCAGATTGGTTTGAAATTCTTAGATGTTATTGGGTATCACTATGGCATGTTTGATATTGTAAATGAAGTCTATAGCCTTTATGGTTCATTTACAGAGGCGCCCAAAATAATTCCCTTACATTATGGTCTATGGGGGAAAAATCGTTTGCTCTGTATTTTAATGATATCACACTTTTAAACGTACTGAAATTTATATACATCACTAAAGTGTACTAAAGCATTTATTGTTGAAAGGTGTGCATACAATATATCATTAATTTACAGGGACGCACAAAATAATATGGCTGAAGAATAAATTTAACTATTGAAGTCTATGACCAATAATTGCTGGAAGTGCGTTTGTAGTTGTGATAGGCATTTTAAAATAGAACAAATTTTTTTTAAATATTACTGGGTGTGGATACATTCTATATATCATATACAGGGCTGCACAAAAGTTCTCAAGTACATTTCCGTTTATTCACGGAAATAGCTGAATGGACATTTTTAACTGTGCTAAGCGTTTCACTGAACTAACATTTAGCATACTATGAAGTATACATACAAATCCATAGCTTAGTTTAATATTTTATATCTTAAAAACTGACGAAGTGTAAGTAAGATTTTAACACTTCACATAATAATAAATATACATTTTATAAATATTTTGACAATTAAGAAAAAAAAGAGTCATATTTTAAGACGAGCACAAAGGAAAAAGAAGTTAAAATATTAATTTAGTAAGTAGATATTTTAAAAATACGAATAAATCACATGTCCAATGACTTAACATTACCGAAAGGAGTTTGGAAGTTGAGCGACTTGTAACCTTAACTATTTACAGTTTTTAAGAGGAAAGTAATTGTTGATAGGTTTGTCTTATTCACTGTTAATGTTTAATTAAATGTATTTAATTTTACTATATATAAAACTTATTATTTACATTTAATAATGCTTATTACATTTAATACTAATTATTGCATTTAATTTATGTTTAATAGTGTTATATTTAATAGTAGGTTCACAATAAAGTGGAGTCTATATAGTATAGATTGCTAGTTTTTTAATGTATTTAATATATTACCAGTTTCAAAATGATTCTTCAGAACTCTTCTTCATCTTCTTCATCACTCTCTTCTTGGCTTTTATCGGGACTACCATCATACCTTGCTGGAAGAAGACGTTGTAAGGTCTCGCTACTGTATGGCTTGCTCTTTTTAGTTGATAAACGGGGTTATTAGAAAATATGAAAATGCTTATTTTCACGTACATTATAAAAGAAAAATTTTAATTAAATTTTCTTGGTACCGTTTGTCAGTTTTGGAATTAAAATTAGGTGTCCCTTTTTAAGGGCAACGGCCTCGAAAGTGTTAATTACCTCCTTTATCTCCTTATGTTACACACATGAGCCCCAAGAACTAATTAGGGAACCCTTTTTCAATAAATAAGTACCATACAATTTGAAGGCGATCGGATATTTCTATCAAAAGCTATCGAGTTGCGTGCGTATGTACGTACCTACATACGTACATATGTACGTACGTACGTACATACATACAGACAGAATATGTAGGTGCAAAAGTTCTCCGGTAATATCCTGAGAGCTAAAAACCTGCAATACGACAATAAATATATAGTTCTGATCTTTTCAATTCGGTGGCCGCAAAACAGAGCATTTAAATAGTCATCCCGAAAATAATTTTTATAAAAAAATGGCAACAATATGCGGAAGATTTTTTTGCAGAGATTGACACTCAAGACTATAACTAATACGGTTATAATTCAAACATGGCTGGGCAAAGCGCGGCACATATTTAAAAAGCTTTCGATGTGTATAAATTAGGGCCAAAAACGCTTTAACAATAACCCTTTTACACATTTAAGGTTTTTTTATTACATTAAAAACTAAATTATTTAAATTAAAACATAGTTTAACACCAAGCTCTGACCTTTGTTAATCACGTAATCCATGTTTAGTTTCAATTCAACACTTCATTGGGCCACAAAAAAAAATATATATTTAAACATAACAACAATTCCAAAAAACAACAAAAAACCACCTCTTCTCAGAAAGAAACTTCCTCTTCAGCTAAGGCCAGGAGCCACGGGATATAACTCAGGTTCCTAAAATAGACATATATCGATGCACCAATTAGTTATCTATTAAAAAATATGTTTTTTACAATCGTTGACGAAATTTTATTTTTTGCATTTTTGGCCAGGCTTTTGGGTCAAATACTCCGCTGTGCAGGGGTTCAAAGTTTTTTCATCAAGATAAAGGAATCTTTAACGGATCCATCCATAAATTCCTTGGCTATGATTGTGCCTTTTTTATCGGAATCACAGTGAAAACTCTTGTATATCGTAGAAGCAATTTTTTTTTTGTTTGTTTGTTCTTTTGGAACACTTTTCCCATACAATTCTGTTGACAAGTATATTTTTTTATATAATGCCGGCCACCCTTTCTTGAAGTTCATAAACATCTTCAGTTTTCAGTTCTTTGACTGTAAATGTTTAACTAGAGTTCGAAACCAATTCATTGTATTCTTCTGGGATGTAGATACGACCATGAGTTCGCACATTGTTTTTATGAATTTAGAATCTTAGAACATTTGGTAAAAATGAATGACCACGTACAGGAAAATACTGATATATTTTTTTTTTAAATCGTCTGGAGTCAGTCAAAGCCAACATAACTCTCAATATCGTGCTGATTTTATTTTGCCCAGGGCAACCATCGGAAAACAGATATAAATGCTAAATATGTAGTCCTATATTATTTTTAATATAATGCAACAACATGGAGCAAACCTCATTTGCTCCCTTATTAGCAATGCCTTCGTGATACATGTAAAATATCGATTTACCTGTTTTATGATCTTTTATACCAAAACAATGAACCCATAATTGCCGTAAATAAAAAATTTTTTGTATTGGTATGTATGGTAGTGGTAGATTTTGCATAAAATCGAATTTTATTGCTGCAACGTAATGTGGTATCGCATGCAAAAACTTCTTACGTCGCTGACTTAGTCGTTCAAGTAATGAACGAAAATTAGAAAGTATTGTTTGAAGAGGAAGGAATACACTGACTTATGTGGTTCTTACCCAGATCATGGCTGTACCTTTAAGGAAGCATTTGGGACAAAAAAAGTATATTTGGAAAAAAACTTGATTTATGTGATTTTTAAAATGACCAATTCAAATATTTAGGCAAATATATTTTCATGATTTGTTTACATCATATTATTTACATAATTGCACTCGATTTCAAACGATATCCATATTTATCTCTCTATTACTTATCGGAATAGATAATGTGAAGTGTAAAACGTATTTTCTGTCATATAACTATAGGGACAGACTGTTTAAACAAATATATTTTTATGACATATTATAAAATATGATGGATTCACACTCGATTTCAAACCAATATCTATATTTAATTCTATACTTCCTGTGATAACAGATCTTGTGAATGATGAAAAATATTTCTGTCAAGCAAGTTTGAAATAAAAGTTTCAGCAACGTTGCATAGAGCTTTAACCGAGCATTTATTTTTTGTTTTATTACTAAATAGTGGAACATAAATAGTAAATGTAAAGACATGCTACACTATTAGGACGTCCGAAGCGAAAGGGTTAAAAAAATCGTTGAAAGAGAAATGAATATTTTTTATAAAACGAAGCAATTCATGGTTAAATAATTTGTTTTATTCTTTAATTTTTCATCGGCAGTGAAAGTAAAATTCGTGCGTTTTTATGTAATAAGGTCTTCAAACTTCTGTTTGGAAACAAAAACTAATGAATTTTCATGAACGTTATTCTTCTCCGAAGCAGTTTAATTAAGGCACCATACTCTACAGGGATTCCTTACTGAGTAAAGCAGACTTTCAGTAACAGGCGTCACGGTGCCCGATGAAGCCACATATTTTCGAACAAGAAGGACACGAAATACTCGAACATTTTCAGCGGAAATTACATTCACTCTTTTCTTTTTTTAATCCTTTAAGTTAATCATTATGTTTTATCACGACCGTTAAGTCGTTTATATCAACCCATTGTTTTTTTTTTTTTTTTTTTTTTTTTTTTTTTTTTTTTATCGTAGTCGTTCAATTGTTATACTGTATGGTTAACTACGAAATGAAAAATAAATTCCATTTATTGTGTTTTGTTATTCTCGTTAATGTATGTACATATTTAATAAATAAAAAAAATTAAATACACCGTACATAAAGATAAAACACACTCCGCTTCATAGGAATGAGATCTTCTGCAAGCCGAAGGCTTGTGTATTTATTTTTAAGAATAGAGGAGCAGGACTGGTATCGTGCTTGTAATAGTCGTAATATATGTCTTAGTCTGAACACTGTAAAAATAAGTGTTAAAAAATAAGCAAAATGTCTTTAATATTTCGCGCTTTGCAAACCTGCAAAGTTGCAGCAAGTTCAGCATGACAAGACAGAAAGTTTATAACAAGACTGCAGCAAGATCCCAGCTAGCATGAACATTAGCAGCAAGTTTGTTTTTTCTGACATTATCTTGCAGTGACAAACTTGAATTGAGAAATTCGCAGCAAATTTCCCGCAAGGTATACCATACCCCACTTGCATGAGTAGTTTGTTGTGAAACTGATGGCAAGGCTGCCTTTAATTCATGAAAGTGACGAAAGCAGAATATCCCTCTGCCGAGAGTATGGACAGTTAGACCATACGCAGAAATTGCAGAAATTTTACTCGGTTGGTACCGCTTTTTCTGAACGCTATACTTATCAAATACCAAAAAGGCTCTTCTTGACAAGTACAAATATACTACCTTAATTTGTTTATGGTGATGAAAACGATGCATTCCCCTTCTGACGGTGTGTTCGCATCAGTAAACCTGATCAGGTCTATGGATCCCTCCGAAGGGGTTAAACTTATAGTTTAACAGTTGTAAACAGATAGTGGGGCGTGGAAAGATTATTACTTTGCAGTAAGTTTGGAGTATTTTTGATTACTTGTTTGCCGTTAATTTGCAATAAATTTGATGCAGAATGAATTTAACTTGCATGACAAGTTAGCTGCAAGTTCAAAGTGAGGTGAGGTGACTTCGGCGTTTGCGTTAGCTTGCTGCAGTCTTATTATGAACTTTCAGCCTTGTCATGCTGAGCTTGCTTCAACTTTGCAGGTTCTCAAAGCAAGACTGCTGCTAATTTTCTGCAAATTAAAAATGCTATCTGGGATAACGCAAACTCCGAAGTCACCACACTTTGAGCTTGCAGCTAACTTGTCGTACAAGTTAAACTCTTGCTCTATCTTCATTGCAAATTAACGGTAAACAAGTAGAAAATTTAGTTCTGTCAGGACTGACGTACTCAAATTCTTTGCACGCTAGTACATAATTAAAGCATTATCTTGACAAAAATACTGCAAACTGATTGCAAAGTAGTAATCTTGTCATGCCACACTATCTGTTTACAGCTGTCACACTATAACTTTAACCCCCTCATGTGTATTGATGCATACGCACTGATGTTTGCGCACCGTCAGAAGGTGTATGCATCGTTTTTATCATCATTAACAAATAAAGGTAACATTTGTACCTTTAGAGTCTTTTTGGTATTTGATAAGTAAAGCGTTTAAAAAAAGCGGTACCAACCGAATAAAATTTGTGTAACGGCTGAAGTCCTGAAAGGGTTAAAAATCATAGACTCGAATGAGGTTAAAGGCAAAAATAAATAAATTAATAAATATCAATTAAAGCGATATTTTAGAAAAAATCAATAATATTGAGAAAAATCCATTTAAAAATTAAAATTTTCAATACAAATTTAAAATGATCGAAGACGTAAACATAACTTAGTAAATTAGCATAACTTTTTAACTTGTAGGAATTTTTATATGAAATTAGTTGCGTATTATAGATAAAATGTCACTGTAGAAAAAATAACTACATTTGAACAGTTGAAATAATAAATACCTTTTTGGGTTCCTTAACTTAACCAATCAATGAAAATGAGAATCCATAACGGTAACAATGATGTGTGTGTCTTGCCTTTGAGGAGCACCCAATTTCTGCAATTTCTGCGCATGTGCTGATTGTCTAGAGGAAGACGTCCTATAAAAATGAAACAAAGTTGGATAATTCTTTATAATCACCCATGAGCTATTAATTTTTTAAATGTTCTATAAGAAATATAAGTTAAATATAAGTTTTGATGAGAGTAAAAGTTCAAGGCAACAACTATCCGCCACACTACCCTCATAGCATGCATGGTCACGGTGACGTCGTTGTGACGTCACTGTGAGTCACTGTGGTCACGTCACATCTGTGACCAAAATGCCACCACTCAGTGATGTCACATTGTGACTGAGATGTGAACTTCTTAGAAAACTTAAAAAAATTACAAAAAATATTCAAAACATGTTATTTATGTAAAATTATATTTTCTGGCAATTAAAAAAAATTGTGACGTCACTGTTATGACACTGCAAGTAACGTACGTCACGTCACATATGTTACGAAAAAAATCACCATATTTTAAGTCACAGTGTGACAAAAATATGAGCATCAAAAATCTTTGAAAATGAACAGAAATATTACATGCCCGAGTTACAGCGACATAAGGAATGAAAATATATTAGTGGATAGGAAATAGTAAATTCTTACACGAAAAGAGGGGGGGGGGGGGCAGAAAAAGGAAAATGCACGGTAGAAGTATCAACAAACTAGATTTGCATGCTATATTTTATCAATTTGTTATGTAAGACAGTGAAAGTATACTTTTTTATGATTTCAATTTTATCTACCATTGCAATTTAATCCTTCACTGATTGCTATTATTATTAAAAGTGTTTCTCGGAAAAATGGTACGTATTGGAGCAATTTGGATAACATATTTAGAATTAGGAATATTAAATCTGTACACTTTATATATTTAGTTTGCAGGGAGGAAGTTGTTTTATTTTATTTTATTTATTTTTTTATTTTATTTTATTTTTATTTTTATTTTATTTTTTTTTTTTTTGTCGACCAGTGGTATTCGAAACCCTTCTGTGGTTTCAAACTAAAATTTTCTATTACAGTTAAGTCTGTATCTTTTAATGAGCACGTAGAAAGAATACTCAGTGTTTAGTCATATATGCATTCTTGCTTTAGAATTTGCATTCAAGTCATAAATTCTACTTCTTTCAGACTTTTTAAATAAAATTAGCATTTTCCGAAAATAAAAGAAATATACAAAATTTGTGCAAAACCCATGATATAATTACTTATTCGTATTTAAAATCTAATCGTATTTAAAATATACGTATTTATTTATTACGTGTTAAACAAACTTTACTTTAAAAAAAAGAAAGAAAAAGGCAGGTGTTTAATTCAAATAGAAAATTTTCATTACAGATACTCTTAAATAAGATAAAATTATTGCGCATTTAAACTCTCTGTTGTGTACAAAAAAAAAAAAAAAAAAAAATTATAATAATACAGTAGGAGCATCTACTTGCAATATCATCTGCGCTCGATTAAACCGCAGAATAAAATAAGGATCGGAGAACTACTGACGCGGGAAGTTAATTTTTTAAGCTAACAGAAATATGCCTGACAGTTTAGGATAAAGTACGGATATTATTAAAATATTTATGGAACTTAAAAGGTATGTCTTATTTAATTTAAATTTTTTGTTCCTGTTTGATAGATTATTACATGAGTTAAATAGTTGTATGTTATATACAATGAGACTGAGCTGGGATTCTTTTCAGAAGCAATATGGCAATGGAAAGATTTTTGAGAAATTGTTAAATGCATTTAATTCATATATTATAGTTTGTTGTTGTTTAATAGTACAATTATAAATACTAATTATTTAGTGTTTTTCAAATTGTTATAATTATTTTTTTAATTGTATTTAAGCATTTTCTTTGCTATTTGTCATTTTAATCAAACATTTAATTGTAGACATTCAGAATCAGTTATTAAATTTTCTTTGATTGTAAACTCATTTTCTACGTTTTCGATACATTTATTTTATTGGCATTAAAAAATAAAATATAATATTTAAGCATTGAAATAAAGTGTTTGTCATGCCCGATAAAGTTGAAAAGTGTTTATGACTTCGGTTTGTCTGGCTGTCTGTCCGCGCTCTAACTCGCGTAAATATACTCGGATTGACCTGAAATTTTTGGATGTTATTGACGTTTACCATAGCAAGGTCCCTATTTGTAATGAAGTTTGTAGCATGTTTAGTTCATTTACAGGGACAGTCAATTGTATTCCATTACATTACGGCCTGTGGGAAAAAATCGTTTCAAATGATTTTTAATGATTTTACACGCTTTCAAACAGAATAAAATTGATATGCATTTATGAAGCGCACTAAAATGTGCATTCCGTAGAATATGCAATGCAAAAGAATAGTTATTTTTCATTTACAGGGCTAAAAAAGGAATTCCAATACATAATGATATAGGGGTGGAGGGAATTGTTTGCGGCGTACTTTATTTATGTTAATCTATTTGATATGTAATGAAATTGATATAAGTCGTTGAGGTTTACATACTATGAATTATTTCATGTATAATACGAAGTGTATATAGCATTTACAGGGACACACAAAATATTTCAGATACTATATTGTATCCGAAGTACTGTTCATTAGCGATGATTGCTGGAAATGCATTTTTAATTATGATTCACTACATTTATGCATAGCATATGGTGTATATATATATGCTATAATTCATATACAGGACTACACAAAAGTATTCGTAAGGGTTACTGGATATTGCTTAAAGGTGGTTTTTAAATAAGTTATGCATTTTTACGCTGCACTGTATTTATTTTACTAAGAAATGTTTGTAGTATATAGATAAAATGATATACAGGGTCACGCAAAGAATTGGATGACCGTCTATAAATTATAATTTCTGGAAATGTGATTTCAGCAGTTTTAAGAGTGTTTTCGTTTGAATTAAATTTTAACAAAATAGTGGCGTGTAATAAAGGTTCTAGGTAAACTACGGGGTTGTACAAAATTATTTAAGTATGTTTCCATACATTAGTATAAATTGCTGAAAGAGAATTTCAACCTGTTATGCGTTTCCTTGATAAACTAAATTTTCCCATTATATAGTATATATATATCAATCTACAGATCAAATACAGGACTGTTTAAAAGAATTAGAAAACATATTTGGCTGTGGATGGTAACTGCGTAAATCAGTTTTTCAAATGTTTTACGCGTTTTCATGTTTACTTAGTTATCTTATTTACGTTATTTCCCCCCGATGTCTTGTTAAAACATTTAGGAAGAGTTGGAAAGTGTTTTATAATCTATTCTTAACGCATGATATATCTTACTTGTTGTTTCTATTTCCCAGATCAGTCTTTTCCTATAAAACATACCAAATCTAATTAGCTCATATTCACAAAATACAATATATACGGGAATAAAAAATTTAAATAAATAGGGCTTATCCTGTCGTTCTATAAATAACAATTGTATTAATGTCCGTAAGACTGCCTGTTCGTATTTAATAAAGCAATGACAAATCACATCACATTAAAAGCTTACACATTCTTAATATTAAGCTTGAATTCAAGATCAAGCTTAGAACTTATTAAAAAAAGATGTCAGTTGATAAGCATTGCTTTTTAAATGGAAAATTAAAAATATTTTAGAAGAATAGGACTCCAAAATAGCGATATCTTGCTAAAAAGTACGGTAAAAAGATAAGATTTTATATTTCAAAGAAAACTTTACTTTAAAATTATCGTAGTGTTTATGACAAGAATTATCACAGTATTAATACTTGGAAATTTTTCCAGAGAGAAACATTCGCCTTGCATACAATATTTCAAATGAAAATCAAATTTCAAATAAATTGCTTAAAAGGCACAAAGGCCAACATAGTGAAAAATATCCACGCCGGGACTCGATCCCGGGTCATCAGTATAGCGCACTGACATTCTACCGACTAAACCACATGGAACGATACCCAGCTTGGAAAATTTCTCCCTATTACATGTTGGCAAGAATCCGGCTTTATTTTTTTAGCCCACTATTGTATTAAATCTTGTCATTTTTTTCAATAAAGATTATTCGGAGTTCGTACAGAGATTTTCGCATTTTTCTCGAAATTTTTATGCGATTTTTAGAATTTTGAGATTTGTAAAAGGAACTCGGTTACCAACTTTTAGCTAAATATAATAAATTTTCTCCTCTGCGAGTTTCGAACTTTTTTTCCCCCACTGGCGATTTGTCTGCATTTGTGAAAGAAATCTGGTTTTAATCTTTTATTCTAATATAGTAAATGCTGTCCTCTTTTTTTTTTTCTTTCATTAAAGTTTATTCTGAATTTCTCGCGATTCTTTTATGCAGTTCTTAGAGATTTTCGCGTTTTGCAGGAATTTTTTGACGCTCGTAAAAGGAATTCGATTTTGAAATTGTAGCTTAGTAAATTTTGTCCTTTGCTATTTTCCAGAATAATAATCGCTAGTCAACAAAATGCCCGGATTTTGAAGAATTCGGAATTTCGACTTCCGGATTTGAGGCTGTACTGTATTGTTAAATCTGTATACGTGTTCTCCGAGAATTATTAGAACACGTTGATATAGTGCATTCACTAGGTTTTTTAAAAAAAAAAAAACTGTTAAAATAATATAAAAATTAAAATCATTCACAGAAAAAAAAATCCAACGCAGAACAGCATACAGAATACTATTGAAACGAGCGAAGCGAGGCGAATCTGTCCGCCACGTGACGTAATGCGCGAGCAGATTGCGCATCGCACGAATGGTACCCCCCTGAACGCCTGAATGGAATAAACTGCCGCCTTTGCTCTGTGTTGCCACTCGGGATCTCTAAACTGTTGTTTATAGCCAGACTCCAGGGAGATAGAGCACTCTACCTTCATGCCAGATTGCTAATGGACCTTATGCACGCGACCTGAGATCAAGGCTAAAATTCGTCTGCTGGCGGTATTTACTGGCGGTGTTTAGCATAGCAGTCTATGGAGTGTGAGTTATTAATGCTTGTTTGTTAAAAATACCGCAAAAGAATTCTTTGATGCAGCAGCATATACTTAATATATTGTAATCTAAATTCAAAATGTTGTTCTGTATGCGAGAAAATTCCCTAAGTTTGCAAATTTTCAGTTAAAATGTATGCACTCAACCTGGGTCAAGGCTAAAGTCGTCTGCTAGCGGTGTTTGCGCCTGCGCATACTGGTATTTTGCCGGTGCAGTAACTGGAATAACAGATTATCATACCGCCAGCTCTGGCGAGGCAAACGAGAAAGACAGGCTACCGCGGTAGGTCCGATTCTTCTTTTTTTACAGACCGGTGGAGTCACGTGATGCTCTTTTTGCACACCTTCATTGCTGCATTCGAGCATCACGTGACTCCAGCGGTCTGTAAAAAAAGAAGAATCGGACCCACCGCGGTAGCCTGACTTTCTCGTTAGCCTCGCAGCTCTGGCGTCTGACGTCACCTGAATAGAGTCCATTTACAAACCCTCAAGCTTTGAACACCCTTGGCGAAAGGGAAATGTAGCCAAATAATTTGGCGAGAAGAGATCAGTACGCACGTTTGCATGCGCGTTTGGTAGGTGTCCAAAGTTAGAGGCATGGTATTATAGAAGGTAGGGGAACGCTATGTTTGAGAAATAACCACTCGAGAGAAGTTCGATGATGCAGGTACTGGCCAGAGCGCCATCTATTGTCTCCATTTGAAGTTGGAAACGAGAACATTTTTTTAAAAATATAAAGTAGCTTTTATTTTTATTTATTTTTTTTTGTAATGTGAATGTTTTTTTTTATTATAAAAATCATAAAACAAATTATTTTAAATTTTGTAAATTATTCATAATACATTTTACAAACTAAAAGTAACTTCCTTTTTATCAGCTGTGTTATTTAAATGGAACAAAAAATGTTTGTTCAACATAGGTCTAGAATACATTTTTTTCCCTTTTAAATTTTACTGTATCTAGAATATTTTAAGTAAGATTTATTTAAATCAAGAGTATCTCTATAAAAATTGTGTACTGAATTTGGCATGTAATTTTTGCAAATTCTTTGTAGATTAACTTAAAAAAAAAATTAAAAAAAAATAAATAAATGCTGCAATGTTTTTCTTTACATTTTTTATTTTATTTAAAACCATGAAAACTAGAATTTGTTAATGAATTATTATTGTTTATTAAATATTCATAATAAATTTGACAAACAGCAAATTACTAAAAACTAGTTTTTTTTTCAGCCATATTTTAAACGAACAAATATCAGTTCATGTTCAAGACAAATCTAGAATAAATTTCTTTCTTTTAAATTTTACTGTACTTTCGTTATTCAAAGTAACCAAGGGTGTATCTACATAAAAATTATGTTCTAGATTTGGTAAGTAATTTTTGCAAATATTTTACAGATTAACTTAAAAAAATAAATAAATACTGTGATTTTTTTTTTTCATTTTATTTGAAAACCTTGAAAACAAAAATACAGTTTGTGAATTCGTTAAATATTCATAATAAATTTGAAAAACTGCAAATTAATATATATATTTTTTTCATTTGCATTATTTAAAAGGAGCACAAAATATTATTATTATTTTTAAAAAAACAAGTCCTAGACACCTATTTTTTTATTTTCAATTTTACTGTACTCAGATTTCTTTAAAAATAAGTTATACAGTTATTAAAAATAAGTTAATGCTGAGATTTTATACTTTTATAGTAGCATAAAATTAATGAAAGTGTATAGTATGAATCATTTCGTGTAATCAAAAAACTCATATCACAATATTAAAATATTTATTTACTTAAAAGACGTTATAAAAACACATTAAAAGTAAATTAAAAATCTATATTTACATGGTTCAACTCATTTTTCTGAGTCGTCTTCAGAATGTATAACATAAAATTACAAATGCATATATATATAAAAAAAAAAGCTCTGTGTGTGTACATTTAAATAAAGATTACATAAGAAAATGTACATTGCCTTTATTTACGAAATAATTAGTCAACATTTTTTTTTTTTTTTTTTTTTTTTTTTCTTCATATGCATTTGTAATTTTATGTTATATATTCTGAAGACGATTCAGAAAATGAGTTGAAACATGTAAATATAGATTTTTAATTTACTTTTAATTTGTTTTTATAACGTCTTTTAAGCAAATAAATATTTTAGTATTGTGATATGGTTAGAGGTGGACGTAATTTTGACTTACTACTTGCACTTATTTACATTTGTATCAAGAAACTCGTCAATATTTTTTTCTTTTATTCCATTAGGATAAAGTCAATTTATTGACAATTTTTTTTTTCCGAAATCAAAATATAAGCTGATGTTTTTACATTGCATTTAATAAAGGTATTTTGATAAATTAAAGCTCTGTGTGGGTACATTTAAATAAAGATTACATAAGAAAATGCACATTGTCTTTATTTACGAAATAATTAGTCAACAACAGAATATTATTTTATACGAGAATATCGTTTGTTGTTTTGAACGACAGATGGCAGCTCTAGCAAATTCCAATTGATTTCTTTAGAGTTACTAAAAAATTGCATATCATTAAATATTTATTCACTATATAACAGAATAAAACATTTTAGTTACAAATTTGGAGTTTAAATTTCACTAAATGTTAGTTGTAATGTATATATATCAATCTTTTATTTACAGAAATGCAGATTGAAAATTCATCTTCCAATATAAAACTTCTTCCATCAGGAAGTTATTTATTTAATGCGTTTATTTCCCAGCGCTTTAGTCCGTTTTTTTGCTTTCCGATAGCCCGTGTCATATGCATACACGAAACATTTCCGCGCCATATTGAATTATAATGTAAAAATATTAATTTATAAAGGAAATAATAAGGCACTTGTATTGAGAACAATGTTAAATTGATGCAGGTACTGGGTGCAGCGCCACGATGCGGTCACTTTAGCGTTACGGTCAAGTTTGCGTGGAAGATGCCATAGGAGAAGTTTCTCCTTCTATAGCTTCCTGGTTAGAGGGTTTGTAAATTAGCGTGCGCATGCGTGTATCATCGTCGGTGTAGCATTTTCGCCGATCCCAACCATTATAGCAAAAATGAGAAACAGCGCATGCGTGGGGACTTACATTGAAATTCACTTACTAGAAAACAAATATTTACAAGGTTACCAGCTTGGCGCTTTTATCATATCAGGCGTGAAATTTTCATCCCATCAACATTTTTTTTCAGTTGATTAGCAAAACTTTCGGTAAATGTTGTAGCAATCCAATGGCTCATTATAAATAAAAATACCTCTAATATTAATTATATATTTTTACTCTTATTGTTTAGTTATTTTAAATCACCGGCAAAATATATTTTTAAATAATTAAAGGTAATTTGGTGAAAGTCCATGTAAAGTTTTATTAATTTCAACAGAAGGAACCGCATATTATTTAATATAATTCATTTATTAAATACTCAACTTTATTTAATATTCTATTTTCATTTGTTTTGTAATTTCCTATGTCAATTACATTATTATTTTATTTTTATTGACAAAGAACACTGCTTTAGAAATAGCTTCATGTGATTTTCTTAAAATATTTAATACTAACACAATTAGGAAATTATTTATTACTCAACAAATAAAGAGTAAAATTTTGCAAATGAGCTTATCAATGAGTAATTTAAACGGATTACTAATAAAAATGTAGCTGCAAATATATATTATTCTTTCCACACTTAATAATAAGAAGAATGATTATCTAATTTTTTTTTAACTTTATATATTTATTTTTTTAACATAAAGTTAAAAATATATTCCATTTCTGCTGCCAAAATAGCATATTTTTAAAGAAACATTATTAATTTATTTTAAGCAGTACATATAAATTTAAATGTAATAGTTTATGATTTTTACAAATTTAATAATGCATTATTTTTTTTACAATTCTATTTTACTTTATGTAATTTAACTAAATATTAAATACATTTTTTATTGAATATTATTACTATTTCCTTCCTTTTTAAATACAACTTCTTGCAACTGTTTTTTGTTTTTTTTAATTCAGTTATAAGCAATTAAAAGCTATTTATTCAGATAATTATAAAATTCTTTTAATAACCAATTTCGTTTAAATCACTGGATATAGATGGCAGCACAATAATTTTTTTTCACTTTTTGTGTGGAGGGGGAGGGGGGTGATATTATTTGATCCAACATCAATATCATTTATACTTCTTTAGATTTTTTTTCAGTTAATGATTAACATGATATGATGTTTTTGTCACATTATAATTATGGTGTATAAAAATTAATAAAAAATTTATATGAAACTGTTTTTAGGAATACATTCAAATAAATAGTCTTATCTTATACTGGTTATCTTTCTCTTTTATTTCACTCCATATACAAATTGTACCTTAATATTATGTAACATCATACATTTATAAAAAATGAAAATTATTTTGCAAAGATATAAATTATTATTAAGAGTTTTTTTAGTTTTAAATAGAGTTCATTTTAGTTATACTATTATCAAATTAAGTTATAATACACATTAATTCGATAATTAATTATTTATAATTAATAAGCAAAAACAATGTTTAGATATTCCAAATAGCTGATTAGATTTAATATTTTGTTTTCAAATTATTTATTGATAGTATATTATTATGTAATTTTCATGCAATTTATAAATAATTATAGCATCTTTGAATATGAAATAATAGAATATTGAATATAGAACATTTGATAAAGATAAATTATTATATTTTGTAATTTATAATTATCAAATTATCGTTGTTATTATATTATAAAATTAAATATGCCACTGTAATTTATAGGTAATTGGTTTGATAATAACAAATTATTAAAAATATAATGATACAATAATATTAATACTTAGATTATTATCAAAATATTATTATTATTATATTAGTAATGTAATACTATCCATATATTTCAATAAATGAAATTTTACATATCAATATTTCATTGAAAATTAATGATAATTTATGATATTTATTTATAAAATTTCTTCTTTATACAATAAAGAAGATAATATTTATTATGGATTACACCTGTTTTACTTATAATGAAAATATTTAATGTTGGTAATAAATAAATACTATAACATTATAAAAATATCAATAATGATCAAATATTTCAGTAAACCATTTAATGATTAAAATAAATATATATATATAGATTTAAAAACTAAACTAACAGCATTTTTTTTTTTTTTTTTTTTTTTTTTTTTTACAAAATATTTTAAAATTAAGATTATAAAAATAATAATAGTTAATAAAAAAATTATAATTATATAATTAAGATAGTATTTTAATATTTTATAGTATGTATTATAAAATATCTCTCTATAACATATCTTGTAATATTATAAATTTATTTATCTAATATAGATAATATTTATTATAAATAGTATCTCTTTTTTATTTGTATTGATACAACTATACTATTAATATCTGATAATATTTAATTACAATACATTAATAATGATAAAAAATAAATATTATAAAATCTAACATACTATCAGTAATGCTAAAATATTTCAATAAACTATTTAAGTATCTTTATGTGAATAAACCAGGAAACAGATTTAAAATATACTATAAATTAATATTGGAGATTTAAGTAGCTAGATTCACAAAAAAGTAAAATATCATAAGAAAATCTCAAGTCCTAAAAATTAAAACACCACTGTCAATCTAATAATAATAATATTTTTGTTGTTGCGATTGTTAATTACCAATTTAGATTATCTGTAAATTATATCTAGAAGTAGTTGCGATATTGAGAAAAATGTTAAATTATCAAACATAACAATTTATTATCTAATGTAGGTGATATTGTTATTTATTTATAAATCACATTAAAGTTTGAAGAAAAAGAGTCAAAACTGTTTATGAAAATATTTTTATCATTTTTGACAGGAATATACGTATATTGTTTAGGTAAATTCATTATAAATTTAAAATCAAATAAGTTTACGTAAGCTCTATTCTGTATCACCGTTTCACAATAACAAGACATTGAAATATTTTCGAACGCCAAAAAGTAATCGCCAATTGACATAGCAACCTCGACAACCCTGTACAAGTTTTCTAGCAAGAGAATTTCAATCCAAGTCCCCACGCATGCGCAGTTTCTAATTTTTGCTATAACGGTTGGGATCGGCGAAAATGCGTCGGTGTAGGTAGGTGGTGTTCAAAGCTTGAGGTTTTGTAAATTAGGAACATAGTATTAGAATAGATCTATAGATTCCTGATTAGGAAGAAGCTAATATTTTGATATTGGATTAGATAAAATTTTCTTTTAGCGTATTATCCTTTGGAAATATTGTTAAATTAGCGAATAACCGTGGCAATTTTATAGGGAGTGTCTATGGCTACATAAATGATGATTTTATTGAACCGTCATGGTAACCTCTGGCGGCTTGGCGGTATAGCTTACTAATGTCTAGGGACAGCACCCTCATAAAATGCACAGAGCACAAGTTTCTGTTTCTATTGCTCCTCCGACCGGTTTCCTCTGTTTTTCGACCATTGGCTTTTTATTGTGCATGCTTTTGGACTTAGTCGTTTCGTTACTGTGCGTATTTCACGCAAATATTTTAAATGCATACTTTCTCTCGCATATGTAATGTTAATGTTTTCGTCACTCAAGTATTAATGTGTTGAGAAATCTTATGTTCATATTGTGAAGCTTTAATTTTTATCTTATGAAAGTTTCGAAAACTGTCATCTTGCCGGCAGGCTTGTGTTTCGAGCATGAAGCATTTCCACTCTCTTAACATGAGTTTATGAGTTAAATAAAGAAAATCTCAATGAATAAATTTCTTAAATGACGAATAAAAAAAAACCACCCTCTCTTTAAAAGATTGATTTTTCTTTCTTTCTTTTCTTTTGAAAAGTGATAGATTTGTTTATGTTTATTACCTTAAATATAGGGTAAAAGTTAAGTCATTTTAGAAACTTGTGAAAATTAATAAGTAAGCTTTTAGATGTATATTTTAATTTTAGAAATACTTTTCTTTTATTTATTTTCTTTTAATTGTCAATAAGTGAAAGAAAATTATGTGATGAATATGATGAAATTATGTGCTTATTCATAACAATTTAATATATAATGTGAATTTATTTTAGGAGCATGCGGAAAAGCTGTTTCGGTAATTGTATTCAAGAATTTTTCATAACCAATGTGATACTAAAATCGCCTTCTTTTCGTACAATACTCATTTGCATTCTTAACGTGATGTAGTACTGCTCCACCCGCCCTACTTTATCATATGGTAATATGAGCAGCCTTTTCAATTTTCAAATATTTGAGACTTCAACATTTAAAAGTAATCTGTATTTATTCCATCAGGCTGTTTTAAGTTGTACAAGGACACAATGAGGGTGGGTGGGGGGTACATTGAAATGAGCCTCTTCTATCACAATAGGCTGACTTCAAATTTTTTTATTGCATTCATTGGCTACTTTAATAAAAATTAAATTCATTAACTATGTAAGTGTATTATTTTTTATTCTTATATTTACACGTATAATAGCTTATCATTTATTATAAATTGTACGAAATATTTTTATTCAGATCTGCAGTACCTTAACTTTATTCAATCTAATTAAGTTTTATGTGAAGAAAAATATTTTTATTCAGATCTGCAGTACCTTAACTTTATTCAATCTAATTAAGTTTTACGTGAAGAAAATTTCATTAAATTCCAATAAATTGTTGCAGATTAATAAGAACTTTCACAATGCCTCGAAATTGAGTTTGTAATATTTCATAATACCATCACAGATATGTGAATATCAAACATTTATGTTAATTATTATTAATAATGTTTTTTGGGGAACTGCTTTTCATGCATATTCTATTCTTTAAGTGGATCCTGCATACAAGTGTTCTGATGAAAATTTATTTTACAGCTTTCTTTAATTTCAAAATATGCAGCTAGTTCGATAAATTGAAAACATTAGATAATATACATATACAAATAAATAATTAGTTAAAATTAAAATGGAGAAAAGAAAAAATAAATTATATGCCCCCCCCCCCCCCTTCATTATTTATTGAAGAAAATTTAGCTATTTATCTTAATCGTGATGTTATTGTTAATGATAAATCTGATTCCACAATGCTCTCTGCAGCTTGGAAAAACCTTTTCAGTACTACCATTTAATTTATTTTTGTTTTATTATTAGTCTGTTTTTTTAAATATATATTATTCATTTATTTATTCATTTTTAATTTCATGTGTTCCCATTTTGGATTATATGTATTTTTCCCCCTCCCATTTTTTGCCCCTCCTACTTTGTGTTCTTTTGTTTTGATTATTCTCTTCTGTGATAGGCTGTTGTCTTTTACTTCCCTATTGGCTGTTGATTTCTAACTTCCTATTGGCTGTTTCTTCAGCTTGTTTCCTTTCCCTTGTCTCTCATTTCAGTCTTGCCTCTGCTTTCATAGTAGAAGGACGTCTTTTTCTGCGCCTGACGAAGAAAGACTCAGATCTTTCGAAAGGCCTAGCGCATTTACAAATTTTTGATGGTGTTTCAAGAAGATTGTTTGTTCTTAGTCATTTTCATTAGTAAATGTATGAAAATAGCTGGTATTTTTATTTATGTACTAAGAAATCAAATAGCTTTTCCTATTTCACCATAAAGATAAATATGTCTTTTTCAAAAAAAAAAAAAAAGGTTCCAAATTTTAACATTTAATCTAATTTTCAACATAACAGCGATAAAGAAAATAGAATTATAATTCAAGAAGCATGATAATAATGACAGTAATTATTTATTTTATTTACAATATTTTTTCACATATTTTAAAGTTTTGACACTTATAATGTGCCACTGCTATTATGTTCTCATTATTTTCGAATGATTTGCATTATCATATTAGTTCCGTAAATATAAGGTAATCCGTATAATGCTTGTCAGTTTCCCTGTTTTGAGAATTACCCTAATTTTTAATTCATAAGTCAATATTTTAAAAGGAAAAATGATCTAAATTTTTGTTAACTTTTATTTTGGCAATTTACGTATTTTGTACTAATACTAACTTATGATAGTACTAATAGTTTTTAATTTTCATTTTTTAAACTCATTTAAAAAAGTCCGTAACCACATCGCAGTGCAAACTGAACAAATAAAAAAGTAAAGCAATAAGATTTTAATAATGAAGTATTAATAAGGGGAGGGGAAGTTGCAGAAACTACTAAAAAAAATTCCGAAATGTTTTCAAAATCCATAAATCTACATTCTGATAACACTTTATTCATTATTTGTTAATATGTAGTACATTTTCAATACATATGAACATGAACTGCTTTTAAACGAAGGTTTTAAAGTATTCATAGCAGACGAAGAGATCATCTCGTTGTCAGCGAGCGCTCATACCGTAACTCCACTTTCCTACCGCGGGGAAACCGGTTTTCGCCTCCGAGAAACCAAAACTTGGTGCATGGTGCATTTTGTGAGAGTGCTGTCTTTAGACGTTTGTGTATAGCTTGGCTTGGCGATTTTTCATTTCTCCAGGTATGCCCATGGGTAGCATTGTTGTTATTTGTAAGCGTCGCTAACGTTTTTCATCTCATCTCATTTTTCTGTTTCTACTTAGCTTAGATATTGTAGCAACTTCTATAAAGTAAGTTTTAAAATATTTATTGTTTATAATAGTAGTATATGAAATACTGTTGAAAAAATGCCTTTTCCAAACTTGTGCATCGATCGAAGTGATCTTCGTATAACAAAAAAATGGCAAACATTACAGAATATGAGACATTTATAAATGCTGCTTTTTCTTTTAAACAAAATTAATTATACTACCTTGATTATTTAGTAATGTGCAAAGTTTGTACAACTTTTAAAGCAGTTTTTTACATATAAGAAAATAGTTTGCATGATTAAATATAATTGTATCGCAACATCACTTTTAAAATAAGCATGAACTATATTTTTAGACTGTATTTTATTAAATGTGTGTTCTTTCAAACTTTATTTTTTTTCTTTTCAGTGACAGTTCCTGCTTTCCTCTTCCCCCATCATCAGTATTATAGCAACTCCCAGGATATTAATTGAATGAATATTGTCTTTGCTGTATGGTTTGATGCTTCACATCATATCATTGACAATACTTTCTCAATTAGTACACCTAATTTTATAGATGTTGGCTGTGGAAATGAAAGAGATATAATTTTCTACAGAGTTTGGAATGGCGACTTTATTCTAATTCAACATTCTACTTCAGCATTACCTAAAGGTATAATTTTATTTAATGATACCGTTTATTAAGTAATGTCGGTTATTGTCACTTTTTATATTGCTTTTCTCTATTAAAAAGTCCAAAGTGAAATGTTTCCTGCAAAACCCCCACCCTAGCATTTCATTGAATACTTCATTAAGTCAATTTTTTGTTTTGTCCTGTTATAAATATTTACAATAATTAAAATATTTATGCCTAAAGGGTGTATAGAATTCTGGTAAAACAAGCTTTATTTTCAGATTCCCTTGTTATAATAGGGTAGATGTGATGGACACCCTTAAGGAATTTCTTTAAAAACTATTTTTTAATTAATAGTTATAATTATTATATTCCAGTTTTTTCAATATCATAATCTATCAACAATACTTAACCGTTCTCATAGTCTCATTTCTCAATATTAATCAAACTTTTATTGTAAATAACAGAAATATATCAAAATTCCAGTAATGGACCCCCCCCCCCCCCAAACAAAAATAAAAATATAGTTGTTTTTATGGCTATTTAGAACCAAAATTTCATGATATAATACTAATGAAACAGAAATAGTTATTTTTAAATAAATTTAACAATTAGAATATCAATAATTAATAAAATATTTGTGAAAATTATTCACTGTTTAAATTAATTATTGTGATCAATTATCACAGCAATATTTTAATTACTTTAGGTGGTTTAATTTACTAAATGTCAGCGAATTACAGTTATTAAATTATTGAAACAGTCAGGGATTTAGAGGAGTAATAAAAAAATCAGAAATAAAGTTTTAGAATATTAATGCATAGATTCGTATATTTCTCACTATTTATA
The DNA here is from genome assembly GCA_963932465.1 of Maratus speciosus. Lineage (NCBI taxonomy): Eukaryota > Metazoa > Arthropoda > Arachnida > Araneae > Salticidae > Maratus > Maratus speciosus. The sequence goes on from OZ010796.1 coordinate 349,240,654, forward strand.
ACAGAACTCCCAGAAACTATACAAATATGAAATGAATAATACTGCGGGTTGAATGCTGTATGTACTAAATAAAATAATTTCAAAATAAAACCGCTAAACTGATGTTTGAGGCCACTGATCTACATATTTACCAGTTTCATTACTACTATAAATTTAATTAATATTTTAATATTACAATTTTTTTTCTTTTGTCAGAGATGAATAAGCAAGCATTTAAGACAGAAAATAATAATAATAGATTTATTTTTAACAACTTCTGTAACTTTATTATTTTTATTTAAATGCGGAGGGATTGAGCCGTATGAGCCCCTCTTTTTCCTTTGCCCTTAAGCAACATTCTGTTTCCTGATTCGTTTTACTAATTGCTAGATTATAAAATATGCAAGGCAGAGTTATAACAGGGTTCAAACGGTGCTTAAAAGTGCTTGAAAGTCCTTGAATTTTTAAGAGAGAAAAAAGGTCCTTGAAAGTGCTTGAATTTGTTTAAATTTTAATGAAGGTGCTTAATTTTCATTACTTTTTTTTTTATAAGTGCTTAATTTTTTTTTATTCAGATGTTCAAAATAAAATAAGAGTTGCGAATGTTAAAAAAATAAAAAGTTAATTAATCAGGTGAAAATATTTGGTCTGAGATCGTTTTCCTTTCAGGAGCTCAGAGTATGAGCATTTGTACTTCGGTTTGTTCCTTTCTCCCTTCCCTCTCTAGGATTAAGTTTTTACAAAAGAAAATGAAAATTCCTCCAATATAAATCCCCTCCCAATGGACAATAGAGAAAATGGCAATGTGGACCATATAAATTGTAAAAGAAAATGAGGCTGAAGTTTGATTTAAAAAAAGTAGAAAATGCAGTTAAAGAGCTTAAATTGTGAAAATGCAATAAATTATTCATGCTGAAATATGCAAATTTTTCTGTTTTGTGAGTGTTTAATATACCTTTTTGAAAAAGATTTAATGGATGTTTTCAAATTAAGGCAAGTTTAGAAAAAAATTCATTTAGTTTTTGTAAAATTTAAAATTGTGTATTACCATATTTTATGGAAGAAACGCCGCAGTGTTTACAAGTTTGAAAGTTAATTTTTTGTCAAGTGCGGCATTTACACCATGTGCGGCACTTACGATTTTTTTCTTTTTTTGAGCGCTTAAAATTGGAATAAAGTAAAAACTCCTTAAGACTTCTCAAGTCCCCTGATCAACAACGCGAAACTTTCTGACAAGGTTGGCAAAAAACCAGGTTTTTTTCAAAAAAAAACGGTTTATTTGGTTTAAACAGGGTTTTTTTTTTTAATCTTTTCTTATTACATATACATGCATATTTATTGATAAAAATAGGCATTGTTGGATATATAAGTAATATAACTTCATTTGAAAATAATTTTAAATTAAATAATTACAGTCAATTTATGTAGAAAATTGAAAAAATTCATATTTTAATTTAAACAATATCTGTAAACAGTTAAGTTCATAGAACAAATTGCTCTACGCAGTGAAACACTGATACCCTGATAACCTTTGTAAACAATCTTTTGATTACTAGTTATAAACATTTGATGTAGTTTGTTGAATATAATATTCTTTTTCACAGTTGGTCAAAAATAAATTTCAAATATTTCTTGGAATTGACAATTTGAGTGACAATTCCGAGTCAACATTTTTGGTCATAAGATTCAGCAGATAACAGAAGAAAAAAAAAATCTATATATATATATATATATATATATATATATATATATATATATATATTAGGGATGCACCGGATATTGATTTTGCCGGATATCCGAAGCTCCTTTGCCTGCCGGATTCGGATATCCGGCACTAGATATGTTTTTAGTTATATGGTGAATTATTTCTTTGTATAACGCCATCTCAGAACAATAAATTACAAACATGTTTCATACATCATTAAAACATTTTAAATGTATTAAAATATAATTTACAAAAACTATATCTCTTTGAACATCAGGGCTTGAAATTCAAGTTTTCCCCAGAAGGGGAGTTTCCCAGCCAACATTTAAAAATACAGGGGAGTTGAACTGTTAGAAAGGGAAAAAAATATCTTTAAACCCCGTGATTTTTTATGTGCCACTTAAAGAATTACATTTATAGACATGACAAAATTCCTTTGAAATAATTTAAATTAACAACTCAAGATAATTTATTATCAAAAATATTTATTTTTATTAAAACAAAGGAACAGAATCAAGTTTTATATATACCATGTCTATTTTTCAACTTTCACTTAATGTTATGGGCAATTAACAATTGGGTTGCTAAATGAATTTCTTAATTTAGAATTTATTCCATTTTGCATGTTTTAGCCTCTTTCACAAGTTACACTTTTGACAAACAGCACAGACCAACTTTTATAACTTTAGAAATTATTGGAAACGCACGGTTATGCTCTGTTAAAAAATTTTAGAAAACTTTGCAAAATTTGATGTGCATTATTTTTTTAACTTACTTGCATGAATAATGCATATCGGTGATTCTATTGTCAATACCCTACGGTGATTGTATGTCACTTCTGAACAAACTTGTTTTATTATATCCTTAATGGAATTATAGTCAAAACTGTAATCCCTGGTATTTTCGTTAAAATTGAACTATGGAATTTTAAATGCATTCAACATGTCCAAAAACACTTCAGTGTATATATTGTCATCATTTCTGTTCACAATTCCAATGACATCAGTTTCTGCCGACTGCAACTGTGTTTCAAAGACTAGCAACTCAACCTTAGGCCATAACTTATGTTAAAATGTTACTAACGTTTTAATTTTAATTCACTTTCATTCACTCCCATCAAGAATCTAACCAGTAGTCAACTTTCTTCATATCCACAAGTTTTAAATTTTCAACAACTTCTGCTGCATCAGTCAGTCCTTCAATCAAAAACTGTATCAACCTTTTCCTGTAATGTCTCTTAATTTTCTCAAGGAGCCGTTCTCTGCTCCAGAAGCTAATGGCAATATTTCATTATTCAAATCTGTTTCATTGCAATTATAGATTGGGGGGGGGGGGGGAGAGGGGAGAAGGCTGAGTAGTGGCATCTGGTAGGGTAAATAAGAAAGCTTCCCATTTATCTGAAAATTCTTATGGAACCCCAGTCAACAAAAATGTTTTGGTCCCATGCTTTTCAGATAACCGGAGTTTTACTGTACTTGAAAGATTAATGAATAAATGTTATGCTTATATTGAAATTTTTTCAATCTATTGAATATGAATTAATAATACTAAATAAACTCCTTGTGAATCCTTCCTATTTATTTATTTATTTGTTAAGAAATACTTTATTTTTGTAAGATTTTAAGAAACATTTATTTCCTCAAAGTAATTTCTTTTGTTAAGGGGACATTCCAGTGAAACTGGTTTTCCCTTCTCAAATCATGAAATTCTATATTAACCCATGGGAAATTTTAGCAAGAACAAAAAATTATACATTAGTCATACATTATAAAACACTTTCTAACACTATCATAATATTGTTACCAAATTTATTTTTTTTTTCATTCACATCACACAGTTAAACACTCAAGGGGACCCTTCACTAACTTGAAAATGGCCATTCCGTAACGTTAAACCAATGGGCAGGGTAGTTTTGAAGTGAAAACTTCTTTAGGCACGTTGAGCTTTTTTTGAGATGGAGAAAAATCACTGATTTCGAGACACTGTAACGTAACCGACATGCTAGCATTTTGGCATTCATTATTGAAGGCGCTTTCCCATCGTCATCTGTACTCATATTATAAAGAGGAAAAAATTGTTTATTTGTAGGAGGTAAGCTCAGGAACTACCGAACCAATTCCAAAAGTAATGGTATCAAAATGATGGTGTTCGCCCAACTTAGAACACAGGCTATATCTTATGTCGGTGCCACTACCCCAAAGGGGGTGTAGGAGCAAAAAACGTTCTAAAAATGCGATTTATGTGTTACTGAAGGGCCTAGAAATATGAAATTTGAAGTATCAGCTACTTATTAGATATAAAGGATTTCTAAGAACAGTTCTTAAACAATTCGAAATTTAAAAGGAGTGAAAATGCGCAAAAAGCGTTGTAAAAAACGTTCTAAATTGCAATTTCTATGCAATCTCAGGAAATACTGAACAGATTTCAAATATACTGGTGTTAAAATGATGGTGACAGATCTTGCTCTAAGATAGGCTATATTTTATATCTGTTTCCACTACCCCAGAGGAGATGCAGGAGCAAAATGAGCGAAAAGCGTTCTAAAAACGTTCTAAATGCCGATTTGTCACCAATATCTCAGGAAAAATCAAACTGATTTCAAAAGTAATGGTAAGAAATTGATGCTGACAGCCTCTGCTCTAACATAGATGCTATTTCAAGTCGGTATCACTATCACCTAGACGTTGCAGAAGCGAAAAAGCATTCCAAATTTCGATTTTTGTGATCGGTAGGGGCTAGCAACTTAAAATTAGGCAAGGTACATATTTATTACATATAAATGATCTTTAAGAACAGTTTCGAAAAAATTGGAAATTTAAAAAGGGTTGAAAATGCGCGAAAAGCTTTCTAAATTGCGATTTCTACTCAATCTCAAGAAATTCCAAAGCTTTTTCAAAAGTAATGGTTGCAAATCAATGGTGACAGTCCCTGCTATAACATACGTTATATTTTATGTTGCTGTCACTACCATCTGAGGGTTGCAAAAGCAAAACATGTTCTAATTTGCGTTTTTTTTTGCATAACTGAAGGGTCTAACACTTTGAAGTATGGCGTGGCATGTTATTTACTTGCAAGATACAACTGCTTTCTATGAACTGTCGAAAGAAAATTCCAAATTTAAAAAGATTTACTGAGCGAAAAGCGTTATAAATTACAATTTTTATGTAATCTTATCAAATACCAAACCGATTAAAAAAATAATGATAACAAATTGTTGGTGATAGAACCTGCTCAAACATAAGCTATATTTTATGTCTGTGCCACTACCACCAGAGGGTTGCAGTAGCTAAAAGCTTTCTAAATTGCGATTTCTGTGATACTGAAAAGGCTAGAAACTTTAAATATGGCATGATAGTTACTTATAAAATATAAATGCCCTCGAAGGACTGTCGAAAATAAATTCGAATTAAAAAGGGGTGAAGTGAAGGGGGGTGCGAAAAGCATTCTAAAAAAGTCCTAATTTACGATTTCTACGCAATTTCAGGGAATATAAACCAAATATAAAAGTAATAGTTACGAATCAATGGTAACAGTCTCTGATCCTATACAGGCTATATTTTATGCCAATGATTCTACCACCTGGGATTTACAGAAACAACAAACGCTCTAAAAAAGGCCTTTAAAAGCTTTCTAAATCACGTTTCTGTGGAATATTAGGAAATAACAAACCAATTTCAAAATTAATGTTGGCAAATTTATGGTGACAGTTGCTATTTCAACATAGCCCTTTATGTTGAGAGAGGTGGTAGGACTTGGAATTTGACATGATGGTTAATTTTAAGATGTAAGAAGATGGTTTCTAAAAAATTCAAAACTTCAAATGAATACTGAAATGAGCGTATTAATTGAGCATAAAAGTTTCAAAATATTTTCTAAATTATTACTTATTTAGTTTTATTTCGTTTTATTAATTTAAGTCTCATTTCTGCCTTATGCAGTGTAACAATGATGTTTAATCAAACTGTGTTTTAAATAGTAATTTTTTTAATTATTCCTAAAAGTAATAAGTACCTTTTAATAAAATAAAATATTACCTTTTAATAAAATAAAAATTTAGTTAGTGCCTTTTAATAAAAATTAGACATATAAATATAACTTGGCATATTTCAAATATTACGCGAGCAAAGCCTAGTCTTTTAAATTTGCGCTTTTCCCATCTAAGCCGGAACTACTTTCCTCACAGGCGACGCAGAGGGTCTTATAATATGTCGATTCGGGCCGCCGTTTTCTCAGAAAAACGTTCTTTGTGGTTTCGAGAAAATCCCGCCGTATCGAAGGAAAATTATTTCAATGTATGCGCTTTCCCATCGCCATCTTTTAAATTTGCGCTCTCCCTGCAAAGAAATTTTTAGCATCAAACTATAGCGATATTTCTAATAATATGGTAGTGGTTTTAAATACAGCAAAAGCATAAGTGGAATTATTTATCAAGAAATGTTAACATACTTGCAGAAATATTTAAATTCACCAAAACAACATTTGGTAAAACAAATTATTTTGTTTTTCGTCAGTTAAAATGAATTATACCGTATTCGAGACCTACCTATTTCGTGTAACTAAAAACCGATAACGCTGTATTTTATCGTGTTGATGGTCTGGTCAATTACCAACAGTACTGGCGGGAATTTCGATTACGGAAGATAAAATACGGGGCACAGATGTCAGATACGCACTTGGGTACCTAATTGACACCAAAATGGCATTACTTTATTTTACAAGGTAACCCGGCCACTGTTGCTTATTTATTAATAAATTGTTCATTTACTTTTATTTTATTTTTTTAAATTGTACAATTGTTTTGTTCTATAGTTATTAATGAAATTGTTGTTTACTTTTTAAAACAATAGAAAATAATTTAAAAATATATATTGTAACTGGTATTGGAAAACGGGCTTTCGCCAAATTGACGTTAAAAAATCACACCAAACCTGGTTTGTATATCACATCCGTGCCAAATTCTCGGTTTTTTGATTTTTCGACTTTTTATCCAAATTTTCCGGATTTTTTAAAATTTTCCCTTTTATTGGTTTTCACTTCTATTGGCACTCCCGGAGTGCCACGGTTTTTTTTTTATTGTTTAAATTTGAAAAGTTTTAAAAGATTCTTTTTGCATAAGATAGCTGAGCTCGATCTTTCATACGGCTGTTTTTTACTTTTTCGATTTCGGTTGCAGATTTTTTTGCATGGAATTGCAATGCATTGGAATTTTAAATCCATATCCAAAGTTTAAAAAGGAAATATTCAATTGATTTCTTCTATTACACGATAAAAGGTTGATTTTAAAAGTCATGTCCTAATTTCTGTGAATTGCAAAAATCAACTAGTTTGTTATTTCTAAACATGTTTTTTTTTTTAAGTTCACCAATTTTTTTTTCTTCATGTGTGCCACAAGTGTAATCTCATTTTGTTTAGTGCTGACTATTGGCCAATTTGGTAGGGCTCAGTCTCCGGTGGCCATTACTGCCCTTTTAGTTATTTCCTATTTTGGGCTCAGGGAAAAAACATTGCAAAATACATAAATTGGTAATAAAAAAAATATCGCCGATTTCGTCAATTATGGAGAAAATAAATAACAAAATTTGTCAAACGGTCGCAAGAAGAAAACTGAAGTTCATGGGAAATCGGCAGCGGGAAAATATCACAAAATTCGTCAATCGATCCTGGAAAAATATCGTGAAATTTGCCAGTCCGTCATGAGTAAATATCGTGAAATTCCTCAGCCGGTCGCAGAGAAAAAACTCGAAATTTTTCAATCGGATGCAAAAAAACAATCGTTATTTTCATCAGTATGTCGCAAGAACAAACAGGGAAATTTGCCAATCGGTCGCAGAATAAAATTGCTATATTTGTCAATTGATCTCGAGAAAAAAAATTATGAAATTCACCGATTGGTCTCTAGAAAAAATCGTGGAATTCGTCAGTCGGTCGTGGAGAAAAAGCACAAAATTTTTCAGTCAGATGCAGAAAAACAACTATGAATTTTGTCAATCTGTCGTAAGATAAACCTGTGAAATCTGCTAATCGATAGTAGAAAATATCACGAAATTTGTCGGTCGGTCCTGAGACTTGATCGTTGTTTTACAAAGAAACATTTTCGGAAAATGATTTTTTGGAAACAGGAGCCACCCGCCCACAATAGGGCATAATAAATAGGACACAATAATAATCTTTAGGGCACGAATCTTGCCATCACTTCTCGAAATTCAATCCCTGTATCTGCCATTCAAGCCCTGTAATATATATTAATAATATTGCATAAAAAATGTAATTTAAACATTAAAATATTCTGTTTATCAGCATTTCATTGTACAAATGCTGATAATTTGTATAGTAAATTTTAACCAATTAATATGCATATAATTGTAGAGTATTTTCACAAAGAAATACTACATACTTTCTTTTTAAAATTTAAACATAAAATATCTACTAATATACCCATGATTAAAGAGTTATTTTCTCCAAACATAGGTTTAATTGATGCCCTTTTTCTGTTTTAATTATTTAATATTGTTTTTGCTCTAAGTCACGTTTAGTTTTATTTTAAGTTAAATTATTTTGATATTTATAAGTAAAAAGAAAATTACTTTTAATTTTAAATATTTATAAGGAAGTTACAAAAATAACTAGTTAGATTTGCCAATCCCAAAACTTTCTTCTATCTCATACATCTTAATATTTCAAAAAGTAGTTCCAAATGTTACCATAACTTAATATTATTAGTTCAATATTATACCAACTTTGATTTTGATCTAAAATTTATGCTCCAGTCAATTAATCAGAATAAGTTAATCTCGATCATGATATTTATTAAAATCAATAATTTTTTTTGTTATTCTGTTGTACATCAGCTGTTTGTGGATAGTCAGCTTAGCAGGATGCGAAGTTCCCTTCGCTTCATGAGCCACCAATATACAGCACAAAAAAAACCTGCGAAAAATCGAGAAAATTTTACAAAAATCTCTGTTACAGTGCCACCTTCTGGCGGAATATTTTCAAATGCAAAGAGAAACTGCTGCCCATAGTCAAAAATATACACACAAAATTGGTTCAGTTCTATGCTTAGCTTCATACACTTTTCAATGGTAAAATAATGAAAATAACACAAAAATCCGTATTATAGCGCCCCCTTCCAGCAGAATATTTTCAAATTGAAGGAGGACCTGCTGGCCATAGCCAAAAACATACCTCCCAAAAATTGGTTCAATTCTATGCATAACTTCATACACTTTTCGATGGTACAAGAATGAAAGTGGCACAAAAATTGCTATTACAGCGCCTCATTTTGGCAGAATATTTCCAATTTAAAGGAGAACCTGCTGGACATAGGCAAAAACAAATACAAAAAATTTTGTTCAATTATATGGATAACTTCATACACTTTTCGGTGGTACAATAATGAAAATGGCACAAAAATCGCGATTACGTGGCCCCCCTCCTTCCAGTGGAATGTTTCCATATTGAAGGAGGCTGACATCTAAATCCGTCGAAAACCGGAAATCGAAAAACTTTCTATTACAATACTTTCTTCTAAAAATAGGCCTGTTTAATTGTTAAACTTAAAAAAAAGAAAGAAAATTAATAAAGTCATACTTTAATAAACAACTTCAAATTTTATTTTGCATTCTGAAAGTAAAGGTACAATTTTCTGAAAGAAGTAAACATAAATTCTTAAATTTATTATAAAGAGTTCAAATATCAATGTTAGGAAAGCTGGCAATTCAAAAGTTTAATTTTGAGAATTACCTTTTACTCATGTATAGTGAACTTACTTTCATATTTTGTATTATAAACAAAATTGTTCGGCATTGTTTGGGGTCAAACTATTTCTGTTATCCTTATATATTCACTTCGCTGCGCTCTGCCGGATATCCGGCAGAGAAGTCGGATATCCGGTGATTGTGATCCGGATATCCGACGGTATTTCGGATATTGAAAAATCAGCCAGATATCGGATATTTGCCGGATATTCGTTGCATCCCTAATATATATATATATATATATATATATATATACATACACAACATATTGGTATTATTAAAATGCTATAACTAGCACCCAATTTTGAATACTTTCTTATTCCACTTCATATTTTGATTTTAATTCTTGGAGATAATTTTCCCAATCAAGAGAAATTTATTTTACAGTTCGACCAAAATCTTAAAGATCATTGTGCTATGTGCAGTTATGTGGCTCCATATTCAAAATCACCATGTGTGTTATGGCAGATTGCTTTAAATAATCTCCATTTTTTTTTTTAATTAAAATATTTTATAGTAAATATTGAATGTTTTAAATCTATTTTAACTTCGAAAAATTCACGTTTTAAAATTTTTTCTTTAGAGCAATAGGTATGTTCAACACACACTGATTTTCATCCTATACATGTAAACAACACCTAGACCCACTATATCTAATGCTTATTGCTGAAATAAAGTGTTAAAAGTAGAAGTTTTATACATCCGATAATGTGAAACATTTAAATTATAAAGAAAAAAGAGAAACTGTTATTAGATTTCTTCTAAAAAAAAACAATTGGTTTTTTTTTTAGAAAAAAACCAGTTGGTTTAAACTATGGTTAAAACCAATTGGTTTAAACCGTGCCAACCCTGCTTTCTGACTTTGCCGATAATGAAAACTGTGACATTTTCGATGATGATACCAAACCCATAGACTTGAAATAATTTCACCTCGATGACCAAACCATACAGGTAGACAAAGAAAAATTACAACTCTTCCACTCAGATTTTGAAGGCTTCAAATAGAAACTAAAAAAGGACTAAACGGGGATGCGACTTAAAAAACGTGTTAAGTTGCGCCGACAACTTAACAAAAATATGGAGCGTCTAAGGAGAGGGGTCTGCGTCCCGCGCTCTGGATGGTTTTAATACCAATTGACATCACCTTAATTTTTTTAAAAAATTACGTAAAACCATTTAAAACCAGTTTAAATATTTAATAAAATTTTAGAATCTTAAGTTATTGAAAATGAGGCACCCTACACTGTTCAGAAAACTTTGATTAAAGTTAGTTCAATGAGACACTGTTGACAAAAGCAGCATTCCCTCAGGTGTGGCGTTTACGACGGGTGTGGCGATTACGATATTTTTAAGCTTATTCAGACCAATTTTGAGGAGTGCAGCGCTTCTTCCATAAAATACGGTAATTAGTTGAGATTCTGTTCCAAAAATTGAAGGCATTCATTTCTAAAACATTAAAAATTGGTCATTTATCCGAAAATTCAGGCATAAAAAATATCGTGAATTTCGACAAATGGTCGCCAAAAAAAATTAATTTTGTCAATTGTTTGCAGAAAAATCACGAAATTTGTCAAAGAATTGTGGGAAAACTTAAATTTTGTCAATGAATTGCGGAAAAACACAAAATTCATCAAAGAGTTGCAGAAAAAAAAATTTAAATTTCGTCAAGGTATTGCGGAAAAAATGCAAATTTCGTTCAAGAATCATGAAGGGGGGGGGGGAATTTCGTCCAAGAATCGCGAAAAACCCCCACAAATTTCATCGAAAGATTGCAAAAACACCTTAAATTTTCTCAAAAGATCACGAAAACCCCCATAAATTTTCTCAAAAGATCGTGATAAACCTCGTAATTTTTCTCAAAAGATCGCAAAAAAACGTAAATTCCGTCAAAAGAGCTGCAAAAAACTGCATATTTCGTCAAAAGATCGCAAAAAAAAACTGCATGTTCCGTCAAAAGATCACAAAAAAAAATGCATTTTCCATCAAAAGATCAAGAAAAAACCGTATACTACATCAAAAGATCCAGAAAAAAACGTATATTCCATCAAAAAATCACTAAAAACCACAAATTTCGTCAAAAGATTAAGAAAAAAACCCTGAAATTTCGTCAAAAGATCACGAAAAAACCCTCAAATTTCGTCAAAAGATTATAAAAAAAAAACCCGCAAATTTTGTCAAAAAAAACAAAAAAACACAAATTTTGTTATTTCGTTAAAGGGCTGCGGAAAATACGCATAGTTAGTACCGGGAGTGGTACCCCCTCCCCCGATAACTTTTCAGAAAATTGCTGTGAATTTCAGAATTTTTTTTTTTTTACTCAGAATCACCCTTGATTAATATCGTAACAATGCAAAATTATCAAGTGTCTACTTTGTCTAATGTGTTTAGCACAAATGACTTTCAAAGTAGAATGCAAAAAGATTTTCTTTATTTTTTGAAGACTTTCTCGTAACATCTCACATTTAAGCCTTAGCTACTGTATGTTATGTATCGCATTCGCCTAAAAACAAATGTGAAAATGAAAAATAATTTTTTTTTTCTCTGGACACTTTTGTAGTATGGTATATTACCATACTACAAAATTACATTTACATGAATTTTGTAACAAATTTTCATTTCTGGAAAGGTGCTTGAAATTTGGGTAAGGTGCTTGAATTTTATCATGGAAAGAGAGTATGAACCCTGTTATAAGAAAAATTAACTTCATTAAAATATTGAAAATTTTATTAACCACACAAAATTAATTAAAGCAGCTAATTATAAAAAAAATTTCGTATTACATACTGGTAAGAGCAATTTAAAAATTAAATTTGATTACTTAGGTTTTCAGATAAGTCAAAAGATTTTATGCACTATAAACAGTACTGGAATTGCATTTTTAGCAATGTATACATAGGGTGTCCATTACTGGAAATTGACTGATTAAGCATTCCATAAGAGATATATAAATTTATTAATTGAAGCTGTTAGCATGTTCATTAAGATTTTCACTGAAAAGCAGCGGAACTTCAAAACATTTTCTGCTTCCTAATTGGTTTGATGCAGAGTGTCAACAATAACCCAAATTATAAAAAGTCCTTCCGGCCAGTGCCGGGAGGAAGAGGTAGCTTTCATATTCCTTATTTTTAAAAAGCCAACTTATATTATTCAAACACACGAAGCTCAATTAAGGGGAAACCGAATGTAGGAGATTCAATACTAATTTTTATCAATACTAAATCATTATGAATGAGAATTTCGCGAAATTAGTCAGCTTTATCCAAGCTGCTGTTATTTAAAGTCACTTATATTTGGCTGCCAAATTCGGCGATTTCTTAAAGTGCCTGCCATTTTAAGACAACATGGTAGATGAGGCTAACCAGTGAACTTGGTCGAGACCTTAGTAATTGCTGTGCACATGCTCACTCATATCGGAATCGGTTGATATATACGAGTGCTGTCGCAGGCAAAAAATCAGATTTTTCAAAATGTCACCCACTTTAGAAATTGAAACTGCTATATCTGAGCCATTTTTTAAGATAAAGACAAACAAAAAATGCTCCTGAATCCTTATATCAAGGTCAAATACTTAAGAAAGAAACCTTTTTCAATTTCTAATTTTTTTGCACCTCACTTTAAATGTATATATTTTTTAATTTAATGGCCGCCATTTTGAAACAAGATGGCTGATGAAGCTGGCCAGCGAACTTGGTCGAGATATTGATGTATACTATCCACATGCCTTCTTCCATCGAAATAGGCGAATACGTGTGGTATCGCGTGACAAATACAAGATCGTTTCAAAGTGTTAGCCATGATAGAAATTCAAAGTGCTATAATCCAACCACTTTTTAAGATATAAACAAAAGAACAAATTTTCAGAAACAAAAACTGCTCCAGAATCTTTGTATCAAGGCCAAACACATAAAAAAAATCTTTTTCATTTTCCAATTTTTTAATACCTCATTTTAAATCACATTTTTTTTTTAAATGGCAACCCTTTTGAAACAAGATGGCGAATGAAGCTGGCCAACGAACTCGGTCGAGACATTGGTATGTATTATGTACAGACCAAGTTACATTCAAATCGGTTCATAAATACGCCTGTTATCGCGTGACAAAAATTAGGTAGTTTTAAAATGTCAGCCACAATAGAAATTCAAAATGTTATAACTCAGCCATTTTTTTAGATGTAGACGAAACAAAACCTGTTCCGGAATCTTTGTATTAAGGTCAAACACATACAAAAAAAATCTTTTTCATTTTCCAATTTTTTGGTATCTCATTTTAAATTTAATTTTTTTAAAAATTCTTTAAATGGCCACCATTTTGAAACAAGATGACGAATGAAGCTGGTCAACGAACTCAGTTGAGTTATTTGTATGTACTATATCCACACCAAGGTACATCCAAATCGGTTCATAAATACGTCTGTTATCACGTGGCAAAAATCAGGACGTTTCAAAATGTCAGCCACGCTAGAAATTCAAAATGCTATAACTCAGCCATTTTTTAAGATATAGGCGAAACAAAAACTGCTCCCGAATTTTTTTATCAAGGTCAAACACATAATAAATTTTTTTTTTTTCAATTTTCAATTTTTTGCTACCACATTTCAAATTTAAATTTTTCTTAAAATTTTAAATGGCCGCCATTTTTAAACAAGATGGCGGATGAAGCTGGCCAACGAACTCGTTCGAGACATTGGTCTGTACTATGTATAAACTAAGTTACATTCAAATCGGTTCATAAATACGCCTTCTATCGTGTGACAAAATTCAGGACGTTTCAAAATGTCAGCTTCGCTAGAAATTCAAAATGCTATAACTCAGCCATTTTTTAAGATATAGACAAAACAAAAACTGCTACGGAGTCTTTGTATAAAGGTAAAATACATAAGAAAAAAAATATTTTTCCATTTTCAATTTTTTGGTACCACATTTCAAATTTTAAATTTTTTAAAACTTTTTAAATGGCCGCCATTTTGAAACAAAATGGCGGATGAAGCTGGCCAACGAACTCGGTCGAGACATTGGTATGTGCTATCTACACACCGAATTACATCCAAATCGGTTCATAAATACGAGAGTTACAGTGTGACATAGGTCAGATATATATATATATATCAATTTTGAACGGAGGGTGGTTTCGGGGTCTGGGGGTCATGATCGATGAAAATATACCAAAATTTTTTGAAATCGCTTTCCTCCGAACGGCTGCAATGGGTAGCTTTTTGTAAAGAAAGCTACCTAAAAGGGGTGAAAATGCGCGAAAAGCGTTTTAAAAAAGTCCTTCCGGCCATTCAAACACACGAAGCTCAATTTAGTGGAAACCAAATATAGGAGATTCAATACTAATTTTTATCAATAATAAATCATTATGAATGAGAATTTCGCGAAATTAGTCAGCTTTATCCAAGCTGCTTTTATTTAAAGTAACTTATATTCGGCTGAGATGTTGATGTATACTATCCACGTGCCTTCTTACATGGAAATAGGCGAATACGTGTGTTATCGCGTGACAAATACAAGATCGTTTCAAAATGTTAGCCATACTAGAAATTCAAAGTGCTATAATTCAACCATTTTTTAAAGATATAAACAAAAGAACAAATTTTCAGAAACAAAATCTGCTCCGGAATCTTTGTATCAAGGCCAAACACATAAAAAAATCTTTTTCATTTTCCAATTTTTTAATACCTCATTTTAAATTTTAAATTTAATTTTTTTAATGGCAACCCTTTTGAAACAAGATGGCGAATGAAGCTCGCCTACGAACTCGGTCGAGACATTGGTATGTACTATGTACAGACCAAGTAACATCCAAATCGGATCATAAATATGCTTGTTATCGCGTGACAAAACCAGGTCGTTTTAAAATGTCAGCCACAATAGAAATTCAAAATGCTATACTCAGCCCTTTTTTTAGATATAGACGAAACAAAAACTGTTCCGGAATCTTTGTATTAAGGTCAAACACATACGAAAAAAATCTTTTTCGTTTTCCAATTTTTTGGTATCTCATTTTAAATTTTAAATTTTTTAAATGGCCGCCATTTTGAAACAAGACGGCGGATGAAGCTGGCCAACGAACTCCGTGTAGACATTTGTATGTACTATGTACAAACGAAGTTACATCCAAATCGGTTCATAAATACGCCTTTTATCGCGTGACAAAATTCAGGACGTTTCAAAATGTCAGCCACGCTAGAAATTCAAAATGCTATAACTCAGCCATTTTTTAAGATATAGATGAAACAAAAACTGCTTCGGAATCTTTGTATAAAGGTCAAATACATAAGAGAAAAATATTTTTCCATTTTCAATTCTTTAGTACCACATTTCAAATTTAAAATTTTTAAAAAAATTTTAAATGGCCGCCATTTTGAAACAAAATGGCGGATGAAGCTGGCCAACGAACTCGGTCGAGACATTGGTATGTACTATGTACATACCAAATTACATCCAAATCGGTTCATAAATTCGAGAGTTACAGTATGACAAAGGTCAGATATATATATATATATATATGGATATATATATATATATATATATATATATATATATATATCAACTTTTGAACGGAGGGTGGTTTCGGGGTCTGGGGGTCATGATCGATGAAAATATACCAAAATTTTTTGAAATCGCTTTCCTCCGAACGGCTGCAATAGGTAGCTTTTTGTAATGAAAGCTACCTAAAAACATGCAATGAGGAATTATGAAAAAAATAACATAAGCTAAATTTTTATTGGTTATTTTTTGTTATAAAGCAAAAACTTTGAGATGTGTCCATTACTTGCACATCTACCCTACATGTTACGATAACTTAATTTTTTTTTTTTTTTTTACCATTAATATATCAATATAATGCCTTGTCTTTAGCTGATTATGTCATGAATTTCTCTTAGGTCCTAAACTAAGGGGATCGTGTGCCCAGGCATGAAAGAGTTCCTCCTGAAGGAGGACTTCCATCTTTTTAAAAACAAATTTGGAAAGTCTCTGGATTGATGCAAAAATGCTAAGAAAATATTAGAAGCATATGGAGGGGGGGGGGTGATCTGTAAAGCTTAATCATTAGACATTTTGTCTGCTCAAATCCTTGGAGTTTGTTTCTGAATTCCTGTACTATCAAATCAAAGACGAGCTTTTATTATAAGCATCTGAAAGTCGTGTAAATTAAGTTCTTAAACTAGGGAAATTAAATAACACTTCTGGGTAATTTCAGTGATGCATTTTTGCAAATGTATTTCTGGAGTAAAGGGGCGATTCCATGGAGAGTGTCACACACGTAACGCAGGCTTTAATTTGCATTTATTCAATTATTTATTATATTTTAATGTTAATTCTGATTTTAATTGGTATGGTAAATAAGTTATTAACATATTTTTTAGTTTAAATGTGTGTAAGTAAAACTCACAGAAGTATATCATTTAATTTCATTACTCAAAATGTGCTTTTTTTCTACTTAAGAAAAAAAGCACATTTTGAGTATGAAATTAAATGATATATTTCTGTGAGTTTTACTTACACACATTTAAACTAAAAAATATGTTAATAACTTATTTACCATAACACCTAAAATCAGAATTAACATTAAAATATAATAAATAATTGAATAAATGCAAATTAAAGCCTGCGTTACGTCTGTGACTCTCCGCATGGAATCGCCCAAAGATCAATTTGGTGTGCATAGGAGTATATTTAGCATAGAGATTTTTTTTAAGTTTTTAAACAGTCAAATCATTCAAAATAATGCTTTTATTTTGGAAAAATTAATCTCAATCTCTGTACTACACATAAGTTCATGTTCATCAGATACATTTGGAAGAATTTATACTTGACAGCAAACTGTTTCCCATTTTCTGTTTTGATTTAATGAATTTATACATTTATTGTTATTTTTTTTTAATACTTTTTAAGTTACAAAAAGGAAATAACAATCATATGTACAGCTATAATTCATTTTATTGTATGAATAACTGTTAAAATGTGTCTAAATTATACGAGTTTGGCCTTATTGTATAGATGGAAAAAAAATTCCACCTTTTTTCCCATTTCCCACTTTCATATGCCTGTGTGTTATAGGTGAAAATTAGCGGTCGCCACTCGCCAAGTGGCGATTATAAATTTTGTTAACGATCGCCAACGAAATACAGCATTTTTCATGGAAATATGCATCTCTACTTTGCTTACATCTAAGTAGCAAACTGGTTCATTCTTTTTCCTGCCGGATGCAAGCAGATTTCAATGATTTAGCTGTATTTTCAATATTTCGACTTTTCGTCATATGCTATCTCCTCACTTATTTTTTACAAGAAATTTCTATTTTTTTTTCAAGAATTCTGCAAAATATATTCATCAGCTTTGATTCCACATGCATTTCAAATAACTTATTCCTTTTTATTTTTTTTCTACTGCATGGAAGCAGATTTTAAAGACATTGCAGTATCTTCAATATTTCGACTCCTGCCACATTCTCACCAGTTAGAATATTTTTCTTCAAGAGATACTGTTTAATCTTGCGAAATACGCTCACCAGCTTAGATTTCAACTGTATATAATTTGTGTAGTATGTTAATAGCACATTTACTTATTAAATAAAATCTAATTTTATTCTTAATCTAATTTTCTTAATTTCTTAATCTAATATTAAAATCTAATTTTATTCTTAAATAAAATCTACATTTTATTTCGTTTTATTTGATTTTTTTTATTATTATTATTGTATACACTTAGCTGTTGGAATTTTGATTTAGTTATTTTTTATATAATGAAAGTAATAGTAATTTGGTTGATAATTGTGTTTATAAACATATACAAATAATCCAAAATATATTCTAAAAAATTAATACAACAGATTTTGTGGTTTTAAAGTAATTTTCTTGAATTTTGACTGCTTCCCTATTCTTATCATGAATAGTTGGCTGGTATAAAACCAGGGCCGTGCGAAGAGAAAACTGCGCCCGGGGAAGCGTGTCAATTTGGCGCCCCCCCCCCTCCTTCAAAATTGATAAAGGGCAGAAACCGAAATAAATTATATTGAATAAATATTCTGCGTTTATTTTGGAACTTTAAAAGATTTAATTTTAATTCAGAAATTCCAAACAACTAAATAACAGTAAAGAAAATTGCACTTATTTGTTAATGAGATCTTGATGCTATGCGACAGATTTTTCTTAATCTTTCTCACATATTTTTCTAGCCATTGTTAGTTGTTGTTAGTCTTTAAGCTGCAGAAAATGGGTAAAATTCGTTAAGAACCCGGTTGGAAACAAGAGGTCCCTTCAACCGATAAGTACTAAAAAAGCAAAACAAACAAGAAGCCTGCAGAGCATAATTTAAAAGAAAAAAATACAATGTTTTAATTAACATAAAATAAAATATAATATCAGGTAAATACATTTACTTCCATTTTATTTTTCTTGCATTTCGGGTAGCAAAATCATTTATTATTTTATATGTAAAGATTGCGTCACACTGAATTTTATAGAAAGTAAACTCTGGTTGCTTAATTTCTTGACTCATAGTAGATCTTAAGTAGTTTTTTACTATTTTATTGTTACTGGAATACTTATAAATTATGAACGCTGTCTCCATGTTTTTGTAATTCCTTGTTCTCCCTAAGTTTTAAAATTATGCAGTAACTAAAGAATTTCTAAATGATCCATTTTATAAAAGTTCTTATCTAATGATAGAAATAATGTTTTCGCATTTAAAACCTCGCTTAACAATTCAAGTCCATTCAAGCTAGCAATAAAGGGAAAGGTCCAGGCAATATTAACTTAACAGATTTTCGGTTGATTTTAGATTCGCGCCAGCCAGAAACTCAAATTCTTGTTATACATTTCTCAGTTTCGTAAACCTCCAGATCAGTTGCACGGTTATAGTGTCTCTGTGTAACACGAAATCTTTCACTTTCATATAAATTTCCACTTTCATCAGGATAGACCGGGAGCCGGCAGCACAGACGCATTGTTCGTATGGATACCGTTATTTTTCCAGGAAAACGACCAGCATCTTTTTATAGAAAAATAAATCTAGGTTAAACGCGCAAAATTTCGCCTTCTTTTAAGAAGAGATTTTCTATAAGGTAATACTGGTGCCGAAAAATTTTCTGGTCTGCAAAATTAAAGGAGGCGTACGAACCATGAGACAACCACCTCATCGAGTTGGAGGCTGAAATTCCAGAATTAGCTATAACTCTATTCCCATATTAAAACGCAATCCGTCTGCCAAGTCATATCTTGGTGGAAAACACCTAAAAACCCCATTTTACCGGTTGAATCGTAGGGTCGTAGTACAGCGTCTAGAATACCTAGTGCGGAAATATGCTATCCAAACAACGCTAAAAATTTGTATCCCTTAAATGTGCGACGATACTGCTAAAATCCCAAGTGTCAATCGTAGCGACATCTGCGGGATTTTCGTATTACATTGTATAGACTAGCAATATCTTGCAGATGTAGAAAATATCCTGCAGATGTCACTGCGATCTGTATATTACAGCAGCATCGTTGCACATTTATAGGATACAATTATATTTTAGCACTTTTTTAAGTATTACAGGGATAGCTAATTTCCGCTAAAATCGGGTTTTTAGGTGTTTTCCCCCCAAAATATGACTTGGCAGACCGATTGCGTTTTAATATGGGAATCGAGTTTCAGCTAATTCTGGAATTTCAGCCTCCAACTCGATGAGGTGGTTGTCTCTGTTGCCAGCTCCCGGTTTAGGAGCTCGTAGTCAAATTGTTCTGCGAATTTTACGTTTTCTGTTTTGCTCAAATAAGGACTCTACATTTACGGACATAATCAAATCTTCGCTTTCTTGTTCAAAAATTTCCCCTCTTATTGTCTGAAATGTGTTCTTTAGTGTTTCAATTAGTTAGTTGGCGATCAAAACATTGACAGTTTTTTTTTCTTCTTTTTTTTCGTGAGAATAATATTAACTTTTCTAATTCATTTAAAATGCTGTGCAAAACTACTAGGCCGTAAATAAAGGGGAATTCATTTATTTGCTTTATTAAACTTTTTGCTCCTGGGTAAGTTTACTCAATTTACTTCATTTCTATAAGGTCTTCCAGAGCTTTTAAAATCTGTGGCAATTGTTTGTAAACTGCAGATATAGCTCTATTTTTTCATGACCACAGAGTATCGCAATGTTACTTTAAATAAACTGATAAGTGGGACATATTCCCATTTTTCAGTAGAAGAGAAGAAAAAAACAAACACATTTTATGCAGTTCCAGACATATTGGGCATGCACCAGCAGCACGAACTCAAAGTTTAGAGAATGTGCAGAACATGGTAAAAAATAGACGAATTTATTTACTTCGACGATTGGAGCTTACACAACATTATCTTGGGAAGCCATATTTGCACCATATCACAACACTGAGCTCTGTAGGGTTGATATTGGTATTGGTCATCTACAAGTTGGATACAGTAGGCCGGAGTGGGGTGGGGGTGTCCTCTGTAAGGTCTTTCTAAGGAAACCTAACCCGTATTTACGCAAGGTTCGAAGAAAACTACGGACAATTTTGAACGATTAGGCTTACGTGCGCGATTGGGTTGAACTCAGCACCTCCCGTCTACCATCTTTGAGAGCAGAACCTCTCATGCAACTGTGAATGTCGAGATTGTCGGACATTAGCTTATCTTAAATTCTCGCGCTATTTTTTATTTTTTTTTTTTGACTTGATGTAATTAAGAAACCTTTCCACGATTCAAAATTTTCCATTTTCGGTATCGTATAACTTGCATCATTTGTTCTTTGTGAGGTGTACTGGATTCCTAAACTGGACTGTGTTTAAAATTCAATAACTTGCAAATGGTGGCAATTATTAAAAGAAATTCTCGCAGGAGAGGTATGTAAGATATCAGAAGTCTTTTTACCGCGGTTCTCGGTTATAGTTCCAAATAGCAGAGATAGGTGGCAAGACATAATCTCTCAATGGAGGTCTAAACTGAAATCAACTAGCATCATGCGAAGGAAGGAGGCTAAATATATAGAGTAGGCCCCTAAAAATAAGATTGTATTGGAGAATGAGACACACTCTATATATTTAACCTTCTCTTTCCGCATCAGAGTTGGACGATTTTAGTTTTGGCTTTTATTGATCGCCTATGGTGCTAGATGTTGTCTTTATAGTGCTTGTGTGGTTATATATTGCTGGCATAGTTGTCAATTCAGTATAAACTTGATTATTTTCACGAATATAATTTAATAAAGTATGCTGCTGTAACCTGAATTTACTATAAACCTGTTTAATTCTTCAACAAATCATCGATATTTATGTTGTAATGTGAAATTGTAAAACTGCAGTATAATAATTCAAAAAGTTATTTGTAACGTGAGCGGCTAGTGGATTTGGGTCTCCCCTCAGGGTTGCACTATCACTCTAAAGCGTAAGCTTAGTTCCCGACGTAGTCATCCCTGCTTGCAGCGCCATCTATAGTTGTTATTTGGAACTAAAGCCGGGAATCGAGGTAAAAAAAGGACTACTGACATTTTACATTACTTTCCCGCAGTTTTTTTTCTTTTAAATAGCTGTCACCATTTACATGTTATTGAATTTTAAAAACAGTCAGTCCATTTTAGGACACTCGGTATATGGAGTGAGATTGAACGAAATTGGAAAAAAATACCTTGCTCTATGAATTTCTTCTACAATCATTTTTCTTACTTCATTGGCAAGAAGGCTCAAAATTTCATCCTTAATATATTTCACCATTTATCTTTTTCACTTTCAATAATTTTTCCTTTTGCTCTTTTCAAATTTGTTGTCGAATACATGATTTAATTTTAAACGTCTCTCAAGTTCCTTTTAGCGAATGTATGCATTGCTGTGTTCTGGAGCATTTTTATGCTCAGGAATTTTAGGATTTAATTTTTTCCACTTGAAAAACCCACAATCTGGATTGGCTAACTTTGGAGGGCGATCATGATAATTGGTGAATAATAAACAGAGAAAACAAAATATAGTATTCCCTTATTTAAGTTATTCAATACTAAGCCGCAATCACCGTTAATAATTTCTCCACTTGGTGTAATTTTCTTTAACGTTAGTTTGAAAAATTTTCGTCCTTATAAAACCGCAGATTTCATGTAATCAGCATTTTTCATCCTGAGATGGACCTTTTTTAAAGAGAAAAGTAATGACCGAATGACTATAAGAATGATCCCATAGTGGAATCAGAATAGGTTAGCAATTCATATTCACTGAGTGTAGGAGGTGGCAGAAACTTTCGTATTCGATGTAAAAGGGGCCTGAGAGTGCAAAATTTTAAGAAACACTGCAATAAGATATCACAAAAACATATTATAAAATCATCAACTCTAAAGAACTCAATGAAAAGTAAATGTGAGCGATGCAATTACTTTGAACTGAAAAATGTACATGCTTTCATTGGGAAAAAAATTCCCGAGATGTAAATATATACTTTTTTTTTAACAAAAAAATAGAACATCGAAGAGTGAAAAAAAAATTTCCAATAAAAATGATCAACGACAAAAAAGGAAAAAAAAACAGAAATTGGTAGTACAAATTTGGCGCCCCCTAATTTCCGCACCCGGGGCGACTGCCCCCTTCGCCCCCCCTTTCGCACGGTGCTGTATAAAACTCTGATTTATAGAAAAATATGTATATATACAGCGATTATAGTTTACCTAGATGTCAAGAAAGTTTGAAACATTATAGTGGCCACTAACTTTAAAAAGTGGCCACTAATGAAACCGAGTCTACCGGCCACTGGCTACTAACTCAATTTCCCAGTTTTCACCTATACTGTGTGTGTGCCCCAGGTGCCAGATCAAAAGGCAAAAAGGGTGCCAAATGAAGATTTTGCCTGTCGTTTTTTGCATGTCTATATTCAGCACTGTATTGTTAAAATCGTTCTTTATGGGGTATGTCAAAGCATAGAAGGATCTAAGTATGATACAGGATAAAGATCCTGTATAAAGCAGAATTTTTTTTTCGGTTCAATTCCATTTTCAAAGTTTTAATGAATTAATATTTGACAACGGCTATTGCACCGTAAGATATGGTTACTAAATGATAGTAATATTATCATACCTGTTCTTATCACTTTCTGGCAGTATCTCCATTTTTTATATCTTTTATTTACTTTTATTAATCATATCTATTTTAATTAAATAATTTCATTCACACTATAACTCTTACTATCTTTATTAAATATACTTACTTTCTGTTCAACAGGTTTGTTTACTTGTTATTAAATTCCTCTATTTCCTCCTTTATTAAATATATACTTTATTAAGTTCATAATAGTTATATATGGTTCACTTATCTTATTTCTATTACTCTTTTTTTTTTTTTTAAACCTTCGTTTTCGTGTACTCATCCTTACTTTCACGTGTTTATTTCCGATAGATGCAGGGTTGTCCCGGACAAAATATCATTTTGTCCACTTTTAATAAATTGAAAATTAAAAATACAGAACTTAACAATAATAAATAAATATATTGATTCTTCCCATTCAAGAAACAACTTTTATACCAAAATATCACACATACACAGCAGTATATGTGAAATATTTTGTGTGGACATGAAAAACTGTTCATTTGGAAGTTTTTTTTATGCAAACATGTTTATAAATAAAATGTATATCAATATTTAGTTATAATGTAATAAATAGCAATTGTAAAGCATATGCATTTGCAGTAAATTTTAATTTGTTTATATGGCAGTTCTATTGTAATTAATAATCAGTTTACAAAATTAAAAATAGAAATAAAACATTTTTTAATCTTTGACAGCCTCAAATCTTATTTATTTATTTATTTATTTTTAAGTGATGATGAAATAACAAGTTGATTTTAATGAAGAAAATGCCACATTGAAATGAAACCTGTGCTTATAATGACTTTAATAATTTAATATATGCATAAAAACATTCAGTATAGTATACATATTTTACGATGGGCAAAACATCAGTAAGAAGTAGTAAAATATAATGATAAAAATTTTCTTTTAATTAAAATATTAAAAGTAAAATAACCACGAAATAATAAAGAAATTAACAGAAAGGCATAAAATGAAATTTTGTTATTCAAGATACATAAAGGTTGTAAAATATTTAATAGTCGTCAAATGCAAAAATGTCAAATCATATCATTGACAATACTTTCTCAATTACACCTAATTTTATAGATGTTGGCTGTGGAAATGAAAAAGGTATAATTTACTACAGAGTTTGGAAAGGCTGCTTTATTCTAATTCAACATTCTACTTCAGCATTACCTAAAGGTATAATTTTATTTAATGATATTGTTTATTAAGTAATATTGGCTATTGCTGGTTTTTATATTGCTTTTCTCTATTAAAAAAGTCCAATGTTTCCTGCAAAAGCCCCCACCCTAGCATTTCATTCAATACTTCAATAAGTTAATTTTTTATTTTCCTGTTTATAAATAATGTTTACAATAATTAAAATATTTATCCTTAAAGGGTATATAAAATACAGAATTCTGGTGACACAAGCTTTATTTTCAGAGATTTCCTTGTTATAATACATGTTTCTTGTTACCTAATGTATCAATATAATACCTCGTCTTGTTAGCTGATTATGTCATGAATTTCTCTGCTAATAACCTTTGAAAACAAAGATAAAAACAATACCCAAAATGTTTCAACAAAGTAGAATGTTTCAAATCTTTCTTTATTTTATTAAATTTTTCGACCTTTTTATGAAAATTTTATAACTTAAGGCAGGAATAACTATTATAGATGTAAAAGCGATCACTAATAGGATTAGAGCCAGTAGCAGTACAGTGCAGCATGGCAGTAGGCGCTGCAGATTATTTTAGACCTTTCTGAATAATCTTATCTAACAACTTAAAAATACATAAAATTTTGTCTCTAGATTTTTTTTGAGAATGTAATTTTTTCGAATTTTATATATTTTGATTTTTTATAATAGTAAGTATGGTTCACCACTGTTGACTGGCAAATTGGCACAGATATTTTGCTACTGGGAGATCAAATTGAAAAATTGTATTGTGATATAACATGGTTTGGTAAGTCTTGTATTTCATATGTACCTATAGTTAAGTAGATTCATGTATTGTTGGATAGAAGAGCTAATTTCGATTCAATCTCAATTCTAAAAAAGTAACTGCTGTCGCAATTTGTTCTACTGTGACCTTTTGACTTTTCAAAATATGAAAACTGGTACTTTTATAGAGAAATGTTGATAAACATGCTTCAGTAGTAGACAGTTTTCAAATCAAAGAATTATTTTAAGCGCTATTTAAAATTAAAGTTGCACAAAATTGTTCGGTTAAAGTTTTATAGGATCAAAAACTATGCATAACAATTTAACAATCTCTTGCAGGCACATGTTTGACTATTTTGTAGTGTGCAGTGTGCAATCTTTTTTTAGCCCCCGGTATGGTATGCTATTTCTTTCTCCCTGCTTATTTTGTGTGTTCCAAAAAATAACGTTACCTTACAGAAGCCAGCCGTAAAACAAAGCAGTATGATTAAATAATCTATAGAAAATTTTTTAACTTCTAAGCATTGCACATTTTCAATTTTTATACCGTCATATTGGAAAAAAAATTTCTTTTAAATGCATTTTCTCTATTTATTTTTGAAATATTAATTTTTTTTTGTAGTTTTTAGAGCCATTTGCTTAATATTGGCAATGGAAGTACTCCATTTCTGTAGAAAGTAAAGGAAAAATAGTTCTAAAATAGTAATTATATATTTTTGTTGCCATTTTCTCATAACAACCGAAAGAAAATGTAATTAAAATACGTGCTATTTTGAAAAAAATATAAACGAATGATTTCTGTTAAAACAATGGAGCTATTATAAACTATATTTAATATTAAGTATCTATGAATCATTAGATAGACTTTTTTTTTTTTTCGATTTTCTTGAATGACGGAATCTTTTTGCTGCATTTGTGCATTATTTCGTGATAGTAATGTGCTATGCGTGCTTTACTGTACATGTTTAAGAGTAGATCGTAAATGTGGAATTCTTAAGCGGATGCAAATGACGTCATTTTACATAAAATAAAACGTGTGCTTTAAGCCTTAAAATTGAAATATGTTTTAGTACTGCAGTAGAGTCCCGCTTAACTGAGTTATTTTCTTCTGATGGACTGGTGGCTTCTGTTATGAAACATTTATTATAAATGCAGTGTTAGATGAAGGTGAAAGAGCAGCCTTAAAAAGTTAGAACTCTGATTTTCTGGTCAGAATGGTGGGGAGGGGAGGGGGGGGGGGGGGAAATGGCCAAAAAAAATTATGGCCATTTTTTTCCCCCATTCTGACCAGAAAATCAGAGTTCTATCTTCTTACGGCTGCTCTTTCATCTTCACCTAATGCTTCATTTATAATGGCTGTTTCATAATAATAGAAGCCATCAGTCCATCAGAAGAAAATGAAGTAATGGAAATGCCGGGGGCGACACTAAATTCTGAAAAAGCAGAATTCCTGTTCTCTAGTTTATTATTATTTATCTGTTTTTATTATTACTATTATTATTAAAAATTTCACTATTGCAATAGATTTATTTCATATTTTGAAAAAAACTTTTTTTCACTTATTGTTGCCAATTATTAAAAAAGCATAAATAATATTTCCAAATATCTCTCGGCTGAAAAATATGGTTACATGTGAATATTAAAACAGAAAGAAAACTTTAAAATAATTAAGCTTTTAGAGAGGATGTATTTTTTATTAAAAAAGAGTCATAAGAAAGAGTACATAATCAATACATAAAAATGTTTTTTCACTTTTTATATTTTCACATTATTTTTGTAATTACAATTCACCATACATAAATTTATTTATTATTTAAATATTATTGCATTAAACTTGTCTTTTGTTCTTTGCTGCTACCTCAGGCCAATGACTCATTATATTTTTGTAAGAAGGTGTGAATTCGCTGTTCTGTTTTCATTTAATCGCAAGGCAACATTTATAAACAGGATTTAAAGATATACATAGAAATTCTGTGTCAACTTAAAAAAGTTGATAAAAATTAGAAAAAAGCGTAGCCCTAATGCTTGATAATATGGATCTCTCCATACAACTTACTAGAAATTGAATTAGGACTGAATAAATGTGTGCTAAGCAGAGATTTTAAAAATTTGTTTAGGCATCTTTCATGAACATGTCGAAAGAGTAGGCTAAATTATAAGAACATTATTATTTTTATTTTACAAGCATGCAGAGAGCTGGAGCCGGAGAGCTCCGGAGCTGTGTTTTCCCTTGGAGCTGGAGCTCTTAATTTTCCCCTGCTCCAGGGCTCCTTTAGTTTTTAATATTCTTTTAAATCTTTTTTTTTTTCAGTCTTTTAAATTTCCAGGCTTAAAATATTTTACTTACATCATTATTCAGTATTTTAATTATATCCTTTTGAGGGTTTTTTTTTTTTTTTTTTTTTTTTTTTTTTTAGAGATTGAAAACGTCTCAAAACATGGTAACACTACTTTACTTCTACTTTCTACTTGAGCTAGGTGACAACACTATTTGAAAAATATGGCCGTTTGTTGTCTACATGTGTAGTTGTACAATTTTGGTTGTTTGAAAAGTGTAGAAGAAATTTAAGATTTTTGTGCTTAAAATTCCACCAAACTTTCTATTTTAAAAGCAAAAGCTAAAAGATGTCATATTTTCTGAACAAACGTTTCAAGTTTGATGAGAAGAAAAATGCATTTTGTCAGATCTTTAATGAAGGTAAAGGAAGAAAGAATTTGTGAGCAAAAAATTAAATGTGTAAATTAAAATCTGCAACTCAAAAGCGCAAAGTCGGAGCCGAGCTGGAGCCGGAGCCTCAGTGTTTTATCTAGGAGCGGAGCTGGAGCATCAAAAATTGTTCAGCTCCGGGTCACTGAATAAATGGTCAATAAATGTTGAGCTTTTATCAGTCCGGAACTCGCTAAGTATGAAGATCTTGCCAAGGAGTTGAGTGCGAACAATTGCACTGTAAGGTCAAATCGATTGTTGTCGGCTCTCTTGGATCCTGGAACCCTTCAAATGATAGTGATATGTTGAATATGTGCTTACAAATATGCTAAAGTGATCAGACGAATAATAGTCAGCTAAACTATCTTGTTTTCACTGGACATCTATTTTGAATGCATGAGACAAATTCTCCAGGGTTCAGGGAGTCGTCAAAGATAGTCATACCCACTGTTTAGCCAGATAAATTGCATTTTTTAATGTTATTGTGTTTTAATCCCCATCACTTTTTATGTGATGTAGTTTGTATTTGTATTTTTATGCTTTTTATTGTTCTTTAAATAAAGTTTGTTGAATTCACAAGGTTCTGAGATAAAGAACCACAGACTGACTTAGGCCACATGGACACACACTTTTTATAAGCACGTTTAATGTAAATATCCAGACTCACATTGTTTAACATTTTCCATAGTTTCCCATGACAATGAAAGGATGAAGTAGGGAGAATAGAGATTTCCTTGAGAAGCCTATTGAAATTATATGGGTCATGGGTACCTGCAAGGCAGGCCAATTGTTCCTCCCTGAATTATCAAATTTAACTAAACAGGTTTTTTTTTCTCTCATGATTTTGAAAAAAAAGGAGAAACATTTATTCTTGAGTGATTTAAAATTATTAACAATAGGGAACTAAGATTTTCCTTGCATCCCCTGTGAAAGACAATTTTAAGTTTTGATTTCCTTTATATGTTTTTGTGTTTGTAAATTATCTTAAACAGGAGTTCAAAGTCTTCTTAATCTAATAAAAAAAATAATAACACTCTTTCAGTTCTTTATTTTAAATAAAGATGGTACAAGCTTATAAGTAAACACCCATCTGATAATTCTGCAACAAATTATCGTAGAAGAAAGTTACAGGTATCAAGCATAAAGTCTATT
The DNA here is from genome assembly GCA_963932465.1 of Maratus speciosus. Classification (NCBI taxonomy): domain Eukaryota; kingdom Metazoa; phylum Arthropoda; class Arachnida; order Araneae; family Salticidae; genus Maratus; species Maratus speciosus. The sequence goes on from OZ010796.1 coordinate 349,269,946, forward strand.
TTTAAATTATGTATATAAAATTTGCTTAGAGGTCATCTGCATATTTCAATAGCAATGTCCAAATCCAAATTTTCATGAAATCCGTACGATTAGTTTCCGAGAAATTAATGCTTTTAAAATTAGCCTATTTTAGGGGCTATATCAGTATACTTGATTGTTGAAATGCTACAGAATGGCTATGTCACTTCTGTTGTGTTATTTCTTGCCAATATGACCATTTCACTCGCTTAATATGTTTCGACTATTGCCAGCACAAATATTTCAATAAAATGAGTAAAATATATTTTTTCAAATTATGCTTCTCTGCACATCATAGATAGCCCTTAAAGTATACTTTTGACGTTTTTTAATAATAATTCGAAAACTACTTGAAAGAAAAATTTGAAATTGAGAATTCGCATGCAGGACATAATAAATATAAATCTATAAAAAAAAAAATGCAGGTTGTAATTCATATTTTTTTCGAATATTAATTTCATAATTCATATTTTTAAATTACAAATTCAATGTATTAATGTTTGGATTTTTTAGTATTATATCCACGCTCAAAATTATCACACTAGGATTATAATTTCAGGAGATATTAATAAAAATATGAAAATGTAATTTAACATTACAAGCTGTAAATTTTCAATATTTATAATTCTAAAACTTACCATCCAAGTGACTTGAAATTTTGTTTCTAGGCATAGTTTGATCCAAAGATTTAAAATATATTGTCAAACTTGGGTGTTGCCATTGAAAAAAACTAAGTTTGGTCTGGTTTTGATTTGTAGATGGCCCCTAAGCAAATGTTATATACATCATTTAAAAGTAGACTTTATTTCCAATCCATTGGTACCAGTAACTTTTTTCTATTATAATTGGTTGCAGAGTTAGTAGTGGGTGTTTACTTTTTTTCCACGACTGTACATAAATGTTCCAAAATCTTGCCAATCTTGGGCCTCCCTGGGTTTTGTTTTAGAGTTGTTTATGTGCTGAGTTGTTCCAAATGCACCTAGTGTTGAGTATCCTGCTGATATAAGGGTCCACAACATAGACACAAGCTTTGCTCATCTAGACAATAGGCTTCCAAAAGACCCTTATATTAAATCTCAATCACTCTGGTTAAAAGATCAACCTCTAAGGACCTGACAGATTCTGAGGCATTATACGGTTTTACTTCTCATCTCCTCGAAGTAATATTATGTAGTACTATGTACATGAGTTCAGTTTAGTATCAGTGTTGAATTTGGTCACTTTTCTCCGGGAGGGATTTCTGTTGTTGCGTGGGGGGAGGGGGGGGACATTATAGACTTCCGGGGGAAATTGCACTTTTTGAACATTGAAAATACAAAATCTCAAATCTTCCAAGGGGGACATCTCATTGCTCCGGGGGAGGGGTATGTCCCTCCGGGCCACCCCCTGAATTCAACACTGCTATACATCCTTCCGGGGAGACATTGAAATTCAAACCTGTTTCTCATTTGATAGCCGGATGGAAATAAATAGGAAACAGGTCATGCTTTGTGCTGCATGTCTCCTTGTTGTGTGGCATGCCCAACAGTCTAACTCAAAAAATGTGCCCTATATGACAAATGATGTCACACTAAAGTAGGTTATAATAAATATTCTGTGGCATAACTCCATTCTCTTAAATTAGGGGTGAAATTGAAGCATGGACCTTTCCTGTTTCTCTGGAACCACCAGCATAGCGGTTGTCAGGTCTAATGTTAATGAGTAGTATGCTTAATGCAAGTTACTGCTTAATTAATTTTATTTCCTTTATGTATTGTGTTTATCTGAGTATCATTATCTACGTACTTGAGTTATGTACACATTCTCTTTTCTATGATATTAAGATGAGTGAAGTGTATAAAAGGATATTATTCCAAAAGAGGGGCTAATGTTTCCCAATAGAACAAAGATAGTACAATACCCAGGAATTTGACAATGAAAGGGAAAGTTGTGAACAAAAGATAATTTCTTATGATGACCTGTCGGTAGGCAAGCAAGCCAGTAGATCACGTTGGGTGCTCTTGAAAATACAGGTGTAAACCTCAGAGTCTGGAAGGAAGAAGGGATATTGAGAGCAGAAGATAATCAGTTTTTTATGTTGAAAGTCTGAAGTGGAGGTTGAAGGTAGTGGCTTATGCTGTTGGCACAGAGTGTTTCCTTGAGAAGTGCATGTGATGAGAATTCAGGCAGATCAATGAAATTCGCGATTTTTCCGCGACCGATCAAAAAACTGATTTTTACATGTCTGATCGACAAAATTCGCAATTTTTCCGAAACCGATCGACAAAATTCGTTTTTTTCGCGTCTGATTGACGAAATTCGCTATTTTTCCGCGCCTGATAGGCTTAATTTTCAAATTTTCCGCGCCTGATTGACAAAACTCGCGATCTTTTCGTGGCCGACCAACAAAATTCGCAATCTTTCGGAGCCCAATTGACAAAACTCGCGATTTTTCTGTGTTTGTTCGACGAAATTTGCGACTTTTCAGCCCCTGATTGACAAAATTCCGGATTTTTCCGCGCCGGATAAACGAAATTCGCGATTCTTAGCTGACTCTTATGAAATTTACTGTTTTTTCCCGCAGCAAATTGACAAAATTCGCATTTTTCTCCCGATAATCTGACGAAACTCGCGTTTTTTCGCTGCCGATCAACGAAATTTTCAAATTTTCCACGTATCATCGACTAAATTCGTAATTTTTCCGTGCCCTATCAACGAAATTTGCGATTTTTACGCGCCTGATCGACAAAATTCGCGATTTTTTGTAACCCGACCAACGAAGTTCGCGATTTTTACGCGCTAGATCAGCAAAATTCACGATTCTTAACTGGCTCTGACGAAATTTGTAATTTTTCCCGGGATAAAGTAACGAAATTCTCGATTTTTCTGAGCTCGATAGACAAAACTCGCTATTTTTCCGTGCCCGATCGAGAATTTGCGATTTTTCCGAGATGGATATCGATTAAATTTGCGATTTTTCTGAAGCCGATCAGTAAAATTCGCGATTCTTAACTGGCTCTGACGAAATTTGTAACTTTTTCCCGCGGCAAATTGACGAAATTCTCGATTTTTTTCCCGATAAACAGGCGAACACGCGATTTTTTCGAAGACGATCAATGAAATTTGAGGTTATTCCTCTCCTAATCGACAAAATTCGCGATTCTTAACTGACATGACAAAATTTGTCATTTTTTCCTGCTGCAAATTGACGAAATTCGTGGGGTTTTTTCTCACGACTGGGTAAACTTATGATTTTTCCGCAGCCGATCAATAAAACTTTCAATTTTTCCGCGTATCATCTACAAAATTGGCGATTTTTCCGTGCCCGATCAACGAAAATTGCGATTTTTCTGAGCCTGATTAACAGAATTTGCGATTTTTTCGTGCCCGAGCAACGAAATTCTCAAATTTTCCCGAGCCCGATAGACAAAAATAGTCATTTTTCCGTGGCCGATCGGCGAAATTTGCGATTTTTTTCGTGCCCTAGTGACAAAATTCGCGATTTTTCCGTCCCTTATCAACGAAATTGCGATTTTTCCGCGCCTGATCGACAAAATTCGCGATTCTTAAATGGCTGATGAAATTTTCAGTTTTTTTGCGGCAAAGTGACAAAATTCACGATTTTTTCTTGCGATTTATGGACAAAAATTGCATTTTTTCCAGTTATAAATTGACGAAATTCGCGGGCCATAGGTTGTGCATCCCTAATCTAGTGCTACATAGGCGTAGCGTCGGGGGAGCACGTGCCCCCCCCCCCAACCTTCTGTACCCCGGGCGCCAGAACAGAAAGCTTAGGGGGCGCCAAATGAAGATTTGTTTTGGTCTTTACATACAAAAATGTATAATGTATATGTACATATATCGAATTCGCATAAAAATGTCTCACAGCCGGAAAATCCAAAAGGAAAACTGAACCAAATGCATTAAAATTTACAAATATATAAAAAGATTCATCTATAACAGAAGACTGCAAATGAATTAGAAAAAAGAACTGTTCTCCAATTCCAAATGTAACACCTTCTATCATTTAAATCCCTTCCTGTGTCAGGAGAATCACTAACATATTCCAAGGTCAGTCTCAACCCCTATCTTCTGTGTGAAACTGACCCTCACCGATAATTTCCAAACGCCAACCAATTTCCTTGGGAGGAGGAGTGCAGAGGGGGCATATGCCCCGGACACCAGAACGAAAGGCGAAGGGGGCGCCAAATGAAGATTTTGTTTGACTCTGACTTTTCTGATGAAAAGATTCCATGAAGGCTGTTCTATTTTTTTTTTATCTCTCTCCCTGAGCAGCTTTGAACTTTCTTTTTTCCCGCCTTGCTTTGGACGAGGTCGAGCGACTGCCCGGGACAATAAAAACAAACGAGAGAAGGAGTCAGGGCGAAACTAAGAAGGGGGGGGGGGTGGCATGTGCCCTGGACGCCACGCGAAGGGTGCGCCAGATGAAAATTTGTTTTGCCGTTTTATGCAATATATATATGTGCATGTGAAATTTGTGTAAAAAATATTTTCTAGCCGAAAAATCAAAAAGAAAAGCTGAGTAAAATGCATTAAAATTGTCAAATAGATAAAAAGATTCGCCTGCAATATACAAGGCAGCAAATGAATAACCCCATTCTTTATTTTATAATTACATTTTTACATGCATATCACCATATCTGAACTTAGAGATGGTGAGGTCGGGTGACTGCTGGGACAATAAAAACCAAGCGGTCGAAAATTCACAAAATAAAAAGCAAAAACTTAATAATTTTGTTGTTGTTGTTTTGAGTCACACATAAATTTGAAAATTTGCGTTAGGTTCAGAAAAGTATGTAGACATATCAATCTATAAATAAGAAGAGTGGTATCAATGATAATTCCACAAAAGTGGTGTAGATAGTACGGAATGATATTTTACAATACTGGAATTCATTTTTATGCCTACAGGAAATCGTGGTTTTTTTTAGTTCCTAAAACGATGTGACTCATATCACTATTACATTAAAGTGCCTCAATTGTGATAATTTGTAATGCTACAACAAGTAAAATCTGGAAAAATGAAATGTGTCTATAATGAAATCTTGTCTTAAATGAAAAAAACTACATGGTTCCAACAGAAAGAATACCAACAGTTATACCTGCTAAGACGGAAACCTGTATCAAGCGGAATTATTTCCGATTCCTTTCCATTTTTTTCCCAGGTTTTACTGAATAAATATTTGACAAAGCTGGTTATATATTTCAATATTACGTATTTTGCTCTTACGTATTTTACTGTTACGCATTTAAAATTTTAAAATAAGTCCGCTGATAGAAACTTTCGTAAGTTTCTCTTTGTAAATTTACTTTGCGGAGGAAGAGGCGGGGGGGGGGGGGGGCGCCAAAATCCATGTTTGTCCCGGGTGAAAATATAGCTAGTTTCGGCCCTGGAAGGAGTGCACAAAGTAAAATGCTTTAGTAAAACCATTTAAAAGAAAAAAAAAAGAGTATAGCATTTGCAGTGGTACAGTAAAAAATCTCGCACAGGGCACCATGGCTAATAAAGTCATCCCTGCCTTTATCCCTCAAAAGGATTTTTTCTCATCTTTTTGCTATTTCCAGGCGTTTTGCCACCCTAGGCAGAAATTGAAAAACTCCGCTCTGTTCCTTTTGGTGCAATTATTTTTTGCATTAGTTTTGGCGCATTATTTTTTGCATCACTTTTGGGCAATTGTTTTTTACAACCAACTAAATCCAGCCTTAGAGAGACGAGGCGAGCTTGGGCGACTGCCCGTGATAAACAAAAAAGGGCAATATGAATAGTGAAACCACAGTCGCTCCTGCTTTTACCTTACCAAAGTACATTTCTCGTCCTTTTGCCATTTCGAGGTAGGTGACAACTGAAAAATGTCGCCCATGCCTTTTACTAAAATTACTTTTTTTGCATCCGGATCCGGCCTCAAAGGGCACGAGGTCGGACAACTGTCAACGGCTAAAGACTAAGAGTCGAAATATATGCAAGATAAAATAGTACCTACCTTTTTTAATGTTTTTATTTTTTTAATATAGCCCAGTCCGAAACAAGGGGGGTGCAGAAAGGGCATGTGCCCCATGCGCCAGAACAAAAGCGAAGGGGCGCCAAATGAAAATTTTGGTTGTTGTTGCATACACAAATGTATATATCTATATATATAAAAGAAAATCTGGATTTTGTATTAATCAACGCGCAGCCAAAACTACTGAACCCAAAATCTTGAAAATCGGGGTAAAAATACTTCTTATGATATAGAGTGCCGCTAAGAAAGGATGTTCGAAAATTCCACCCCTAAAGGGGGTAAAAAAGAGAACGAACTTTAAAAAAATTCCTTAAAAATCTGATTTTATAGTTATTTTTAAACTGATAACATATTTTGGTGTATTTTTGTATGCTGAATAGAATGGTACTAACTAAATTCTTTTAAGCCCAATAGTTCGAGAGATATTTTATATTTTTCTAATTTGGCACTATCTTTGGCGCAAAACCTGAATTTTTCAAGTAATAATTTCTGAAAACTCATTCTTTTCATTCTGTTACTATAGCAAGGGAAAAAATTCTAATTGAATAATTTTTTAACCAATCCTTTTGGATAAATAAAAACAACTTCGTCAATTAGAAAAAAAAATTCAAACGCCTCAAAAACTAAAACTAAATAATAATAATAATAATAAAAAACTTGTGGTACTTTTTCGTTCTAATTTTCGTCGCGATACCATGCCAAAATGTATGGTATCGCGCCATTTATTTCAACCCTAATCGTGCATACGTTTTTTATTGCAAACCGTACCACACATTAAGATTTGCTAATTATTGAACGTGAATATTTTTATGCAGGAATTTTTAATGATGGAATTTATTTTATTCCATCATAATCTCGAAAACTTTTTAATTTGTTATTTTTTGAATAGAAAATATTTATTACTGATACTGATATAAATTTTACCATTTCGCAGTTATCTGATGATGAGGAAGCTACAATAAAATTATTTCAGAAGTTAGGAATTTACATATAAAAACGTTTTGTTCAAAAAACCATGAATGTCTTCATTGAAAGAATGAAATGTTTTCTGCAATGTGAGACATACGTATTACGTACGCCATGCTTCAGTAGTAAAAGACATTTACAATTTCAAGACTGCAGTTTAAATTGACTATATTTTATTACTTGCAAAATATTTATTTATTCTTATATTTTAAGTATTTATTCTGGTACCCGTCGACCAATTTCTCTAAATTATATAAATCGCCAAACCACTCGCTAAATTATACAAATTGACATAATTTTTATTTTAAATAACGAAAGAACAAATAAATTAGCATAACATTAATAAAAATACATTTAAAACGTCGAAATAAAAATCACCTGATGACGTAAATACGTGTAACTTGCTTAAAGTCAAGTGAATGTGGCATTTACGATCAATCATTATTGGCATTTAATCTTATAGTTTGGCAATAGATTTTTGGTCGGCGGGATAACCAAGTAGTACCATTATTTTTATTTTATTTTTATTTAAAAAAATGGTAGGTCTGTAATTTTCAAAAGTTATATTTTTTAAATGCTCATTTTTTTTATCAGCAATTTTTTTTTCAAATGTATCATTTTATTTTTGTGCCATTTATTACGCTTAGTGACAATGGTGATGGTATAACAGGGAAATACCAAAACAGTTACTGATTTTATTTCAAATGTAAAGAAAAAAGGTTTAATGAGCATTAAATATTGCAAATATGACTATAACTCAGATTCTACTGAATAGAATTTTGTAGAACTTACACTGTTAAATAGTAAATTTGGTTTATAAATGGTTTAATATAAAAACCATCATTCTAAGTTGTTTCGGGAGTTCTAAAATTAGGTGAACTCGATTATGAAAGATTTCAAGTCAACTAATTAAATGCACAGTAAGTTGGATAATATTTCAGGGATTTTTTTCTATATTTATCATATCATTCAGTGTTGTTTAGTTACGGAGCTATGCGGAAAAAGTTCTCAGTGGAGTAAAGAAAATTGGAAGATATACGCTACAGAGATAGGGTATACTAGAGAGTATATATGCTATAGTTATGGAAATTGAGTTGAGTTCCTTAAAAAATTCAGAAGTGATGCAGTATATACCTACCCCTACCTCTGAGTTCTGCTGAATAGATTTTGACGGTACTTACGTTGTTAGTTAGATAATTTTTCACGAAAAATGTAACTATAAAACATAACGTTCTACGTTCCTTATTTAAATAATTATGGGGAAAGTTCTAAATCAGATGAACCCAATTTTGAAAGATTTGCTTTTTTTAAAGGTTCCACTGAATGAATTTTTATGGGATTTAAACTGTTAATTAGATCATTTTTAGGGAAGGTTTCGGTATATTTTCCAGTTTAAAAGATTCTGCTAAGTGGATTTCGATGCAACTTGATCGGTTAGTTAATTTTTCAGTGAATGTTTTAGCATAAAGCACATATAATTTGCTGTTGCTTGGTTGTTAGGTTGCTTGATTGTAGAATTATAGATGGAAGTTTTAGAATCAGGCGAACCCAATTATTATGAACGATCAGCCTTTTCAATAAGTCCATTTACGAGATTCTGATGAGACTTTCATTGATGAACGCTTTTTTCATGAACGCTTTTAGTATATTACATATTGTTCTATTGCTCTTTACCGAATCCTACACTAACAGATCAACTAAAGAAATTGGCCCTTAACAGTCTAAATTTTGTATGACTCAATAAAAGATATAATAGCGTAATGACTTTCATATCGCTTTCAGCAATTCGGTTGGATACACCAGGTAAATGTCCATATTGCTTTAAAACGCACGATCAAATTCACAGATATATTTTGTTTCATTCATGATTTCTTTAGAAAAACCGACCAGCGTAGCGGGCGAAGGCGGCTAGTATATATATATATATATGAAATACAAAGAAACCCGCAAGCTAATGTTAAACCTATGGGAGCGTTCTTTCAAATTTCTCACTTGCATTTTAATATTTTAAAAAGTTTTTTTTTTTTCTTAGGATAGTTTAGATTGATTTTTAGCATTGCTATACTTTTAGGTTTCGAAACCGGTACTGAAAGTGACTTTATAAAAATAATCTGCAACCAAAATCGAAAAAGTAAACACTCACCCGGTTATAATTCAACCTCAGATTTTCTAAGAAAAAAATAAAAAAATAAACTGTTAATATGCAAGCGAGACAATTTAAAAAGGAAGCTCCAATACGTTTGCATTAGTGATCCAGTTTCTTCGCGTAACTAGTGTAGGCTCTTAACGCTCAGGCTAATGTTAATCACATGGGAGCGTTGTTTATATAATTTCTGCTGTAATTTTAATTATTAAATGATTTTTATTTTTTATGATTGTTACTTATTTATTTTTTTTGCATAGGGTACCTGAGGTCGATTACTTTTATTGTGAGTGAGGAGATAGGGGGAGGCGGGGCGCCAAAATCCATGTTTTCCCCGGGCACAAAAACGGCTAGTTTCGCCCTGAACGTGCGATTGATATAAGATGTACTCAGGGCCATCGCTTTAGACGTTTTGTTGGTGGGGGAGAGGACCTAAAATTGTCAAGTTAAATTTCAGTATTTGCCAACTCAGTGAGAAGTAAAAATAAATAGTTCTCTATATTTGCCGACCAGTTTTATTATGTTACCAAGTTACCACAATTAGAAAATGTAATATAGTTCTTATTTGTAAAAAGCTTAATAATATTCCCAATTATATTTGTAACTTTTGTCAAATCTATCAGAAATAGAAAGTGTTTTATAGTTTTTTTATTAAATTTTTAAACAAATTTGCCAACTAAGTTTGTAAATCTGACAAGTGTAACAGCATTCGCAAACGTTTGGAGGGGGGTCTCCCCCCCTCCGTACCTCCCTTTGAGAGGACCCTGGATGTACTTATTGTGTAAATTATTAAAACATTCATTAGTCACTGTTTTAAAAGAATATGTAATTGTGTATTATACATGGGATTTTCAGATAAATTAATGTGAAATTTATATTCACATATTTTAGGATTGTGATTTATTGAGACTTTTACAAAAACGATAAATGGCAGTGATTTTTTTTTCTTTAAGATGCAATCAAATTTAAACCTCTTTAGTATGTAGCATTCCACCCACTCTCTTTTCCCTCAAAACAAAAACGCTTTAGTACTCAACCATCAATACGGTGCTGGCCAATCATTGATATTTGGTCAGTAGTTGTAAGTTGATCGGCAGAAGAAAAACTTTTCCTAAATGCAAAGCTATATACTATTTTTTATAGTGTCCAGTCACCCGCGTAGTTTAATTGCAGTGGGTAACATGGTCACACAAAGAACTTCTTTGACCTCTGAACTCCTGTTTCCCTCTTGTGCAAAGTGAGATAGTAGTAGCGTCTTTACCTACCCCCCTCCCTCCTACACACACTTGGTTTGGTCTAATCTGGTCATTTGTGGGAATGTGCTTGAAGTTAAATGTTGTTATTATTTTTTAAACTGATCAGGAATGAATGACCCACGCAAAAACAAGCGCGATAAAAAGTAGGAATGTTTTATAGGAAACTCAATAAAAAGAGATGTTACGGAGCACGCCCTGCTGGTTTTAAATTCATGCAAGTCTGGCTTCAGAAGTACGAAAACGGAACAGAAGGTAAGAATATACAGAATTGTTTGTTTTAGTAAATTAATACGTTTTCAGAAAATTCAAAAATCCCCACTCAAAAATGTGATTATTTTTGACACATTCATAAACTCATTTCTATATTCCTATTTGCCTGAAAATTACAGATGTTAAAGTGTCAGGTGCTTAACCCCTTGAGGGGCAAGCAATTACGTTTGTGTAATGCTGAATTCCCACCGGAAAATTAGAAAATTTTTATTTCAAAATAAGGAAATGCAATTTTATGACTTTTTTCCACCAAAGTTAGAAAAGTAAAATTTCATAAAATTTCTCTGGTGTAAATCTTCATTAATGGTAGGTGGGATAAGATATATCCCACCGCCCCTCAGGTTAAGAATCGAGTAGCGTTCTCCCTTTTCCTAACATTTTTCCTAATTCGAAGCAGCTTGATTTAAAGCGGATTACTAAATGGATCCGTCTTGTAATTGTCAGCCTTCGAATTCGGAAATCAAAAGTCCAACTTTGATGTTATTTTATAAAAGAATCGGAGTTTTTTAGAAAAGAAAACTTTATTCTATTTCATAAAAGCATCTCAATTGCAGGTCTGCCACTGCCGAATGACACTGAAAATAGTAGCCTCGAACGACAAAATAGTAGCATTTATTCAAAAATAGTAGCCAAAATAGTCGTATACCCATCACTTTAAAAAAGGGAAGAAAAAAAATGTATCCATAACAACTGAAAGGACTTTATGAATGTTCACATCTTATTTCACAGTTTATCAATCAATCACTGAAATCACTCAAATCAGTGAATAAAGAATAGAGTGATTTTTTCAAACGAGAAAGCAAGTTATCCGGAAAATAAGGCCCTAATGTTTCAGTTATGAAGTAAGTAAGCTTGATCCTTCAACAATAAAAATTATGTACAGCACCAGAAAACATAGCGGTAAAAACCACTTGGAGATTATCCCCGATACTATTTTCCATCAGGCCTTTCATTTCAAGAATTTCTTTGAGAGAAGAAAGGAAAGTTTTAAATAAGGGTCAGGGCTAGAAATAACGTGTGGGATACCGCAATTTTTTTTTTTTTTTTTTTTTTTTTTCCGGGAAAGCCACGATTTTTTTCTTCGGGAATTCCGCAAAATCAATTCATCAAACAGTCGCGAATTTTGCCAATCGGTAGCGAAAAACATCGCAGATATCAACAATTGGTCGTAGAAAAAAAAGTTTTCCACCGGTCTCAAAAAGACTTGTAAATTTCGCCTAAGGATTATGGAAGTAAATCGAAAATTTTGTCAAACTCTAGTGGGCAGGAAAAAAAAAATACCCGCGAATTTAATCAAAAATTGAGCAACAAATCAAGAACTTCCTCAGTCGGTCGACAAAAGAAAAGACGAATTTCGACTAAACATAATGGAAAAGAATCGCGAATTCCGTCAAAAAATCTCTGAAACAAATACCGAATATTAATTTCATCAATCGGTCGTAGAAAAATCCACGAAATTTGGCAAAGGATAGTGTGTAAAGAAAATCGTGAATGCTATGAAAAAATACGAATTTTGATAATTCATCGGGAAAAAAATCGCAAATCTCCTCAAAGGACCATGGAAAAATAACTTGAATTTTATCAAAGGTTGCGGAAACAAATGGCGATTTTCGTTATTAGATCACGGAAAAATCGTCGCAAATTTCGTCAAAAGAATGCACAAAATATTACAAATTTCGTCTAACGATCAAGGGGAAAAAATGCCAATTTCGTCAACGTGGACAAAGAAACGGCAAGAATGATTCTGAGTAAAAAAAAAAAAAAAAAAAATCTGAAATTCACAGCAAATTTTCTGAAAGGTTACAGCAGAGGTGAGAAAGAGGAGAAAACTCCTCGCGGCGCCAATTATGCGTTCTTTCCGAGGTCCTTTGGCAAAATTCGCGTTTTTTCCGAGATCCTTTGGTGAAATTCGAGTTTTTCCGAGATTCTTTAACAGAATTCGCGTTTTTCCGCGACCCTTTGACGAAATTCGCTTTTTTCCACTTTTTTTTTTTTTTTTTGATGAAATTTGCGTTTTTTGCGATCCTTGGAGAAATTTGTGTTTTTTTGAGATCCCTAGACGAAGTTTGCGTTTTTTTCGCAATTTCTTGAAGGAATTCGCGTTTTTTCCGCGATTCTTTAGCGAATTTCGTTTTTCTGCGATTTTTTGAAGAAATTGGCAAATGGTCGCGGACAAAAAAAACGCAAATTTGGTTTAAAAAAGAAAATTGAGAATTTAACCAAATGATCGCGCAAAAATCACGAATTTTGTAAGTTGGTCGTGAAAAGAAAAGCTCGAATTTTGACAAACGATCGGAAAAGAATCGGGAATTTCGTCGAAAGATCTCTGAAACAAATAATAACTACCATCAATCGGTTGCGGAAAATATGTATCGCAAATTTGGACAAGTGGTGGCGAAAAAAAATAAATTTCGCCAATTTCTCGTAGAAAAATTTGCGAAATTTGCAAAGGATCGCGGAAAAAATCGCAAAATCTCCTTCAACGATAGTATAAAAAGATCTCAGAAAGAAAGAGGTATTTTCGTCAATCGATTGGGGGAAAAATCGCGAATTTTGCAACTCGTCGCGAAAAAAATCGCGAATCTCCTCAAACAACCGTTGAAAAAGTGCGTTTGGGAAGATGACTTTACAAGCGCTTTGAAGAAAAAGATCGAATATTTCCAGTAAAAATAGTCGCTTAAATTCGAAAAAAAGTCGCCTGTTTTCTTGAAATAGTCGCTTTTTAATGGTTTTCGGCCTAAAATAGTTGGCATAGCCGCTGGATCTTTAAAATAGTCGCTTTCAGTAGCATTTTAGTAGCAAGTGCAGCCCTGCAATTATATGGTAAGAAAAATCGGAATTTTATGAGAAATTGAGTCGGGCCGGGCCTGGCCATAAACTGTGAAAATACAAATGGGCCAGGCTCGGGTGGAAGTTTGAATTTTTACGACGAGCTGGGTCCGAGCCTTGAAATTGCGGTCCGTGCAGGCCTCTAGTGTGCCTCTCCAGGGCGTTGCAGAGAGGGGGCTAAAGGTGCGGTCGGTCGCCCCGGGCGCAAAATTTATGCTGCGAACCACGGTTTTATTCAGTTTTTGACCGCCGATCATTTTCCGGGGAATTTCCTTTTCTCTCTTGATCCCTTTTCCCTGTCTCAAAACATCATGAACCTTCTAACAAATAAGTGCAATTTTCTCTTATGTTATTTAGTTGTTCTGAATATCTAAATTAAAATTAAACCTTTTAAAGTTCAAAATAAACGCGAAATATTTATTCAATACAATTTATTTATGTTTCTGCACTTTATAAATTTTATTACACCATCACAAAGTTTTGGTGGTTTTTTGTGGGTGGGGGTGTGGGGGAGGGGGGGGGGGGGGGCGCAAAATTGAAAATTCGCTCGGGGCGCAGTTTCACGGCTTTGGTGCCCCCCCCCCCCCAAAATTTCTGGTCACGCTACGCCTATGCTAGTTCATATAGATAATAGCCCAAAGTGTTATTTAACTTAGGGCAGGATCTGCTGTATCTGGGCCTATAAATGAAAATATTGTGTTTTAATGTAAATATTTAAGTATTTTGTAAAAAAAAAATTCCATTTAATATTATTTGAAGTATTCTAAGGACTGATTCCCAGCCTCCTTACTTCTTGTCCAGCACCTATACCGGTGGTGGCAGCTTATCAATTAAGGAGTATATACTGGGTGTCCTAAAAATGACGGACTGATTTTAAAATTCAATAACTTGCAAATGGTGACAGATATTAAAAAAATTCTTGCAGGAGGGTTATGCATAAGGTCAAAAGTTTTTTACAGTGATTTTCGGTTTTTGTTTGAATTACAAACAACAGATGGCGCTGTGGGCAATAGGCGCTAAATTCAGGCTCGATTTTTGGTACTTTCGGACCCGCTCAATACATTTTAATTTCCTTTTTCCGCATGGAAGAAGAGAAAGGCCAAAAAATCGAGTCTGTATTTAGCGCCTATTGCTTACAGCGCCATCTATTGTTTGTAATTTGAACTAAAATCGAAAATCACTGTAAAAGGAACTTTTGACCTCATGCATAACCCTCCTGCAAGAATTTTTAAATATCTGCCACCGTTTGCAAGTTATTGAATTTTAAAATCAGTCAGTCCTTTTCAGGACACCCGGTATTTATATCTGCATCTGTGTTGGATTAAATTCCGAGTGATAATGGTTGCAGTGGTATGTAATGGTTGGCCTAGGTATCTTTTCTCCCACCCACTGAAGTCCAAGTTGGACTAACATTTTACATATTTATCGTTGTAAAAATAAAAGTGTGAGGTCTAATTTAATACCCTCTTCTCCCCAACTTTTAAATATCGAAATTTCAAAAATGCCAATAAATACCTCTAATTTGCTTCAGAATATTACAATTTTCTCCAGTCTTCATCAAGCTACTTTAATTGAAATGTTTGGGGAGGATTGTAGGTAGGGATAAAAATATTTTATAACTTTGTCAGAGAGAGAGGGAGTCAGTTGGTGTAATTTAGCAAGAGTGGTTAGGAACAAGAGAGTGCTCTTTTTGGTACAAATTTTATTGTTATCCACATTCAATATATTTTATGTTCTCGCTAGTAGAGTGCCTTATTGAATAAGTAGTGGCCACATACCCACAGAGCTTTGAGACTGGAAGTTTTCGTTAAAAATATGACAAATTCTAGAACGTTGCAGTACTTGCCTGGACATCTGTGATTAGACAAGTGATTTTATCATGTCACGTTAGCTGAGAATCAGGGGCGAATCCAGAGAATAGTTTTTGGGGGAGGGCAATACCGAGTGACATATAATCAACGTAGTCATAATTTCTGTTGCTCAAATCCTTCCTTGCAGTTAATTATTAAATGAAGATGAAATAATTAATGCGATTCAAAAATATTACAGACTCTTGATTATCCGACGTCCGATTAACCGAAACATTCGGTTATCCAACACTCTTATTATATAATCCCGCCCTCTCCTCAAAATATGGGTTATTGTTACTTATTAGGACGAAAAATTAAAGTGTTAACAAAATTTATTTTTTGAATGTCTTATTCTTTTTGCTTTTTATTCTTGTACTGTGGTAATTATTAATCTTTTTGTTTGATATTTTAGTTATAGTGAAGTTTTAACAACGTTAATAACACAAGCCTGCGCTGATTGCGTTTTTTAACTTTTGATAATTGATTTTGATGTATTTTTTAGCACTGAATCCGAAAATGACCTTCATTTTTAACCACCACGTCACGATTTTCGCAAATCGTAAATTTCAAAGTTCAAAAGTAAAAAAAAATAGCGAAAATCTCTCAAAGCAATTTGTCAAAGCTTTAACAAAGAAGGTAAATGTTTTAAATACATCTGCGACAAATTTACCAGCCTTATCAACCGCCAAAATAAAAGAGAATACCGAGATGAACCCCATAAAGAAGATAAAAGGAAAAGCACGAAGCATGAGCGGTTCAAAGAAACTTCCACGCATGGAATAAAATTATAAGGATTTTAAATACACAATATTTTACATGTTCAACTGTAAAAATGCATAGTATAAGCAAAAAAAGGAATAAATTCTTATGAAAAAAAGTTACGCCTATTTTATAGTTGCAGATTTTCCCAATAGTTCGACTTTTTAAAAATTTAAAAATTTGCGATTTAGGAAAAATCCTGACGTGAAGCTATGGTAAAAAATGATGGTCATTTTTGGATTCAGCACTAAAAAATACATAAGAACTAATTATCGAAAGCTGAAAAACATAACCATCACATCCATTTTTGAATATCAGATTTCTGAAAGAGATCCACTTCAGATTTCTGAAAAAAGATCCCCTTCAGAAATCTGAAAGAGCCTTAACATCCTTGAAAGTCAAAATGTGTCATCTAAGTGGTGTGTCTCTCTTCACAGGCTCGGATCCAAGGAAGGGGGGAAATCGCCCCCCTCTCTGGGATGAAAAAATATAAATCCACCGCGAATTATCGCGAATTTCGACAAATGGTCGCCGAAAAAAATCAATTTCGTCAATCGTTCGCAGGTCAACGGATCGCAGAAAACGCCAATTTCGTCAAAGGATCACGAAAAAAACACAAATTTCGTCAAAGGATCAAAGTAAAAACGAGAATTTCGTCAAAGGATCGCAGAAAAAATCGCGAATTTTGCCAAACCATTGCGGAAAAAACGCTAATTTCACGAAAGAATCACGCAAAAAATCTGAATTTCGTCAACAGATCTTGGAAAAAAATGTGAATTTCGTCAAAGAATCGCGAAAAAAATAGGCGAATTTCATCAAAGGGCCGCGGAAAAAACGCACATTTAGCACCAGGAGGAAATTCCCCTAGGCGCGCACCCACGGAGGGGGAGGGGGGGGAATCGATCAGGTCGGTCGCCCCTGAAGATATAAATTCAACGCTTTTAACGGCAATTTTCGCGGAACAGACAGACAAGCAAACGAAACCCAAACACTTTTCGGGTGTCAATGGTAAACCTCACTGACGTCTCGGCAATCAGTGAATAAAAAAGGATTATGTCCTGTCAAAAGGAATATGGCGCCAAAATTTTTTGCACTATGGGTTGAGGTTGGGGACGATGCCACTTCGTGTACCTTCTGTTGAATCCCTACAACAGAAATTGACAACGTTATGCGGATCCTTTTAAAGTGTTGAAAATTTTTCATTCTTTCAAAGAAGCTGCAATTCTAATTTCTGTATAACGATATTTTTGAGGAGTGCTTTACTGTTAGAGAAAAGAATGGGATTCATAGCAATTTCCAAAGAAAGAAAGAAAGAAAGAAGAAAAAGAAAGGTTCTTTGACAAATTCAAGCATTTTAGTGTTTCATACGAACTGAATATTTCCAACTGAGCGAAAAAATGCCCAGGATTGTTATCTGAGCGAAATATGCTGGCTGGTTGTCGGCCCAGTTAGCTTAAACGGAAAAGCATTGGCCTTGTAAGCCAAGGATCTGGGTTCGATTCCCGGCCTGGGCATTTTTTCGCTCAGTTGAAAATATTCAGTTCGTATGATAACTTTACCAATCAGTTTGATTGTGTTAAAACAATAGTTCATCTTAGTGTTTACTGAAGAAAGCCACTAATGTGTAAAAAATGTACTGTTATTGCCACCCACATTAGAAATCAAGGGGTATTTGATGAATGAATAAAAAAGGATTATGTCCTAATCCTAGTCAGTTAAAATCTAAACTGCGTATGGTGTGTTAATTTCTTAACAACCAACTTGGTAAATTTGTTCTTCCCTTCTTTGCCCCGATTGCCCCCCCCCCCGTGGATGCGCGCCTCGGGGAATCACCTCCCGGTACTAATTGTGGGTTTTTTCGCGGCCCTCTGACGAAATTCGCGTTTTTTCAACGATTCTATGGCGAAATTCGCTTATTTTTTCGTGATTCTCTGAAGAAATTCGCATTTTTTCAGAGATCTGTTGACGAAATTAGCGTTTTTTCCACAATTGTTTGGCGAAATTCACGTTTTTTCTGCGATCCTTTGACGAAATTCGCGTTTTTTCTGCGATCCTTTGACGAAATTTGCATTTTTTTTCGTGGTCCTTTGACAAAATGCGCGATTTTTTGACGAAATTGGCGTTTTTCTGCTTTTCTTTGACGAAATTTGCGTTTTTTTCGCGGTATTAGTATCTTATTTAACTTATTTGTCATCTTGCTTTGCTCCAGCACCTCTTTCATAGTATTGGGAGTATAGATATGAGATTGGCGGCATACGATGCTTAGACAGACGCGCTTATCCAAACTATGGCAAACCTAGGCATTCTCTATTTTAAAACTTCGCTATTCTCGCCTGGGCGTATTTTAGTATGCGAGTGAGGCAATGTAAGGTGGAACTGCCTCTATATGAGAGGGGCGACATGCAGTGCTCAAACTGTGCTTAGACAGACGCGTTTGTCATAAGTCGCGCCACACACCACAGAGACATGCGACAATAATTGTGAGACATGAGGCAAATTCTGCTGTTCAAATCGGTTTTTTCTTTGTTAACAGGGTGAAATTGTCGCATGCCTCACGCTTTTTTGTTGCATGTCTCCCTGGTGTGTGGCGCGCCTTTCTTTAGCAATCCTAGGTATTTTCTAGGCTCGCCAAGATGTTTGACGATTAGCTTTTGTACAAAATTGTCTAAACCACTCATATGTTAAATCGAAGGGTGTAATGGAAGATTTACGGCGTATACCTTCAGTTTCTCAGGTAAAGCTATAGCGTATACACTCTTCCGTATATTCACAGCCTATAGCGTATATCCTCTGGTCTTTTTATGACTACAAAACTAGTTATACTGCGTTCAAATTGTACTAGATAAGTCACTTGAAGTGTTTTTAAGCGGAGGACCCGGAAACAAATTTTTAATTTGAGCAAGTTTCTGAAACTCTTTTGACTTTCAATCATGGAGTTTCCCGCTGGCTCTGTTGCATACTCTTTGTGGAGCTCCCGGCTGTATTTCTCTGTGTTGTAAATTTCATTGTGTGTGCTATCTCGTCCCTGTATGTCGACGATGACTTATAAGCGGGTGCTTGACGCCTAGCAAACAGGTGGGATGTATGTTAATAAATGTCATGGAGCTATGAAGATTAAAAGGAGACGACATATCAATCAAAGCGGGTATTGTCGATTCAAGCTCTCGAATACACCATCTGGTGAAGGAAAGATATATAACTTCTCCCTTCAGGATAATCCCATGCAAGCACATTGCATTAACATGTATTTTTAATTTGTTCGGAATGATTATTTTTTTTCACAATTTCAGATTTCTTGTGATATTTGTGCTCTGTGTTACATGACAAATTAATATTTATCCTAATTTGAATATCTAATGCTTTCAAAGGCATTTACAATGAAGAATTCTTTTAATGGCACTTTAGCATTAGTTAAAGGGACAATTTTCCTGTACTGAAGGCTGCGAAGACCCAATTGCTTTGGGGCCTATATACCTACAGTGGGTATCGCCTCGAACGATCCTTTTATTTTATACACAGAGATAACGTAACAATTTCGTCAATACACCAGGAAATTTACAACATCAGAGAATTACAGCCGGAGCTCCAGAAGAGTGTGAAACGGAGCCAACGGGGGTCGAACCCATAGACCTCCTACGCTCTCAAGCGATTAGCGGCGTGGTGCCATAACTACTCGGCCACGAACGCCTCTATGAGATTTATTTTTATTACATTGAACACATACATCTGACTTGTATGTTTGGCATCAGGTACCCGCTTATAAGTCATCGTCAATATACAAGGAAGAGATAACCACAAGGAAATTTACAACACTAGAGAGTTACAGCCGGGATTTTCACAAAGAGTGTTCAACGGGCCAGCCTGCGGGAGTCGAACTCGCAGTACACCTACACTCTCAAGCGATTAGCGGTGTGGTGCCTTAACCACTCAGCCACGGTGGGCCCTCTATATGGGATTTCTGACATACGCAAGGATACGACAGATCTTTTTGTCCAAATTATGGCAAAACGATATAACAAAACTATAAGGAAAGGGCAGTGACGTCACTGTTGGTCGAATTACTGTTGGTCAGTAAAAAAATCCTGTTCATTCATTATAACTCCTACTATACACATGAACTCCGGGAATGGACTTTACCCACGAATGGCAACAACCACGCCTCTGCAGGGAAAAACCCTCCGAAAAAGATTGTTTATCGGACGAAGGGGGAGCAGTGTTAAAATGTTCTTCACGGCTATTGGTGTTTTTCGTTTTTTTACCCGCGTCTGACGTCACATGGGTAAAGTCCATTTGATTGGTCTTTAATAACAGATTGGTTTAACAGGTCTATGATATGATTGGTCTATGTCGCCAAGTGTGATTCCTGCAATGATCGCTAAGATAAAAATGTAGTAGTAGTTTGGTTGAGAGAAGTGTTTGTTTGTAAACATGCCCTTTCCTTATGCGTGGTGATACTCAACTGGACGTGGGACAAGCTAACTAACAACATTAGCTTGACGATTCGCCTTTGTCCAAGATCGCCTCAAACAATAGATGCTTTCAGTGTGAAGTCAATCATGACGTTTTGCTTGGAAACTGACTCCAAACGAACGGTTTCTACGTTGTACTTTCTATTTCATCTGTATATTATATCTATAATTCATAGCATGCACTACGCCGCATGTTCTTATTTATAAAGGCAGACTACTGGCAGCAACGTAGATTAAATTGAATGTGCATACAGTTGTCAGAAAACTGTGCTTTGCAAAAATACACTAGTAAAGTACGCAAGAGGGCCTGCGTAGCCGAGTGGTTAAGGCACCACATCGCTAATTGCTTGAGAGCGTAGGAGTTCTGTGGGTTCGACTCCCGCTAGCTCCGTTGCACACTCTTTGTCGAGCTCCTGGAAGTAATTCTCTGCTGTTGCTGTTGTAAATTTCCTTGTGCTACCTCGTCCTTGTGCATTGACGAAATTGTTATGTCAAAAATGTGTAATTATCTCTGTGTATAAAATAAAGGATCATTCGAGGCGACAGTCATTGTAGCTATAGGCCCCAAAGCAATCCTCACTTCGGTGGACTTCAAAGTATGCAAATTACATGCAGTAGGTAAGAAAAAGGTAATATTAATAACATGAATGTTTCTGAACATTTATAATGATGTCATAAACTAAGCAGGCTCAATTGAAGTGACTTTTTTTTCTTTTGAAAATTACTTATTCGAAAATAAAACCAATATGCAGTCGTCAATAATACGTAAAAAATAAAAAGAGCACTTCGAAAAAAAAAAATTCCCCCCCGGCTTCTTACAACTACCGCAGGCAGGTAGAGAAACTTCGTTTTGATTTTAGACCGGCAGGCAGCTGCACAGACCATCAACTCATCGAGTTCATGCGTGACCAACGACATAAAGACCAGTTCATGACGTTTAAAATGTCAAACGGAGCATATCATCTTTACACGATGATTGGTACAAAGCGGAGCGCCCATCGTTACGTGCCAATCACCTTGTAAAGAAGATCCACTCCATGTGACGTTTTAAAAGTCATGAACTGGCCATGAACGTCGTTGGTCGCGGTTGATGGCTGAAAATACAGGATTAAACAGAATTCGATTCGTATATTAAAATGCAACTGGTCTGCCAAGTCATATCTTCGTGAAAAACACCTAAAAACCCGATTTTAGTGCCTGCTGCAATGGTAGGCTTACCATTGTGTTTTCCTGTATCCAGTTCTCCATGTTTTCATACCTTTGGGTGTAAGAAAACACAACCATAAACATACCGATCAACCAATAAAATCGGGTCCGTATGGACCCGATTTTAGTGAGCTTGATCTCTGAATTGGACTTACTTGAAATTTTAGCCATTTATCTTAATCGTGAAGTTATTGTTAATGATAAATCTGATTCAACAATGCTCTCTTCATCATGGAAAAAACTTTTCAGTACCACCATATAATTTATTTTTTGTATTAATTAATATTAGTCCAATTTTTATATCTTATTTATTTATTTATTTTTAAATCTCACGTGTTCCCATATATATGTGTGTGTTTCCATTTTATTATACAGTAATGCTGCGACTTACGTCAGAAATTCGTACCAAGACTAGCGACGTAAGTCGAGGTGCATTTAGATGAACAAAAAAAGAAAAGTAATAAAAAATCACCAAATACTAATGATCATATTCTATTGTATTTAGAGATTGTGTTACATACATTTAACATTAGCAAAAAAATTAGTTTGCAATATAAGAATTTGGAATAAATCACTAAGTTTTTAACTTACAGTTTTTGTTCTTCTAGCTGGCCAGTCCGAGTCTTTGAGCATGTGAAAAAATGTTGCAATGACGTTTGAACCGACAATTTTTTACTTTTGTCTCGTTGAAGCTCTTCGTAACAGTAGAATGAGTTTTCTAAGCTTTTTCTAGTCGTTGCTACATTATGCTCGTCTGAATAAATCTTTTCAAGAACCGTCATTCCAGCTTCAATAAGGTTTAGTGCTTTGGTTAATTTTGTAACCGCCATAATCTTTCTCTTTCCCCACAAGGCTCAAAATATTTATCTATTTCTTCGACAGTACTTTGTTTCTTTAATTCGGTAAGTTCGTCGACCGTTAATTCTGGATCAGTTGAATTTATGAGTTCAACAACACCTTCAGAGTCCATCTCTAAGTTGAGTTCTCTTCCATTTTCGACGATTTCAAATGTTTTCTTAGTCTCTGCGAAGGGAAAGGGCACAGTTTTTTCCAAGCATCTCTCATTGTTTTTTGCTGAACTTAATCTCATGAACCTCTTGTGGCTGTGACTGCATCTGACATGTTAGATTTCTTACAAAAGTTTTCAAAAGAGTTCAAAGTGCGTCTAAATAATTGAATTTTTTTCCTGGCCAGGCGACGTAAATACGGAGTGACGTATGTCGGGCTATTACTGTAATTTATTTATTTATTTATTTTTGCTTCTTTATTTCCCTCCAACTCTGTGTTCTTTTGTTTTGATTATACTCTTCTGTGATTGGCTGTTGTTTTCTGCTTTCCTATTGGCTGTTGATTTCTACTTTCCTATTGGCTGTTTCTCCAGTTTGTTTCCTTTCCCTTATATCTCATTTCAGTCTTGCAACTGCTTTCATAATAGAAGCACGTGTTCTTTGTGCCTGACGAAGAAAGACTCAGATCTTTCGAAAGGCCTAGCGCATTTAAGATTTTGATGGTGTTTTAAGACCTTTTTAGTTCTTAATCGAGTTCTGTCTAATCCGGGAATTTCAGCCGTCAACTCGAAGAAGTAATGGTCTGTGCAGCCACCTCTCGGTATATTTTGCATTCTCCGAAAAATTGTGTCAACTTTAATTTATTTTTTTAATTTGCAAAAAATGGGATATTAATATAATTAGAAAAAAGTCTTCTCCATCTGGATGGCAAAGACTAGATACCAGAATCATTTAAAAAAAGCAAAAACCTCAATTTCGCCGAAAGTGATTAAAGAGTTTGTGAAACATACAAAAATCGCAATACGAATTTAGAATAATTTTTATGGAAAAGAAGGGTAATGCAATATATATTGGGTTAAAAGATTTAATACAGATTGCTTCTACGACGGGTTTAAAATCACGGACAAACTTGGAAAGTTGAAAATACTCCACAAAATTTACATTTTCAACAACAACAATTTGTTAAAAATCTGAGTTTTAGGTTCACTGAGTATACTTATGTGTCTGGAATGAAATTTGTCCACTTTCAGGGCCAGAGCAATCATGGCATATCCAGGATTTTATTTCGGAGGGGGGCGGGGGGTACTTTAATTTATCTTAGGAAACATACTGAATTTTGTTGTAAACAAAAATAATTTTTGACAATAAGGCCATAGCCAGAGGGGAAAGGGGGGCGAGGGTGATTCTGTTCCGAATTTTCCTAAAATTTAAGGTTCCGATAATTCAAAAAAAATCAGCCAACAACCCGAAAATTTGGACCAAGATTTTTGACAAATGGTCGGTGAAAAAAATCAATTTCGTCAATCATTCGCTGAAAAAAATCTCCTATTTCGTTACAGGATCGCGGAAAAAAACGAATTGTGTCAAAGGGTCGCGGATAAAATGCGAATTTTTTCAAAGGGCCTCGGATAAAATGAGAATTTGTCAAAAGGCCGCGGATAAAACACGGATTTTGTCTAAGGGCTGTGAAAAATTGCGAATTTTGTCACAGGATCGCGAAAAGAAGTCAAATTTCGTTAAATGATTGTAGAGAAAACGCGAATTTCGCCAAATGATCACGGAGGAAAAGTGAATTTCGTCAAATGATCTCGGGTGAAACGCGAATTTCGTCTAATAACCGCTGAAAAACGCGAATTTCATCATGGGACCATGGATAAAAACGCGAATTTTATCAAGGAGGCGTAAAAAATGCGAATTTCGACAAATGAAAGCGAAAAAACACGTAATCTGTCGAAAAGCCGCGGAAAAAAACGCGAAATTCATCAAAAAGGTGCTGAAAAGTGCGAATTTCGACAAAGGTTCCCGAAAAAATCCGCAAATTTTGTCAAAAAGCCACCGAAAAAACGCAAATTTCGACAAAGGATCGCAGAAAAACGCGAATTTTGTTAAAGAGTCGCGGAAAAAAACGCGAATTTCGTCAAAGGGCCGTAGAAAAAACGCAAATTTTGTCAAAAAGCCGTGGGTAAAACGCGAAGTTCGACAAAGGATCGCGAAAAAAAGGATTTATTCCGCCAAAGGGCCGCGGAAAAAAGCGAATTTCGTCAAAAGACAGCAAAAGAATGTGAATTTCGTCAAAGGGCTGCTGAAAAAAAGCGAATTTCGTCAAAGAATCGAGGGAAAATGTGAATTTCATTAAAGCGTCGTAATAAAAACCCGAATTTCATCAAACGGTCGCGGAAGAAACACAGCGGTCTCTTTAGAAAACAGCAAACATACAAGCAACTATATTTTTATTATTATAGGCATAGCTTTTAAACTGAAATGATATACGGAAGAAACTTTTTTAAAAGTCTGGTTAACCTGAACTCAACTTGCTGAAATCTACACTCAGCGTGAAATCGACCTGAAACGGAAACAGAATTAACCCAAACTGCAACAAAAACAATTAGCACCGGGAAGGGTCCCCCCCCCCCCTGCTGCAACCTTTCATAAAATTTGATTTTAATTTCAGAATTTCTTTTTCACTCAGAATCACCCCTGGAGCGGGAGGTGGATTAATCACTACTCGGGCCCCCTCGTCTTCTTCAAAGCGATATAGACCAGGTGATATTCAAAATACACGTCTTCTCAATTACCTCATAAACCCCTGATGGAGGAAACGTACTTCCATTTACAAAAATTATAGAAATCACAAATTTTTAGATGTAGTATTTGTTTTACCTAGTAAAATTCTAAATTTAATTTTGATACAGTCCCTGGGTTTATAGGTTATATTTAGAAAAATGTTTTTTGTCTAAGAGGAACAAAGCAAAAAAAAAAAAAAAAAAAAAAAAAAAAAATTCTTTTACAACCAAAACTTACTAAATTACGAATGTTATGTAATTTCAGTGTTTTCTAGCACTAGAAGCGGAAAGAAGTATTATTTAGTACTGGTAAACGGCAAACATTGAAAATTCATAAAATTCAAAATATTATAATTTGGTAAGTTTTAGTTGTAAAAGAATGCGATTTTTTTAAAATGCTCTTTTTTAATGGAGGACAACATTCTTTTAGGACCCAGGGGCCGTACTTGTCTTGAAATTCCTAAAATTCTCGAAAAATAAAAAAACTTCCTAAAATATGGTAACCTGTCCTGAAATTTCGCGAGTTTGTACTATAGCAATAACAGTCATGATTTTATCACGAATATATATACATTCCCGCAAATCATTTATTCAATTTGGGGTTTTGTGCAAAATTCCACAAAACCAGTATTTTGGAATTAATAAGTGCATAGGAGGGAAAAAAATATGAGCCAGAAAACAGTGAAACATTTTGTCATCTGATAATAAAAAATTGATGAATTTCGTCATGTAGTCACAGGGGAAAAAAACGTGAATTTGTCAGCAGACAGGAAAGAAAATCATCGCGAATTTCGTTAATCGGTTGTTCAGTGGAGTCGAAAAAACATTGCGAAACAGAATTTCGTCAAACGATCCATATAAATAAAATCGCCAATTCCGGCCAATTATTCGAGCAAAAAATTGTGACTTTTGTCAAACAACTTCGGAAAAACTCGCGAATTTCGTCAAGAGATCGCGTAAAAAAAGGCGCGAATTTTATCAATCGGAAAAAATTGCGAATTTCGTCAAACAATTGCAAAAATGAATCGCGAATTATGTCGAACGATGCGGAGAAAATATCGCGATTTCCTCAAAAAGTCGGGTAAAAAAATTTCAAATTTCGTCGAACAAGTGCAGAAATTAATCACGAATTTCGAGAAACGATTGTTAAAGAAAACAGCGAATTTCCTTAAACGATCACGGGAAAAATAATCACGAATTTCAGCAAACGATTGCAGAGATAAATCGCGAATTTCAGCAAACAAGTGCGAAAAAATATCGCGAATTTCGGCAAACGATCGAAGAAAAAAACGCGAATTTCGGCAATCGATCACGAAAAAAAAACGCAAATTTCCGCAAACGACCGAAGAAACAAGCGCGAATTGTGGCAATCGATCGTGGAAAAAATCGCGAATTTCAGCAAGCAATCGTGGGAAAAACGCAAATCTCGGCAAACGATCGCGGAAAAAATTGCCCATTTCGGTAAACGATCGCGGGAAAAAAAGGGAATTTGGGCAAACAATCGCGGAATAAAAATCGCCAATTTCGACAAAGATCGCCGAGAAAAATCATGAATTTCGGCAAACAATCTCGGAAAAAAAATCGCGAATTTCGGCAATCGATTGCGGAGAAAAATCGCGAATTTCGGCAAACAATCGTGGGATTGGATCGGATTGATTTTTGACGGCCAGTTATCTACTCGAGGGATATAGGCCCGAGGGGGGAGCGCCCTTCGTGGGGGGGGGCTTTCTAAGGGAACCTAACCCATATTTACGCATGGAAATCCAAGGTTCGAAGAAAACCACGAAAACTCCGAACGATTAGACTGGCGGGTGCGGCTGGATTCGAACACAGCACCTCCCGTCTACCAGCTTCGAGATCAGAACCTCTCGGCCACTGGTGGGGCCGAAATAATCGTGGGAGAAAAGCGAATTTCGGCAAACGATCGAAGAGAAAATCGCAAATTTCGGCAAACGATCAAAGAAAAAATCGCGAATTTTGGCAAACATTCGTGGGAAAAAGGCGAATTTCGGCAAACGATCGCGGAATAAAAATCGGGAATGGACTTTACCCACGAATGGCAACAGCCACTCCTCTGTGGGGGAAAACCCTCCGAAAAAGACTGTTTATTGGACGAATGGGGAGCAGTGTTAAAATGTTCTCCACGCCTATTGGTGTTTTTCTTCTGCTTACCCGCGGCTGACGTTACATGGGTAAAGTCCATTTCGCAAATGATCGCAGAAAAAATAACGAATTTCAGCAAACGATCGCAGAAAAAAAGTAGTATGCTGGGTAAATGTGTCCTGAAATACCGAAAAGAATATATCCTGAAATATCAACCTAAGGCCAGTATTACTCTTGCAGGGACCATATAAAATACAAAATTTCGTATTTTAATATGCATACTGGACCATTTAAAACCAAATGCCATATCTAAAGTCTGTACTTATACTTTTCGCAGTTGGAAGTATGTTTCTATCGTCAGCGGTCTAACTTCTTGATATTTTATGCATTAATTATAGCAGCACACACAATTTTAACCAGGAAACCAGGGTTGGGTTTTTGGCATGACAAGCGTTAAAAACTGGTTTAAACTGTCATAAACTGGTTTAAACCGTCGAAAACTGTCAAAAACATGTAACTAATTGAAACATTTTAATAACAATACGTATACATTAAATATGTCTATGAATTATGTAATCTTTTATTTAAAATTATAATAATTTAATAATTTTAAATTATTAAGCGCAGTAAAATATTTTTATTTTTTGGAATTCCCAATCAGAAGAAAATCCTTTTGTACAATTAATAATCCAGATCAGTTTTACCCCGCAGCATGCTGTAGCACATAACCAGTTTAGTACATTTATTTACACCAAAATGATTTCCGAGTTTAGAGTGCATGAAACATTAGAAAATAGTCTTGTCTCTTAATTGATGCTGAGCTAGCAGGACTTGATAACAAAAGCATTGCTGGATGAGCAAGTTTCGAAGCAGGCTCAGCCGAAAAGCTATTGAATCAAATGATACCTTTCCAACTTTCCACCAAGTAATGGGGTCCTCCCTATAGCACTGAAATAAGAAGACGGGAGAGGGGATTCTCCAGCTTCATACACAATCAGTACAGGTACCCCTTGCCCCTTAGTGTTGGGATGCAAAATATAAGCCATAAAATGGTATGGTTTCATGATTTGATCTCTTCTTTAATTTACTTTTTCAATATGGCGATTAAGTGGACTTTCTTTTAGAAGACTGGGTCAATTTTATTCAGTTTTAAAATCGAAAAAATATTTTTATATGTTTAAAGAAAGGATGTTTTAAGATTTTGACATTAAACTTAAAAAAAATAAATAAAAAAGAAATTTCTCTTATTTTGTAAATGTTTAAGATTAGTTATCCAGTTTCAATTTTGATGGAATGGTTATTGCCTAAACTAGAATAAAATTGATGCACATTATCTTGTTATATACATAAATTTTTCTTTTTCTTAGAAAAAAAAAATCCTAGGCAATGCTTTAATATCTCTAAAGTAATAGAGAAATTAGTTTTAAGTAAGAGAAATTATGTGCAGTTCATGTGAACTTATCTCTATTTTTTAGAAAAGCACAATATTACCAAAAAAATTTAAATACAAATTTTATCCTGTAAAAAAGTTGCACCAAACAATAATACTTTTATACTATATATTAATTATTGATATACAGTAATAGTGAATTTTAAATATTACGTGTAATGTTGTATGTTGTATGTGACATTTAATGTGAAATTTTACAGTTGAGTGTAGCATTTGAGGTTTTTGACAGATGATTTTTGACAAGAGGTTTTTGATGTGATAGTTTAAACCCGACATAAACTGACACATGTCAAAAACCTGCCAACGCTGATTTTAACCAACATAATTTTTTCAAATATAATCAAATCATATTTAGGATATCCCCAAACATGTAAATTTCGGTCTAGTTTTAAAGGGGGGGAGGGGTTGGCGTGAGGTCGTGTGACTGACCATGGTGCTAAAATGTAAGGAGTTATGATTAGACAAATGCTTAATTAAAATTTCAAAGATATAATTCGTAGAGGTGCTTTCAAAATTTTGCCTAGGCCGTCGTGGCTACTAGTCTCCTCTGCGTAAATATTTCCCAAACTGAAAGCCGAAAAATTTCAAGAATTGAATACTTTATTTTTATGAATAAAAAAGAAATTAAAAGTGGAGTAGCGTTTGAACTACAATTAATAATTTTCAAGATTCAATAAATGAGTGAAACAAAGAATAATGCACATTTTTGCATTAAATGTTAGCTCAATGTGAAAAAAAAAAAAAAAAAAAATAAAAACCTCGAAAAAAATCTTAGCAGAGGGACCCCTTTTCTTGTGGGCCCCTAGGCTTCAGCTTAATGGGTAATTTGCCTTTTTGGGGGGGGGGGGGAGAGACGTATATTATTCTGATGCGGCCACACGCCGAAATAAGTTGAAAAGAGTTAATGGTATTTTTTAATATACTTTTATTTAAAAGAAATTCATTCTAGTTTAAAATCTATAAAATTGTTCTCCCCACCACCAAAAATAAAGTCTTCACCTTCTTTGGGTATGCTGTTTGTCTATGTGGACTAATATGGCACTAACGAGAATGGCTAATATGCGGTAAAACAGAAAACTAAATTACAAATTTATCTCAAACAGAAAGAAAAAAAAATCAGCATCTCTTTAATTTCATTTTCGACTATTTCGAAAAGCGACCTGTAACCCCACCAGCCCCCTTCCCTTGGTTGGGCATACTGTGGTGTAACTGCGCGCAGAGCTACCAAGTCTCCGGCTTTTTGGATACCAGTATTCAGTATTTTTATACAGAAAATGTTATTTTATTTAATTGGAACATCTGGGTGATTTAAAAGCAGTGCCATCGCTAAGACTTTTTATTGGTGGGGGAGAGAACCTTAATTTGCCAAGTAAATTTCAGTATTTGCCAACTCGTTTTATAATTTTGCCAACTTACCACAGTTGGAAAATGTAATATAGTTCTTATTTGTTAAAAGTTTAATAATATTCCCAATTAGTTTTGTAATTTTTGCCAAGTCTATCAAAAATAGAAAATATATTATAGTTTTTATTAAAGTTTTAAACAAATTTGCCAACTAAGTTTGTAAATTTGCCAAGTGTAATAACATTCGCGAATGTTTTGGGGGGAGGCTCCCCCCGTCCCCCCCCCCCCCTAGCGAGGCCCATGTTTAAAAGAACAACATTTTCTCAAAGATAATAGTGGTATGCAAAAAGCCGGAGACTTGGCAACTCTGTGCGCGCTGATATGGGACTAACCAGAATGGCTAGTTCGTTATATTGCAAAAAACAAAGTTTCAAATTTATCTCAAACAAAAAGAAAAAAAATCAGCATTTTTTTTTCATTTCATTTTCGACTATTTTGGGAGGGGAGTGTAATCCCAGGGGTGAAAGTGCATTAAAGTCATTTTGTAGCAGCTTTGGAGCAGCAAAAACCGAATTTTGTAGCAGTAAAATCTATTTTTGTAGTAGCAAAAATCGAATTTTGCAGCAGTAAAAAATTAATTTTGTAGCAATAAAAGCTGTTTTTGGAGCAGATTGAAATTCTAATGCTCATAAATAAGAAATTTGCGTATTTGTCGCGGCCTTTTGACTAAATTCGCGTATTTCTCACGATCTTATGATGAAATTTACTTATTTCTCGCGATCTTTTAACGAAATTCGCGTGTTTTTCGCGATCTTTTGTTGAAATCACTGTGCTTTTCGCTATCTTTTGACGAAATTACCGTGTTTTTCAAAATCTTTTGACAAAATTTGCTGTTTTCGCATCTTTTAACGAAATTAGCGTTTTTTAAAAATCTTTTGACCCCGTTTTGTTCGTTTTTTGAAGTAATTGGCGATCTTTTGACAAAATTCTTTTTTTTTTTTTCGCTATCCAATGACAAAATTTGCATGTTTTTCGAGGTCTTTTGAGGAGATTCACGTGTATTTCTTGCGATCATTTGATGAAATTTACGTATTTCTCGCGATCTTTTGATGAAATTCCCGTGTTTTTCGCGATCTTTTGACAAAATTCACGTATTTTTCACGATCATTTGTTGAAATCACTGTGCTTTTCGCTATCTTTTGACGAAATTACCGTGTTTTTCAAAATCTTTTGACAAAATTTGCTGTTTTCGCGATCTTTTAACGAAATTAGCGTTTTTTCACTATCTTTTGACCCCGTTTCGTTCGTTTTTTGAAGTAATTGGTGATCTTTTGACAAAATTCGTTTTTTTTAGCTATACAGTGACAAAATTCGCATGTTTTTCGCGATCTTTTGAGGAGATTCATGTGTATTTCTTGCGATCATTTGATGAAATTTGCGTATTTCTCGCGATCTACCGATAAAATTTGCATATTTTTTGCAATCTTTTGACGGAATTCGTGTATTTTTCGCGATCTTTTGACAAAACTCGCGTATTTTTCGCGATCTTTTGAAAAAATTCGCATATTTTTCGTGATCCTTATCAGCGTCTTTTTCGCTATCTTATGACGAAATTAGTGTTTTTTTCTTAATCTTTTGACGATATTTGCAATTTTTTGCGACCTTTTGATGAAATTTGCGGTTTTTTCGCAATCTTTTAAAGATATTCGCGTTTTTTCACAAACTTTTGTACCATTTTGTTCATTTTTTGAAGAAATTAGCGATTCTTTTGACAAAAT
Source organism: Maratus speciosus (assembly GCA_963932465.1). Taxonomy (NCBI): domain Eukaryota; kingdom Metazoa; phylum Arthropoda; class Arachnida; order Araneae; family Salticidae; genus Maratus; species Maratus speciosus. The sequence goes on from OZ010796.1 coordinate 349,301,957, forward strand.
TCACGTTTTTTTGCGATTCTTTGACAAAATTCGTGTTTTTCGTGGTCTTTTGACGAAATTCACGTGTTTTTCTCGAACTTTTCATGAAATTTGTGGATTTTTTCGCGAACTTTTAACGAAATTAGAGTTTTTTCACAATCTTTCGACCGTGTTTTGTTCTTTTTTTGGCGAATTTAGCTATCTATTGACAAAATTCCCGCTTATTCCCCGATCCTTTGACGGAATTCGCGTGTTATTCGCGATCTTTTGACGAAATTAGCGATCCTTTGACAAAATTCACGTTTTTTGCGATCCTTTGACAAAATTCGCGTGTTTTTCTCGACCTTTTCATGAAATTTGTGGATTTTTTTGCGATCTTTTAACGAAATTAGAGTTTTTTCACAAACTTTTGACCGTGTTTTGTTCTTTTTTTGGCGAATTTAGCTATCTTTTGACAAAATTCCCACTTATTCCCCGATCCTTTGACGGAATTCGCGTGTTATTCGCGATCTTTTGACGAAATTTATGAGGTTTTTCGACCTTTTTGATGAAATTAGCGTTTTTTTCGCCATCTTTTAACAAAATTATCGTTTTTTTCACGATCTTTTGACCGTGTTTTGTTCGTTTTTTGACGAAATTAGCGATCTTTTGGCAAAATTCGCGTTTTTATCGCGATTCTTTGACGAAATTCGCGTGTTTTTGGCGATCTGTTAACGAAATTCTCGTGTTTTTCGCGATCTTATGACAAAATTCTCGCGTTTTTCGCGATCTTATGACAAAATTCTCGCGTTTTTCGCGACCTTTTGACAAAATTTGCGTTTTATTCACGATCTTTTAACAAAATCGCGTTCTTTCGCGATCTTTTGACCCCGTTTTTGGAAGTAATTCGTGATCTTTTGGCAAAATTCGTTCTTTTTTCGCTATCCAATGACAAAATTCGCATGTTTTTCGCGATCTTTTGAGGAGATTCACGTGTATTTCTTGCGATCATTTGATGAAATTTGCGTATTTCTCGCGATCTACCGACGAAATTTGCATATTTTTGCGATCTTTTGACGAAATTCGCGTATTTTTCGCGATCTTTTGACAAAATTCGCGTATTTTTCGTGATCTTTTGAAAAAATTCGCGTATTTTTCGTGATCTTTTGAAAAAAGTCGCATATTTTTCGTGATCCTTTGTTGAAATCAGTGACTTTTTTGCTATCTTTTGACAAAATTAGTGTGTTTTTTTAAATCTTTTGATGAAATTTGCAATTTTTTGCGACCTTTTGATGAAATTTGCGGTTTTTTCGCGATCTTTTAAAGATATTCGCGTTTTTTCACAAACTTTTGAACCATTTTGTTCATTTTTTGAAGAAATTAGCGATTCTTTTGACAAAATTCACGTTTTTTTGCGATCCTTCGACAAAATTCACGTTTTTTTGACGAAATTCGCGTGTTTTCATGAAATTTGTGGATTTTTTCGAGATTTTTTAAGGAAATTAGAGTTTTTTCACAATCTTTCGACCGTGTTTTGTTCTTTTTTTTGGCGAATTTAGTTATCTATTCACAAAATTCCCGCTTATTCCCGATCCTTTGACGGAATTCGCGATCTTTTGACGAAATTAGCGATCGTTTTTATCGCGATTCTTTGACGAAATTTGCGTGTTTTTGGCGATCTATTAACGAAATTCTCGTGTTTTTCGCGATATTTTGACAAAATTTGCGTTTTATTCACGATCTTTTAACGAAATCGCGTTTTTTCGCGATGTTTTGACCGCGTTTTGTTCGTTTTTTGACGAAATTAGCGATTCTTTGAAATTACTTTTTATCCTTTGAATTTGAATTAATTGTATTCACGTTTTTTTCCGCGACCATTTGACAAACATTGCGTGTTTTTAGAAATATTTTGACCGCGGTTTTTTGCTTTTTTGACGAAATTAGCGGCCTAGAAATTTTTTTTTTGTTGTTGTTCCTTTGATCGACGAAATCGGGCTAAATTACATTTTGGAGCCAAGTACGTTTTGGCGCAAAATGGAAAAAAATAGCTGTTTTGTAGCAGCTTGACGCAGGAAAGCGATTTTGGCGCAGGTCTTACTTCCCTGTAATCCCCATTACCCTCTTCAACTTCTTTGGGTATAATGTGGTGTCACTGTGCACTAATATGGAACTAAAAGGAAGAGAGCGGCTAGTCTATTGAATGATAGAGGGGGGGGGGGATTACAAATTTATTTCAAACAAAAAAATAAAAAATATCAGCATTTTTTTCATTTCATTTTCGGTAGGAAGCTGTAATCCTATTAGCTCCTTTCACTGGATACCCGGAAATTGCTGATTAGGTGCTGGCAGTGATGGAGAAGTGCTGGCTGATGGTCTACCACTACTGGACAGCTTCAGTCAACTTTGCTGTTGGAAATCATCAGATAAAATTTTGGTGGGCATCCATTTTATCACATGCGCTGGCCCACCACTACATGGAAGTGCATGAACTTTTGCAGTATTATTGCTGGGAACCCTTACGCTAGGTGGCGCTGCGAATATCGAAGACATTGAGTATTTGAACACAAATCTGTAATGAATATCTTAACACAATTTAAGCTGTGAAGCTAAATTTTTTTGAAACTGTAAAAAATATAGCACCACTGCCACCAACAAAATAAGTAAGTAAATGAATAAATAAATAAATTCTTTATTTCAACGCACTTTTTTTTTCTCCTTAAATCTGGTTTTACTAGGTTGCAAAGGATTTCAGTTTTCATAATTTATGCAGTTCAGAATCAATAATAAAAAAAAGCGTATACGTAGGATTTCTATACAATAGAATAACTTCTATACCGGTTTAATGATTGGGAACGTAAATCACAACAGAAACAAACATCAAATAGTGTAATGAGAACTTGAAAGCTACGAGCAGTCATAGCGTATGCTGAAAGCACTTGTTCATGTCCGATCACAAAAACCAAGCAGCATCGAGCGCGGTCAGTACTTGGGAGGGTGACCACATGCAGTTCAAATATTTCTATAGACATTTCTATAGCTCTTGGTAAAACTAGCTTATAGAAAAAAGAGCCATAATTATGTAATACTTTGTTTTTTTATAGAATTCTATAAGAAATTTTTGTTAGGAAAAGTGCTAGGCCAGCAAAGGAATAGCAGTGGGATATGTGCTAGCACTGCAGGAAAAATGTTGGATTGAAGTAATGTGATGGCATACTAATGCTGGCCTGCTGTTGGCCATCACTGATGGGCCAGCTACATTCGGCTTGGACACTTTTCGACAGGTTTAAGTAATGGCACAGCTGGCTGCCATCTTTTTTCCACCTGATGGCCCACTGTTTCTTTCTTTGCTGGGTTTAATGTGGTGTCACCGTGCTTTAATATGGAACTAAAGAGATAGTCCAGGCAATAGAGACCGTATAGGGACTCTACCTAGCAAAATTCATGGTAGTTCTGGAAAAAAGCTTACTATATGTTTTTTTTGCGTCGCTGAATCCGAATTTTTAACTTCCCACCAAAATTTCCCCCGGCAACTCCCCCCTAAATTTTGGTAAAAAGCCTCCCAAAAAAGGTTTTTATTAAAAAAAATCAATTTTTTATTGTTTTAGGGAAAAGTATCTAGAAAATCAGAAAGTAGACAAAATTTGCAACAAATAAGATATATGACATTATGACGTAGGATGAATGGGGAGGGGGGGGATCTGCCTCGGAACATGCGCCGCGGTGCTGCGTGGACTAAGTTGCGCAATTCCACTTAACTACTCACATCGTTTACATTCGCCTTCCCGTCTCCCCTCCGAACTTTTCCTATAAGATTTACTCTCAGTTTTTTTGGGTTTCTGAATACAAATTTTTAACTTCCCCCAAAATAGTTGTTTTTAAATTATTTTTTTTACTGTTTTAGGGGAAAAGTATGTAGAAATTCAGAAAGTAGACAAAATTTGCAACAAATAGGATACATGACATTATGACGTAGGATGAACGGGGAGGGGGAGGGCTGCCTCTGAACATGCACTGCGGCACTCGTGCACTAAGTTATGCAAGTCCAGGCAATAGGGGGTTTTACCTGGCAAAATTAATGCTAGTTCTGGATTTCGGCTCACTTTATGTTTTTTGGGTCGCTGAATCCGAATTTGTAACTACCCACCCAAATTTCACCTGGCAAATCCCCTCAAAAAATTGATTTTTTGAAAAAAATTTGGTTTTTGAGAACAGCGCGCTGGAATGTTCCGAGGCAGCCCCCCTCTCCCCATTTATCCTACGTGAGTAGTAGGAAAACGACAGTTCTGGCTCAGCCGCAGGGGGGACGGGGGGACCGTCCCTCCTGCGGTCCCTCCTCAGTCCCCCCTGCGGTCCCTCCTCCGCCCCCCCTCCGGTCCCACACCCGCTGCGACACCGCACCCCCTCCGCCACCGCCCCCTAGCGGGAAAAAATAAACTTCTGCTCTAACATGAGGGGTGAACGACCCTCTATTCAATTATCATCAATTAGGTTTCTTATAGACAAAGATTATTTCAATATTTATATTAAATGCTTTTTTCATTTTAATTAACATGTATACATTCCAATTATTAAAATACATTCTCATTTTAATTAATATGTATACATTCCTATCTAAATTCAATGTTATATTAATGAAGTTATTAAAATATGTATTTACAAAAGATATTCCTATATTCCTTTATTGTTAATTAATTAATTATTTAATTATATTTTATACTTTTATACTGATATCTATTCTATTATGATTTATTTAATTTTCGATATAAAAATTGATCAGAAAATTTAATCAAGTATTTTATTCACTATTATAATTATAAAACTGTTAATTATACTTATTTATTTCTTGTAGTAATTGAAAGTAATTGAAATGATTTAAATATGTATTTACATTAGATTTTTCACTATGTATATTCCAATATTAAAAAAATTCTTTTTTAATTCAATCATTATTATTATTATTTTTTTAATTTCAATTTCTCTTTGCATTATACAATGTGGAAAAAAATCTCTCTCTCTAATTCCTGCATCCTTTTATAACAGTTATTGAAGAAAGATGGTTCATGCGTCTTCAGTCCTGCGTGTACATCTCGTCTACCGCTCCCACCCCAACAAGGAGGGTAAAAGTCCCTTGAAGTTTTACGTAATAGGGTGGGGGGAAGTCATTCACTTTACAGCAGATGTTTTTTCTATTTCTTTTCAGACCGACCTGGGAGGGAAGGTCATTTACCCCAAGTTTTGGTTTGAGAAAGACTGAAGATTTTATAGCTTCTAGTTTAGAAATCGCGTCGATTGTGTTCACTACTCACTCGGATCTCTAGCACACCGTTTAAATATTTTTGCTTTCTGAAACTTCTAGTATTTTTCCATTTACAAGATGTCTTCCCAATTATATTCTCAGACTGAAGTAAGAATTATTTTAATATTTTAATTCTTCTTTTTTTTTTCTTATGTAAGCATCTTTGAACGATATATATATAATGTAATGTTAATACTATTTTTTCTTATAGAATACAATTCTTTTTCGTGTTAATAAAAATATAATCTTTTAAAAGCGAATATTATGTTTGTGAATTAATTTAATAATTAAATAATTTGTATGATTTAAAACAATTTTTCTATAAGAATATCAGTTACAAATTGAAATGCTTTTTAAGATATCTAAAATCGACATAGTTTAAAAATAAGATCTTTTTTCATTTTTTTTTTTTTAAACTAGATTAGCAATAGATCTTTTTCTTTAACTGTTTTTTAAAATTAGATTATCGAGATTTAAAAAGTGAGTTTTTTATAAATTTAAAAATAAAGTTAACTGAAAAGGTTTTGAATAATTTTTTTCTTTATAAAGAAAATTGAAAATAATTAAATGATCTGTTTGCAATTATTTCCAGGAGAGCGTGTTATTCGATTTTGGGATTTCTGCGGCTGAATTGAAGAGATTATGCGAAGAAATTGAAGATACATCAGAACCCCCTTCAAAAAAACCTAGAAAGGATACCTTGAGCAAGATTTCAACGATGGAAGAACAAACTTCTCCTAGACCAAGTGGAATTCGCCCAGAAAATTTTGAAAAGTCTTTGGTATGTCTTTTTAAACAGAAAAAGCACTTTGAAATTTTCTTTTTAGTTTCAATTTTGTACAAATAATGATTTTTTCTTTTTATCTACTTTCAGATATGTCCTCTTTGTGATAGCAAATTCCAGCAGAAACGGCATCTTTTACGTCATATGAGATGGCATGAAAGTCATGCAGCATCCAGCAGCAGAAGTTCAACGGAATCATCTGAGGATGAAGCTCAGTGCGTGGTACGAGCCGTGGAGTGTCAACCTCAAGCAATGCAGAGGAGCGCTGATGAAGTTCACCCTGAGATGACAACCACCAAGGATCGATCTGAACTGACAGGAGCTTCAAGACATGTAAGTGTTTTTACAAAACCTATCTTTTACTTTGGTGAGCTGGCATGAGATAGAGTTGGGAGAAGCCTTATTCTGCTAATTCTGTTTCCATGTTTCGAAGTCTACATCGAGGTATGACTGACCCACAGTACTCTCGAGACACTTCAACGCGTAGGGCTGGCTCACCCGAATTTTTCTATGTTAGGTAGGATAATTTTAGGATCCCCAAATTAGTGTTAAAAAAATTAAATGTCCAAGTTAGAACTGATAGATATACATTGTTAGATTAAAAAAATATTAGATATAAATTGCTCCAACTGAGATTGATAGATAAAAATTATACACACTGAAAATTTTTTAGTTATAAATTGCTAAATTGTCCTGACTAAAATTGATAGCTGTAAATTATTAGATAAAAATTATTCACACTAAAAATCTTACACATTTAAACTAAAAATACTCAAATTTTTTTTTTATTCCTTTCAGCAATGTCCCGTTTGCCACAAGACGTTTAACCATCGAGGACATTTAAATCGTCACCTGAAATCCCACAGCAATGAAAAAGATTTTACATGTGAAGAATGCTCAAAAATATTTAAAAGAAAAGAGCATTTGATCCGTCATCAGAAGACGCATGCAAATGTAAAAGAATTTCAATGCAGCGAATGTTCAAAATCCTTTACTCGAAAAGACAATTACAACATACATCTGAAGGCCCATAAAAAGCAGGTTTCGTTCCCATGCGAAGAATGCAAGACCACCTTCACACGCAAAGCTGATTTAAGGAAACACCAGGAACGGCATAATGCACCATCTGCTTCCTACCAATGCGAACATTGCCAAAAAAATTTCTTCAAAAAATCAAATTTAGATCGGCATCGAAGAACCCATCATACAGTCAAACCCTTAGTAGTTATAAAAAAAACAACAGCAGTCAAACCGAAGAAGACAAGACCTACTGAAAAGGCCTTAAATACCTTTTCGAAAATTACTATCCCAGCTACGGAAGAAAACGCCTACGACATGGATTTTTTTCATGCCCAAATCACAGATGAAATTCAAAACCACATTTTTAATACTCTCCATGAAATCGGATCAGTTAAATGGTACTTAATTCATACAGTACGATTCCAGCGAAGCATTGAGGATGCCGAAGAAGGTCAAACGATGTTGGGCTACTTCAGGTGTGACCCCTGTGCAGAGCATATTGAAGAAACGGTTAGAGACCATCTCATAGAAAACTTACAAAAGATCAAAACGCTGTTTGAAGAATTTGTCCAACTCGGATCGGGCTGGGTGCTAGACAGAATTATACACACTGAATTATGTTTTGCACATTACAAGCCTTTAGCTGGAAGCAGTTTCATTGAAACTCCTAAAAAACTTGCTCTAAAACATGCTCTCCTCAATGTTCAAAATTTCACTGATAATAAGTGCCTTATTTGGAGTCTTCTCGCTCACAAAAAGAAGATAGAAAAAAATGCAGAACGCGTTTCCAACTATACACCTTATGAAAATGAAATAATATTAGATGATATCCCTTGTCCAGTCCCCTACAACAGAATTAAAGATATCGAAGATAAAAACAATCTTAGAATAAACGTGTACTCTTACGATGAAGAAGAAGAAGAATTCGCAATGCTTCATATATCAAAACGAGTTCATCAAGAAGCTATTAATTTGCTATTAATTGGAAATGAAGATAACAATACGCACTACATCTACATCAAAAATATGTCACGACTCTTTTCCCATCTCACTAAACACGATGGAGAAGTCTACTTTTGCTACCGATGCCTCCACCGCTTCATGACACAAGCACTTCTAGATAATCATCTACAATATTGCACAGAACATGCCCCTCAACATATCAAGATGCCTGATCCTGAGAAAAATATTTTAAAATTTAATGGATATCAGTTCCAACACCTAACACCTTATATTATTATAGCTGACTTCGAAAGTCTCCTTGTACCTATCCCCACAAAAGAACCTGATACTAACACTTCTTCCACCCTTCCTACACAAAAACATGTTCCTGCTGATTTCGAAAGTCTCGACGTATCTACCCCCACAGAAGAACCTGAAACTAAACCTTCTTACACCATTCCCACACAAAAGCATGTTCATTGTGGATATGCATATATCATAATAGACCAAGATGGAAAAACATATAAGAAAAAATTTAAATCCTATTTAGGTCCAAATGCAGTATCAGATTTCTTGGAAAATATTTTTAAAGAACGAGATGAGTTAGCTGAAATAATGAACATCATCAAACCTATGAAATTAACCACAGATGAAGAAAAAGCCTTTAGAGAAGCTACTGTATGCTGCATCTGTGATCAACCCTTGGGAGAAAAACGCTGTCGTGATCATGATCATATCTCGGGTGCCTATCGTGGAGCTGCGCACACGAATTGTAATCTCCAATACAAACAAACTACAGTTATCCCAGTTATTTTTCACAACTTGAAGCATTACGACGGTCACCATATCATGACAGAGTTAGGAAAATTTAAAGAGTACTCCATAGACGTCATTGCCAATACTATGGAAAAGTACATCTCCTTCACCATAAAAAAACAAGACTGCCCCGTAAAACTTCGCTTCCTCGATTCGTTCCAATTTCTATCTGCATCCCTTGAAAAATTAACTGAAAATCTCCAACCAACAGACTTCCACCTCCTTAAAGCTAATTTTCCTCAAGATACAGACCTCTCACTCCTCACTCGAAAGGGGATATATCCATATACCTATTTCACAGACTTCCAAAAATTCGACGAAACACAACTTCCTCCACCTTCAGCATTCCACAACGACTTAACAGACGAAGCCATTTCCATAGAAGACTATCAACATGCACAGAATGTCTGGGAAAAATTTAATATCCAAAATCTTGGAGAATATCATGACTTGTACGTCAAATGTGACGTCCTTCTTCTCGCAGACATCTTTCAAAACTTCAGAAAACTCTGTTTAAAATATTACAAAACAGATCCCACACACATGTTCACATCTCCAGGACTCTCATGGCAAGCTTGTTTAACGATGACTCGAATACAATTGGAGCTTCTTACAGATATTGATATGCTCTTGTTTTTCGAGAAGGGAGTAAGAGGGGGTGTGAGTGTTATTACAAACGGTATGCTAAAGCAAACAACCCTGATACCCCTGATTACGATAAAAAATGCAAAACAAGCCATATCATGTACTGGGATGCTAACAACTTGTATGGGTGGGCGATGTCCCAGTACTTACCTGTAGGGGAGTTTCACTGGATCGAGCCATCTGAAATAGATATAAATACCATCCTCTCCCACCCTGATAATGCTGATTATGGTTATGTCCTGGAGGTGGACTTTCATTATCCTGCCAATCTTCACCATCTCCATAACGAATACCCATTAGCACCAGAAAACCTCCACATCACTGAAGACATGTTATCTCCCTACGCAAATTCATTATTAAATAAGAAACCCTACAAAGGAAGTTCCAAACTCTCACCTAATTTAAAAGACAAGAAACATTACATCATCCACTACAGAAATTTGAAATTCTACCTCCAACTTGGTCTCGAACTCATTCAAATCCACAAAGTTATAAAATTCAGACAATCACCTTGGTTAAAACCCTACATAGAATTCAACACTGATAAGAGGAAGCAGGCTACCAGCGCTTTCGAGAAAGACTTCTTCAAGTTGTTGAACAACTCAGTTTTCGGTAAAACAATGGAAAATCTCCGATTAAGACGAAATATTGAGTTGTGTAACAGCGAGAAGAGGTCAAAAAAACTTGTTGCCTCTCCAGCATTCACCAGCTTTAAAATCTTCAATGAAGGACTGGTAGCTGTCAAACGAGTCAAAACTACATTGACTATGAATCGGCCAATCTATGTAGGGTTCGCAATTTTAGATCTCTCCAAACTACATATGTACAAGTTCCACTACAACATAATCAAGAAACACTGCCAAGATCGTGCCCAGCTGCTTTTCACAGATACCGACTCACTCACCTACCACATCCAAACAGATAATCTACTAAAAGACATGCAAGAACATCAAGACGAATTCGACTTCTCCAACTTACCTAAAAACCACTCTCTATACTCTGAAAAAAATAAGAAGACAATAGGCAAATTCAAGGATGAGATGAGCGGGAAAACTGTTTTTGAATTTGTAGGAATTAAGGCGAAAATGTATAGCATCCTCTCGGAAAAAGGTGAGAAAAAAAGAGCGAAGGGAATACCCACCTCTACCGTAAAAAATAAAATTAAACATCAACAATATTACGACTGCATACATCGTCTGAAAACCCTCTCTACAGTAAGCAATAGAATCCAACAAAATCACCATCAATTATATACCATAGAACAACAGAAACTAGCACTCAGCCCGTTTGACGACAAGTGTTTTATTTTAGAAGATGGTATAACCAGTTTAGCTTATGGATATAAAAAACGAGAAAAATGAAAAACTGAAGAAATGAAAAATTGAAGAAATGAAAAAAAAAAAAAAGAAAATTGAAGAAAAGAGAAAAAAATGAAGATCAAGATAAAAAAAAGTGGGGCGCCACATAATAAGAAGATGTGGCGGGAGGTGGTGGGACCCTATAAACAATAATATATATTTTTTTAAACATATATTTCATTTCCAGTTTCCTTCTATTCGAAGTCAAAAAGAACAAGTCTGTTTCCAAAAATAAAAGAATATATTCAATTTCATTAGCTAAGAAATTTTATAATAGCATTCATAAAATTAATTTTTCTACTGTAAAACTTTCTAAGATAGCTTGTTTACAATTTTCAAGGTTAAAATTTCAGTTACAAAACATGTTTTTGAGGTTAGACCATGACGTCACAAGAAGCAGGTGATGTTTTTCATTCGAAACCGTGAGAAAGAATTTTTTTTCAGTTTGTGTCAACACCAGGTGCAGGAAACGTGAACTAAAAATTGGTTCGAATATGACGTCAGAGAATGTTTGTGTTAGTTCAAATTTGCGTATGGCAACACAAGCTCACTGGATTTTGTTGTGAAAAGACGCATCTATTTTTTCTCTTGGAAAAATGAAACGATCTAATGGTTCTTCTCAGAATGGTTGCGAGAAAAAGTGTAAAAATGAATGCGATTTAGAAGAAGTTTTTGAAAATTTGGATGATGTGTTTCAAAACATGGATTTCAACAAACTAATTATGGACTTATCTGATGAATCCACCTCTTCGATTGCTGTTGAGACTTCGTCTGTGCCAATCGTTGATGCAATTCCATCAGTGTCATTATCTAATGGAAATGGGAAAACAATAACTCACTCTCAATCTGTGGACATGAATGATGGCTATTCGAATAAACGAATCTGTTTAAAAGATCTTGGGAATGGTATATATTTAACTTGTGAACTGTTCAAAGGTTCTGTGATAATTCATATAAGAAAATTTCTTCGATCTTCTGAAACTCAACCGCTAAGTGCAACAAAAATTGGTGTTTCTATGAATTTAAAATCATGGTACCGATTCGTGCAGAAAATATCAGACTTTAACTTGACGTACACTTCATCCTCTTTCATTGCAAATAACTCCATCCTCGTATTATCTAAAGATGGTATTGCTGAAATCAGCAGCATTCAGAAAGGCTGTTACATTCAATTAGATGAATTTCAACTTGAAAATTTAAAGTGCCATCTGAATTCCTTTAATGAAAGTGTATTGACATTTCTCTATGAAAACTATTTACCAACCTTAATTAGTCATAAACTTTCACCTACAGAAACATGTGATGAAGATTTTTCTGTGTTGGAATTACGTATCGTAGCACTGATAGAACAAGAATTATGCCAGGTCTTTAAATCAGAGTATCTGTGCAACGGTTGTATTTATAATTCCCCAGGCCAATTTAGACACGCTTGTATAACAAGTAGAAACTTAGAAAAGTTTGCAAACTTAGGTGAATTATCTCTATTATCAGTAAAGTTTCAAAATGTAGCTGATCTATTTGTACGACAAACAAAAACTGTTTCACGATATTTCCTAGAAAATTTAAGTTTCAATGTGTTAACGGGTGTTCTGTTCAAAACACCTGATGATTTGTAAATTTTAGGAAAAAATAAACTGGTGTATCTCAAATGGTGTAATTAATGTGTCAAAATAATTTATATTTTTTCTTTCAGGGAAAAAAAATCTTTTTTCAGGAGACATCAACTTTATCGATGAAATACAAATCTTTGAACAGATTTTAGAATAAAAAAAAATCTTTTCAAAGATTTAGTCATACATTTCCAAAAAGATGAGAAGAAAGTTAAAAAAAAAATGAATAAAAAAAGTAATGTGAAAAATGTATAAAAGTGAAAAAAAAAATCTTTGAACAGAATTTGAATAAAATTTTTTTCAAAGATTAAGTTATACTTAAAAAAGAAAAAAAAATCAAAGTGAAAAAAAAAATCAAAGTGAAAAAAAAAAAATCAAAGTGAAAAAAAATGTCAAAGTGAAAAAAAAAATCAAAGTTGAAAAAAAAAATCAAAGTTGAAAAAAAAAATTTCAAAGTGAAAAAAAAAATTCAAAGTAAAAAATAAAAAAAAAAAAAAAAATTTCAAAGTGAAAAAAAAAATTTCAAAGTGAAAAAAAAAATTCAAAGTGAAAAAATAAATTCAAAGTGAAAAAAAAAATAAAATCAAAGTGAAAAAAGAAATTGTTTAAAAATTATTGAGTGAAAAAGTAAATTGAAAAAAAAAAGTTTAGTTTAAAATTACAAGATGGAAAATAAATGTTTCTTTTACTTACAAGAAATTGTGAGTTTAAGAAAGAAACATGACACATCAAATTAATGAAAAGTATTTATTCATTTATATAACTTCTGCCAACGAATTACAGGAGATTTCAAAGCAGTCCTTTTAACTTTTTCAATCGGTTTAACATTTTTTATAGGTGAATGCACATCATCTTTCATAGTTAAATATTTATTCTTGAAAAAAAGTTTAGGTGTGTTCGTAGAATTCAGTGCTTTTAAAAATTCATCTCTTCCGAATAAATGTTTATATGATTTTCTTTGAGTCAGTATTAGACTGATCAAATCAGTTAGATTAGACTTGGGAATTAATTGGTCTTTATAAATAATCTCACCCCGATCATTCCAGCGTAAAATATCTGGATACGTTTTCAAATATTGTAAGAGTTGTTCAGCTTGTTTTTGAACACCAATTGGGATCATTTTTAAAATGTTGTCTTCAGAGTTTGTCGAGTTTTCAAGAGTTCCATCTTCAACCGGTTTTGAAGTTTCATCCTTTTCCGTAGCATCAATTTTTAATGGTGGATTAAAATCTTGTAAATTCATTTTTCTTTTTAACAAGTCGTAATACAATTGAAGTTTTTCAAAATCTTGCAAATCGCTGTTTAAAACTTTCTGCATTTCTTTATCAAACTCGCTTAGTTGCTTTTTAGAGGGTGTATGCTTGGAAAAATCACTTTCAGGGACTAACACAAATTTCTTGCTAAATTCCATGGATAAGCGATGACAATGCGGTAACAGCAGCTGGTATTAAAATGTTTAAAAAACCACCTTTTTGAATAATTAAACGTTTTTTTCTGATAAAGGCTGCCTTTTTTAGAAGCTAATTTTCTTAGAAGATACTTGTGTCTTCCTAGCTGCTTTTTCTGATAATGTGAAATCGGTATGTTTCCCTTTAACACGTTTAAAGAACACTCACAGATGGTTTTAACCACTTTTGAAGGTAACTTTTTTAGTAACTGCTTACGCAACGCTTTCGGGCATGAATGAATTAGCTGTAAATCCTTGACCTGTTTACGGGTCGGCGACATTTTATGAAATGATGAGTCGTCTGTTTTTCGCAATTATTTATATTTCAGTTGATAGTAATATTGATTTTGGCACGGTAAGATTTGTGTTCGTAATCGAAGTTCTTCAGCTGTTTCATTTCTCAAATCAATTAATAAGTAGGTGAAAGGGTTTCGAGTAGCATCTAAGAAAACTTCTAAGAAAAATTTATAATTTCGTGCATATAATTGTCTTCCTAAACATGTGATTTGACTTAAATCACGTCTGTTTTTAAATAGAAAAAGATAGTCTGCATTCAATCGAACATCTTTCGTTCCACTATGAAAAAAATTTTGTGTTATAAAAATAACACTTAAATCCTGATGATGGCTCCCCCCTGGTAAATAAGTTTGTAAGTCGACGGTCACCACTAATTTCAGACATAAGATCGTCAAAAATAAACAATGTATTGATGCCTAAATATTCTTCATAATTAGTTGGGAAACCTTCAATGAATGTGACATCGGGTATTTCATTGTATAACTTTTGGTTGATACCGTAAAACCAAACAATTTTATCAGGTGTAGGTCTCATCATATACGCTTTAAAGTGGATAAAATCTTTTAGAAAAAAAGACTTTCCACTTTTAGATGGACCTGCTAAAATAGCTGTGAAGGGGTGTTGAAGGCTCGGAAAATCCATGACGAATAAAAACAGACACTAAAGATATGCTATTTTATAAGAAAATTTTATTGATAAAAATTCACATATACATGAAACCGTTTGGCAACAAAATTATACACTCTTTGATCGTTACATAAGTTTTCAGATACAAATTGGGACAGAAACGTTTTCAGAGATTCACCTCTGCATCTACTGATGAGGAAAAAAATTGTATATTGCCCACAAACAGCTGTAATATTTGTTTGTAGCGTCAATGGGTTAAAAATCACTCGAGAGAATTCTGAAGTAAAGTCTGAAATAGGTCCTTGATAAAAGTCTGGAGTGTTTCCATAAGAATCAAAGAATTCTACTCTTTTGGGTGAAGTTATGTAGAAAGCAAGCCAGTGACTACCTGGTTGATCTGAGGAATCTACGTTGCATACAAAACAGCAAGGATATTGCGTAATCTTATTAGGAAGCATGTCACTGGGAAACACATCTAAAAAATATTTCTTGGTGTGTTTGTTATGAGATAAAATGTCTTTAATCTGTTGAGAGTTCATTCTTATTTAGTTTGGAAAGTCACACAACACATGCCTTGACTTGGAAATTTCAATAATGTTTTCAAATTCTGCATAGATTAGAACAGAAATAGTTGATGAAAGTGCAGAAGAAAATTTAATTTCAACTCTTAAATTTCCTTGATGTTGTAAATTTAGGTGTGGACCATCACATAAATCTGGACTTAAATCAAATGCGTATAAGGTGTGTCCTTTAGCATAGTCTTCTCGAGATAGATAATTTCCGCTATCTCGATTAAATCCTGGAAACAATCGATGGTAAGCTGCTATGTAATTTCCTTCGCTAAAATTCAATTCTAAAGGTTTGGATGGTATTGGTTGTCCGTCAATGTAAATACTTAAAAAGTTGACGTTGTGATGATTAAAGAAAAATGGATTAAGATTATACTGTCCATTAATAGCTGAATTTTCTAATAATCCTATAATTACACGTTTAGGCATAGATCCTAAGAATACGTTATCTTGCATAAAAGACCAGCTTCCACTAGATATTGAGTATGTTTTACATAAAACTCGATCGATAGGATATTTAGCGTTAGTTTTCTCTAGCGCTTTGGCATGTCCGATAGAAACACCCGGATTGACTTTTACCTTTCGAATAAACAAAGAGGCGTGTTGTAACACCACTTTATAATCAGGTGTTTTATCTCCGTCTTTATCTGCCATCAAACAAAAATTGGGTTTGCTGCGTGCCATTTTAATTTTCAAATCCACCATATTCAGTAAAAGTCGATTTTGTTGGAAAATATCACAATGCAAAGGTCCTATCATGTCCAACACTTTGCTTTTTGAAGTTAATTCATATCTTTTATGAAGTCCAGGGTTTGTGGTAAGCGTAGGGTTAACTTCATCCAAACATTCATTTTTGAAAAAGCATTCACAGGAAAGTAAACTTTTCTTAGCATCTTCTCCATAATTCAGCAAAGTCTCAATGTAGGCACGGTACGGGTAAGTGTTACTAGAGGAGGAAATCACTCTTTCGTTCAAACTCACATCTACTTGAGAAAACAATGCTTGTAAAAATAAATTAACAGGTGCTACGGGTGTCTTGTCGGGTATAGGTGTTCCATCAGCATTGGTCAACTTCACTTTCACGTAAAGATAAGATGCTGATAAATCGATATAATCTTCACTGTTACCTGCAATGTTAAACTCGACGGGGCCACTCTCAGATATAGTAGCTAGCGGGTGATATTCTACAAAGTGTCCTTTTTCTATAGCAGTTTGTGTGGGTGGAATCATAAACAAGTCTAGTTCAGATTTGACGCAGGGTGGAGAATCTTTATGAATAAGACCAGACATCTTTAACCAAAAATATCGCGTGCTTTCGCTTTCTTTGTTTTAGGAAGACTGAGAGAACTTTGAGGTTTCTTTCGTTTTTTATTCCTCTGACCTGATCCAATCATAGATTTCACTTTAATTGCTGCCTTGTCTGTCAGATTTTTCCCTGCTTCCCTAAATCGTCGTTTAGCTGCTGTTTTAATATTATCACCTTGCGAAATATCGTTTAATACATCTACACCTGTATGAAATAACTGTTTTCCGACGGCTTTAGCACCTGATTTAAATAAAGGTACAGCTGCGCGGAAAAGTGAGCGAAAAAGTCCTCCGAAACCATATCCTTTCTGAAAAGTAGTTCCTTGATAATAGTTCAATCCGCTACCTGTCTGATGCGTATAATAATCTTCGAAAGATTGGTTGCAGCATTGGTAAGGTACAAGCATTATGAAAGATATTTTTGACAAAAATGTAGTTTCACAATCAACTTCCCGCGATCGAATGACACTAAACGCCCCGTGTGCGTCCTTATAACAGTTTCAATCGTTTGAAAATTTTTTCGAGTCACTGGTATGTAATGAGGTCTGTCAAACACTTCATGAATCATATCTCCGTCTTCCCCTTTAACAGGAATCACTCGCAACAAGGGTGCAACTGTATCTCCAACAATTTGAGGTTCTACAATATCACTGTACAGGTAGAGTAATTTAAAATCGGCGTGTGGGTCAGCGATAAAGGGACTTTCAAAAGTTGACGAAGGAGCTGAAACATTTGAGACTACTTCACCTGGTGGGAATCCTAAATATTCAGCTAAACCAGATAAAAATTTCAATTGCGCATATTTCTTCAAAGAAACTTTCACTTTTTTAGTGTGTTTGTTGTAGCTAATTGAAATTCTATCGTTGAATTTTTGATAGTTTATCACCTTAATGATATCATTCATAATATCCTGAAGGAATTCGAATTTTTTTCGTGTCACTATCATCATGTTCATATTCATTACCGTTTCTAGGTCTACCATCAGCCAATTCTAAACTGTTACCTAACACATATTCATACTCGTTACCATATTCCGTAATATTACGCCATGTATGAGGGTAAATCAATTCAGTTAAACCAACCTCCCATTCACCTTTCAAATCTAGAGGCATAGGTAATGTAGTAAAATAATGAGAAATTTTGTTTTCTGGAAAATAGTTCATTGAACTGTCAGAAGGTAACGTAACGTAGAACGACATGATTATAAATGGTCATTCGCTATAAAAATTGTGGGTTTTATAGAGAAAATAAATTTGAAGAAGGTATCCACTGATTAAATTTAGAAGGATAACCTTTAAACTTAACTTGATATTCGAGTTGCCCTTTTCTTTTACGTTTTTTCAGTACTTTTTCAATATCAAAATGGTTTTTAGGTTGAACTTTTTGCAATTCTTCTGCATAAAAAGTTCCTTCAATAGGTTCGTCTAACAAATCTTTGATTCTGTAAACTGGTGGAATTCTCGTTACACACTCTATCACTAAAAACAGTTCTTCTGTCCAATTTGTTTCATATCCTTTTTCGAAAGTCATTTTATGTTTAGAAACACGTACTAAGTCTCCTGAATTAAAAACGCAAGGTTTTCTTTTCAACTTAGACATATCTCCGTAAATAGAAAACCACACTTCTCTTTCATTATCCTTATTAACTTCACTTGGTGTTCTCTTAATAGTGGTGTGGTAGGTGTGATTATAACTATCTAAAAATTGATCCAACACGTCAATATATCTATAGGTGTGATGTGCTGTAAAATATTTCCACATTTTAGTTTTCAGGGTGCGATTAAATCTTTCCACTACACAAGCTTTCGTGTTGTTAAAAGTTCTAAAAAATCGAACACCTTGTTGTTTTAGAAACTTCTGTAAACGGGAATTTAAAAATTCTTTACCCGCATCAGTATTCAAATACTTTGGTTTTCGTGTTGCGAAAATGGATTCAAACACTGCTACTATATCTTCGGCACGTTTCGATTTCAAAGGATAAGCCCATGCATATTTAGAAAAAATATCGATGCAAGTTAAAATGTATCGAAACCCGTCATTAAATTTCTGTAAAGAAATTAGATCTACTAAATCTGCTTGCCACTGCTGATCTATAGAATATACAATCACTCGATTTGTTTGAAATTTTCTACGCACGGGTTTATGAAGCGTGTAAGCATCAACTCCTTCTAACCAAGATTTAATTTTTTTCTTAGATATCTTGCCTTGAGCTGCCCGATGAAAAGCGTCCACTCCTCCAAAACTTGCAATTTGACTTGGATCTTGATAACTTTTCTCCATAATACGGTCTCACAGGGTAAAATTCTCGGTATCGTTAAAATTTAAAATAAAATCCACCGCTAGTCTATCAACTTTAGTAAAAATATAAACAACTAAAAAGACAATACACATCAATACACAAGCACATAAAGCACTGATCACTTCACCGTTTAAGATCATTTTAAAAAATAATTTCGAAAAACATTGATTTATATAGTTCTAAAAATGGCCGTTTAGAGAGGGAATGTTCGTTTAGAGAGGTAATGTCCGTTTTAGGGAGGTAATGTCTGTTAAAGAGGGGTATTGACTGTGTTGAGAGGTGACTGGTGATAATTGAACAGAGGGTCGTTCACCCCTCATGTTAGAGCAGAAGTTTATTTTTTCCCGCTAGGGGGCGGTGGCGGAGGGGGTGCGGTGTCGCAGCGGGTGTGGGACCGGAGGGGGGACGGAGGAGGGACCGCAGGGGGGACGGTCCCCCCGTCCCCCCTGCGGCTGAGCCAGAACTGTCGTTTTCCTACTACTTACGTGATAATGTCATATATCCTATTTGTTGCAAATTTTGTCTACTTTCTGAATTTCTACATACTTTCACCCTAAAACAATAAAAAATTTAATTTAAAAACAACTATTTTTTTTTTGGGGGGGGGGGGGGTTCGAGGGGAAGTTAAAAATTTGAATTCAGCGACCCAAAAAACTTAAAGTAAACCTTATAGGGAAAGTTCGGAGGGGAGACGGGAGGGCGAATGTAAACGATGTGAGTAGTTAAGTGGAATTGCGCAACTTAGTCCACGCAGCACCGCGGCGCATTTTCCGAGACAGATCCCCCCCCCCCCCTCCTTATTCATTCCACGTCATAATGTCATACATCTTATTTGTTACAAATTTTGTCTACTTTCTGAATTTCTAGATACTTTTTCCGTAAAACAATAACAAAAAATTATTTTTTTAATAAAAACCTTTTTTGTGGGGCATTTTACCAAATTTTGGTGGAAAGTTAAAAATTCGGTTTCAGCGATCCAAAAAACATAAAGTAAGCCGATTTCCAGAACTACCATTAATTTTGCTATGTAAAATCCCCTATTGACTGGACTAAGAAAACAGTGGCTAGTCTGTGGAATGATAGGAGAAAAATTACAAATTTACCTGAAACAAAAATAAAAAGAATCAGCATTTTTTCCCTTTCACTTTCGACAATTTAACCCTTTCCGTCACAGGCAATTTTTGTTGTAAAATGATGAAATGATTGACTGACACTGGAATTTTAAAACTTTTTTAGAAAGTAAAAATATGTTCATTTTAATGTTCATTGTAAAAGCAAAATTTTACTAAAATATTCTTGGTGCCGTTCCTAAGTTTGGAATTAAAATCAGGTATCCCGACCCAGGCACAGTGTGCCGGAAAGGGTTAAGGAGGGGGCTGTAACCCCATTAGCCCCTTTCACATGTTTTGTTATAATGTGGTATCACTGTACACTAATATGGAACTAAAGAGAAGAGAGCGGCTAGTCTGTTGAATGATAGCAGATTATCTCAAACAAAAAAATAAAAATAATAATCACTTTTTCATTTCATTTTCGACTATTTTGAGATGTGATGTCAATGTGAACTAATATGGGGTTAACGAGAATGGCTATTTTGCTGTATGACAGAAGAAAAAATTACAAATTTATTTTAAAAAGTAAGGGAAAAAACACTTTTTTCATTTAATTTTCGAATATTTCGGAAGGAATCAGTTCCCTTTCTCTTCTGTGACGTCAATGTGGACTAATATGGGACTAATGAGAATTGCTATTATGCTGTATGATAGAAAAAAATAGCAATTTTTTTTCATATAACTTTCAAAAATTTCGTGAGGGGGGGAGGGGAATGGGGCTGTAGCCCCATCAGCCCACCCCCTGGATATGCCCATGAGAGCAATCATCGGGCAAACGAGGCAGCTTCCCTGAGCGGTCTTTGGTTGCTAAATAGGGTCTTTTTAGGAGTCACGAGTCTTTCTACATAACTCAAAATAATGTTTCCTCTGTGTAAAACAATATTTTTGCTCTAGATCTTTAAAAATGTTTTTTTGCGCTGAAATACTGTGCATGCACGTAAAATCTATAAACTGAGCACCAAAAGAGTATTAAGAAAATGTAATAAAATTTCTAATTGTAAGCATGTTACATTAATATACGTCCATTTGCTGAGAGCCTGATCACAGCAGGTGTAGGTGTCCCAGATAGAAAGTAAGATTGCTTCCAAATAAAAACAGTCGCTTTATTTAAATGCAAAATTTTTGCCATAAAGAAGGTAAAAATTACTATTAGAAAAGAGTGGTGGATGTTTCTCATTATTGAAAGTCCCCCCCCCCCCCTCATCCCCTTCATATACCTCCCCTTGTTCTAATTGAAATGCTGGATTCCAGAAACAGAATTGTAATAATAAAGAGAACAAATTGAGAGATAATATTTCTATGAATTGTAAATTTCTAAGTGAGTGAAAAATCCTCGACCGGACAATTTTCGCCACCTGGAAATTTACAACTCATATGATTTATTTATCAACTAAATAATTGTGTTAAAATTAATCTAATAATATTTCTGTATTTAAAATTTCAATATTCGAAATCTCAGCCCCTCCTCCTGCCACTTCTGGTCATCCTTAGCCTTCTAAGTGAATTGTAATTTTGACTTTGGAAAAGGATCAAATTATAATATTACGGAACAAATTAGAGCTAAATATTGGCATAATTGAAATTTTGATATTCAAAATGGAAAAAATGGGGCAGGGGAGTTAACGTTAAAGTAGTCTTCTCAATATTCTAATTGAAATATCACATTTATCCTAGCAAATGAGAGTTAAATTCTTATATATTTGAAATTGAAATATTCGAAAGTGGGGATTGAAGGTGGAAGTTAACGCCTCTTGCTTTTTCTCCACCAGAATACAAAGATTCAAATGTATAATAAAATTCTTTATTCTTAAAAATCTGCTCTATTTGCTAAAAGGCAGAAAACCAACGTTTAAATATGCACAAATAATACACAAAAAGAAGCATGCATGCAATCAATTTGTGCATATTTAAATGTTGGTTTTCTGCCTTTTAATACTCTTTCACAAAGGCTTTATTTGCTATATTTATGCTCTATTTGTTGCATACTATACTAATACTAAATGAATAATCAGTCATGTAAATCACTCCCATGTATCCCTCCCAAATTTATGCTTTCCCCCTTCAGCACACAAAGTTTAAAATTTTATTTAAAAAAAAATCTTCTCCCCCTAATTGTTCCTTAAGGCTGCTAGTCACTCAGCTTCTGAATTCCCCTTGGTAATGTTAAGTCTATGGGCGTTTGATGCATTCTTATATTCAAAATATCTCCTCGGGAAATTAATATTTTAAACTTTTTTTTAGTGCTCTCATCTAAAGGGTGTCTCTTTTTTTGTTAGTTAAAACTAAGAAAAAAAAAAGTGACATCCTTTAAGATGAGAACATAGAAAAAAGAAGTTAAAAATATTAATTTCCCGAGGAGATGTTTTGAATATAAGAATGCATCAAATGCCCATAGACTTAACATTACCGAGGGGAATTCAGAAGCTGAGTGACTAGCAGCTTTAATAGGGAAAATAAATAAATAAAAAGTCATATATACTGGTCTCTTTTTCATGAAATTTTCTCATTAGAATACATTTGGCATGGTATTGGTATAACAGAAAAATATAGTCCCCTTTTTATATATTTTTTAAAAAGTTTCATTTTTTTACATAAGTTAATTACAAAGTTATTGAATAATTATTCAGTTCTTTGTCAAATTAATACCCAATGAATTGACTGGCATATTTAAGAGCCTACTTCAGTCAACTGAGAAGACGCGTTCGCTAATGCTAATCCTATGGTAGAAATTTATAAAGCTATCTCGGTCGCATTTCAATATTTTTAAATGATTTTTTTTTTTTTTTTTTGTATTAGATAACTGAGATCGATCTGTATGCAGACCGTTTTTTACTTTTTCGATTTTGGTTGCAGATTTTTTTTATAAGGATGCTTTTACTTTCGAAACCGGTTCCGAAAATGAAAGTGTCCTCATAAAAAATACCTGTAAAGGAAATCGAAAAAGTAAACAATGGCCTGCATACAGATCGATCTCAGTTATTCAATGCAAAAAAAAAGTCATTTAAAAATATTTAAATGCGACCGAGATATCTTTATAAATTTCTTCCATAGGATTAGCAATAGCGAACGCGTCTTTTCATTTGACTGAAATAGGCTCTTAATTTATAAGCTTACTCTGTGTCTTTAAGAACGTATCACGTCGATCAATCATATCAAATTATAATGTACAACTGAATAACAAAAAGACTCATGAAGTTGAGATATTTATAGATTACTTAGTATTTGTAATTATATTATTAGTAATTGTCTTTGCTTGTAGTTTATATTGTCAATTTAGTCTGATGTTTTTATACTTTTAATATGTAAATAAAAAATTTTAAGCATTTATTTTGAATCATTTGGAAATTGGATGATCTGATGTGGATTTATGTAAATGGGCATGCTATATCTAAAAATATGTAAAGAAATACTTAGACTTTTAAGTTAAAAGATGGTAACATTGAATATTACTGTATACAGTAGACTCCCTCAAATCCACACAGCTTAGGACCAGAAGTAGTGTGGTTTTCTGGTCATTGCTTGGTTGACATTTTTAAATAGTAATTTGAATGAAATAATGCAATCAAAATTATAATGAATGCTTGCAATATAGTAAAACATTAAAATAACGGAGTAAAGTAATAAACTAAAATGATAAAACATAAGATAATTTTAAAAATGGTTAAATTATTAAAAGTAAAGGTCAAGTAAATAATTAATAATACATAATTAAATATGCAAAATAAAGATGCGATACATTTTCCTATAATTATTAAATAAAACTGTCCTCATAAAGGTAACCTATTAATTCACATGAAAGTCATAATTTGAGGAAGATTTATTTCAGATTTAGCCAGTCTTAATAACCAAAAAAGCTTGATTAATGCATAAATATATTTGGTAAATAGATTTTGATTACAAGTGGTATGAGCAATATCTTGATTTTTTTCACAAATAAATTTATACTTCCTTTATGAAAAACCACTATTTCAGTCATATTATAGAGAATTACATGTTAAAATACATACGGAAGGAAAAAAAAAAAAAAAAATTGTAATTTTGCGTCTACATTTGAACTGAAATTATTCATTGATTATATATTTTAGGGTTGCGGATTTGAGGGAGTGTACTGTACTAGTTCTGAAATTGGTGAAATACAGACTTAGAATTATCAAAGTATAAACTTTGAAAATTGCAATTAAACAAAAATTTTAATGTTTTAAATAGGAATTAGAACTTTAAACAAAAATGTAAAAATATACTTATGACAGGGTTTGCCCAAGTTGTCCCGCCCGAAAAAACCCGGGTTTTTCCGGGCGTCGAAAAAATCTATTGTGGGTTTTTTCAAATTTTCTTGTGCTTTCACAACTGTATCATTATTTAATCTGAGGTATGAGAATGCAAAGATAAATGCCAATTTAAATATATTTCAAAAGAACAATATTTAAAGGAATTTCTAAGCAGAGATAAACTGACCAAAAAAAGAAAAAAGATTTCCATGCCTGTAATCTAAAATGTATCCAAATGATTTAAATCTTAATGCATGCAAAAAGATGGCACTTGAACCTCATCCTGATTGTTTGCATTGTTATAGCTTTTAAGATTAATCATCCCATTTATTATCCTGCTTCAATTTTCAATGAAAGTGTTATATAGGAGTTTTCAATACAAAAATGGTTAAGATTATGGCAAAAAAGAGTGAAACAGATAAGTTTCCTCCCGGATTTTGTCAATTTTTCTTTTCTTCACATTCAGTACCACTTACCTTTGCTTCAATCAAACAATACTTTTCTACATTTGGTCTGGTTTGGAGTAGTGATGCAACGAATAGTGGTTTGGCCGAATAACCGAATATTCGGCCAAGTTACAGCCGAATAATGAACTTATTTTTGCCTAAAAACAAAATATAGTATGCACTATATGCACAATTCTTGTATATTTCACAATTAAAATGTATTGTTTTCTTTTAAAAAATTATTTATATACAAATTTTTAATTTTTGAAAGCATTATTTTACTCTGAAAAAATATTCGGCTGTGTTCGGCCTAAAACTTGCATCAATAATATAATTCAGCCAAAAAAAGAAGTTCCTCATCAGGTATTGTCTAGTTACATTTTAATAGATATTATGTGTGTTGTTATATTTCAAAATTTTAAAAGTACTAGGAAACATAAGTTTCAGCTTTCAGATGGAATAAAATAAACTAGTATGTTGTGGCTATCACAAAACTTTCTTCTATATAAATCACATCTATTAAATCATTTAAATAGTACAAGAAATAACAACAATTTAGCACAATTTCATATCAAAGTATATCTGAATTTGAAGTTTGTTGAAAATCCAAGCATTAGTTCTTGAGATAAAGCTATTGCGGAAATCGCAAAAAATACAGCATAGCAGCGCCACCTGTTGAGCGATTTATACCAAAAATTAAACAGCACTAATTTATACGTCAATTCATGTCAAGGACTAACTAAATCTGAAGTTTGAGGAAAATCTGTGCAATAGTTCTTGAGATACAGCTCTTGTGGGAATCGTGAAAAATGCAGCACAGCAGCGCCACCTGTTGGGCGATTTACACCAAAAATTAAGCAGCACTAATTTATATCAGAGACTAACTAAATCTGATGTTTGATGAAAATTCGTGCATTTTTTCTTGAGTTAGAGCTATTGCGATAATCATGAATAATGTAGCATAGCAGCGCCACCTGTTGGGCGATTTTCACAAAAAAGTAATCAGCACCTAACTATGTCCTGGACTAACTAAATCTGAAGTTTTATGAAAATCCGTGCAGTAGTTCTTGAGATATAGCTATTGCAGAAATCGTGAAAAATGCCGCATAGCAGCGCCACCTGTTGGTCGATTTTCACCAAAAACTAATCAGGTCTAGTTTATATGAAGGTCGAACTAAATATAAAGTTTTGTGAAATTCCGTGCATTAGTTCTTGAGATAGAGCGCCCACAAAATTTTTGTCACATACAGACTCACAGACAGACATTTTCTAAAAACCATCAAATCGTGTTCTGGGCATTCTAAAACGTATAATTACGTCGAAAATCGGAAGTCGAAATTTTTCACAAATCCAATACTTTCTTCTTGTAAAGATAGAAGAAAGTAAAAATAAGAAATCTTAATATTTTAAGAAAAACCACTGATAGAAATGATGAAAGGAATATCCTCTAAAATGGTCGAAAGAGATCATTGTAGACTTTATAAAGCTCACAATTAACAAAAAAAATTTTATCATTTTTTTTTCTTTGCTGTCATAGCAAAGAAAACACTATTAAGAAGTGTATAGTGAATGTTTTCAGATTCTGAGGAAGGAGACATCTGTAAGGAAAAGCAAATTACATTCATTGCATTTAACAGTATCTGATGCTCTAACATACTAAAGATCAATAAATGACTTAATTGTTGTAGGTAAAAAAATCGTTTACACATTTTAATCATTCGCCATTAACATGTTCAAGATTAACTGATAATACAAATTAATGAGTTAAAAATTCCTAAGAAGAAATTAGTTCAAAGTGTGGCAACACGCTGGAATAGCACCTATTATATGTTGGAGAGGAACAAAAAAATGCACTTTCTCTATATGCAACTAAATTTGGAGAAATAAATAATCTGACAGCAAACCAGGGGACTATTTTAGAAAAATTGCTCAATCTATTACAACCATTTGAAGAAATAACAAAACAAATTGCCTCATCGAGATTATTAATTTCTGAAGTCATCCCAATAGTTACAGCATTAAAATCATATTTATTTAAATCTGGAGATTTTTTTTTTGGTGTATGCACCATGAAAGACGCTCTTCTACAAAATTTGGAGAAACCTTTTGCATCGATTCAAGACAATGAACACTCTATTCCATCGCTACAGTTTTGGACCCCAGATTTAAAGTGTTATTTTTCAACAAAGATGAAGCAAAGGATGTAAGAGTAAAGTCCAAATTAACTGCTTTAGTAAGACTAAGAAAGGCTAGTATGAAACCAGTAACAGAATGTGAACAAAATATTTCCAACATAACCATTCCATCTTCACAAGTTCAAAATTCTTTGTGGGTATGCTTTAATGAAATTGCAAGCCAATCGTAGAGTGAAGTTCTATAGAAAGTTCCTTTCAATGTGAAGAAGTAAAAGAAATTAGCGATTTTCTTTCCCAGCCACTACCAGAAAGACAACAGTGTCATTTGGAGTGGTGGGCGAAAAATTCAGAAGACTTTCCAAACCTTTCACAATTAGCCAAAAAGTACCTTTCTGCTCCAGGAAGTACCATTTATAGTGAGAGATTATTTTCAGAAGCAGGTAGCATTTACAAAAAAAAAAGAAAGAAAGAAAAAAGAAATAGAAATAGACTATCACCTGAGAATGTTGAATTATTATTATTTCTGCATCACAATCTACGATTATTGAAAACATTTTAACAGTTTTTTAAGGCAAATATAAACAGTACAATGCTATTCTTGAAAAAAATATGTAAAACTTAAATACATACTAATTAAACGAATTTAGTACTTACATTTCTTTCATTATTTTATAAGAAATAGTAACACACTTAAAAAAATCACTTAAATTGTATTTAACTTTTAAGCGTATTTTGCTTAAAAAAAAAAAACTCTTAAGTATTGCAACATATACGACTTAAATATCTTATACATATAATAAATCTATATCTAATTAATCATATATTTATGTTCTTTATAGGTATATTTCAAAATATTATTGAAAGAAATATTTTTTTATGTAACAAGGGATAAATGTTAAACTTCCCATTATGATAAAGAAAAATTGAATTTGTTTGTACAGCTGTATTAAAATAATTTTGAATAGATTAATTTTAAATTTAACAGATTATTTTAGCTTATTACAGATACTTTTTGTACTTGCTGATACAGCATAAATTTTTTTTAACATGATTCCTAAATTAGTCTCTTATATAAAAATGGGTAGATAAAACCCATTCGGGGTATGAAAGTTAATGGAAAAAAAAGTGTTAGTTAATTTCAAATAAAATTTTCATTATACATGATGAATATAAATTGTCAAATTAAAAAGTTGCACTCTGTAAATATAAAAACATTTATTACAGTATTATTCGGCCAAGGCCGAATAATGGACTTGATATTCGGCCCGGCCGAATATTCGGCAGACAGGCTGCATATTCGTTGCATCTCTAGTTTGGAGCAAGTTATGTAATCATTTTGGAGTTGATAAAACAGCAAAGCTAGTAATAAGTGTATCGCTATTTGCAATCTAAATTTGCAAATATCACTAACACTGACTTCCATGACAATTTAATCCAACTTTTAATACTATTGCAATATATATTGTAGCAAATTTTGAAAAAATTTTCAAATATATTATTACAAATCCTATTTCTTAATTAAAAAAAAAAAAAGAGCTTTTAACTGATTTCTGATTTGAAGAAAATGAAAGAAACTATATAAATTTAGCATATTTAACTTAAGGTAAGAATTATATAAAGAAATCCAGTTATGGTTCACTTAATATATGCTTAGTGCAGCAAACTTGTTCCATGAGATACAGATGTACTTTTTAAATAATTTTCATTTTTTTTCTTTTTACACATTTTTTGCTAATTCATACTCAATTAATGCAAAATTATGCCCACGTTTCACTGATAAATGGAGAATTTAGGTATTATGTATATGAAAATTAGAAGTTTAAAGTGTTCTCCAAAAAAACTCAATAAAGCCCGAAAAAACCTGGGTTTTAGACTAGTGGGCCCAGCGGGCTGGGTTTTTTCTAATTCTGATTTATGAACAAATGTATAAAACTTGCAGTTCAATATTTTTTTTTTCTCTTGAAAATGCAACTTTTTATCTCCTGAAATTGATAAAAGGGTGATTTTAGTTAAGATAATTCAAGTTCTATTTCTGTACTGAAAAGTAAATAAACAAATTCTTGTACTTAAGTATGTCTAGTTAAGTATACATTAAAACACAAGAAAACAGATCCTATACAACTAAATCCTGCATTAAGCAAAAAAAAAAAAAATGTAAAAGGAAATGTACTTTGTAAAACATCCTTTTCTATACTGCATTGTGATTTTATCTTACAAGCTTTTACTGCAATTATAAACAATCCTATTTTCAGTGTTTTATATTTAAGTTCCTGTATATATACATTAATCAGAGAAGAATAATAATGCTTTCTGACTGGAGCACAAAGATTCAATATTTTTTTAAGAGACTTAATATTTTGATCTGTGATTTTGAAGTAAAAAAACCCAAGATCTATATAAACAAAAGCTGTTCAGTGAAATAAAAAAAGTGGTTTTGAAAAACTGACTAAAAGTTCTGATTAGATCTGTCCTGTTTTTAAAAAAGAAAATTTTAAGGTAAAGGAAAATCATCTCACATAATGGCAGTTAACAATATTTTTTTTTCAAGTTTCTTCTTTTTCTACATTATTTATTATTATTTTAAGTTACACAATAGAAGACAACAAATTCATTATGCCAATAGGTTTTGGTTATACAATTAATTTAATAAGATTTTAAGTTAAAACATAACAACTAAAACTGAAAGCTGTAGCTTCTATTTTTAGAGAATAAAAACATTAAAAAAAAATAATTGTTTTGCACACTTGTTTTTACTAGAAGTAATATGCATGATTCAAAGACAAATTAGATAATGGAATTGAGAATTGGGTTCTTACTAGTGTTTTTCTAAAAAGTTAATTTCTTAATCAATAAAGTAAATTTTTCATTGTGTTTTATCTTAGCTTTAAGCCAGAACCAAAGTGAAAAAAAAAAAAATATATATTTCAGTGTTTTTTTGTTAACTGGGAGCAAATATTGAAGAGGAAATGTCGCCAATAAAATTTTATGCCCTTTTCAATAGCAGCTTTTATATACTGTGGCACTGTGGGTGTAAATTAGAAACAATATTTTGATGTTGAAATAAAATATTTTGGTTAATGGTATTATTTCATCTTTTTTAAATGAAATAAATTAAATGCATGAATTTTAAACGAAAGTTAACTAATATGAGTAAAATGCGATTATATTTTAAATTAAGCGGATGGACTATGAATAATGATGACGGAAACAATATTTGGTGAATTATCATCTACACCCAGCTAAATTATTAGTACCCTTATTTCTAATAAAAATAAAATCAGAATTAAACCTAAATTGTTTTTTAGCCATTGATCTGGTAAAAACAATTTCATTTAAAAAAAAATCAATTATGAATGAATTAAAATACAAATCACTGGCATTAAGTACTACTGGTATTTAAATTTTTGATATATGATAAATACCAGTGTTGAATTCAGACACTTTTCTCCGGGAGGGATTTCTGTGGCTCCGGGGGGGGGACATTATAGAGTTCCGGGGGGGGGGATATCACTTTTTGACCATTCAAAACACAAAATCTCAAATTTTCCGGGGGGGACATCTCATTGCTCCGGGGGGGGGGAATGTCCCCCCCGGGCCACCCCCTGAAATCAACACTGATAAATACTATAATTTATTTTTTCACATTAATGTATTTCATTTAGATACTTTTGTAAACAGCATGTTTTCATTTACTTAAAAATAAGGAAAAAGAAACAAAAAAGAATTTGAACATATGCACCTACTTAAAGATTATTTAGTGAAAACATCTGGAAATTATTTCTTTTAAGAAATGGAAACACTTCAGCCAAATATTACATGGATGCAAGTTGATTTTATATAATTAAACATTTTACAGCAAAACATTAATTTTATTGATTTGTCTAATCTCATTTTATTTTTCAATTCAGATTAAATAAGACAAAATGATGATTACATTTTTTCACCGTTATTAGTATATGTTTTATCTAGAAAAAAAAGTACTGAATATTTCTAATTACATTAAAATATGATAATTAAATTAAGCTTGGTTTCATGAATTTTTAAACTTTTTTGGTCAATGCTAATAAATAATATATGTTTCCTAAATACTAACTTAATTACTATAAATTAAACAATTAAGTTAAACTACAACTCTGCGAAGCTAAACATTGTCATCCATTTCAAAATAAACACAAACCAAGGTTGACACAAACAAATATACCTAAAATGCATTCTAGGCTGGGATTACGGTGCCTCGCTCGATCGTAGGATAGGCGTTCCTGCGATCAGTCGTAACTTGGTATTACGGTGTCTCGGCGCAAGTCCTCGTGCTTCGGCGTAAGTCCTCCTGCAGTCAGCCAATCACAGGCCGCAGTTACATTTGTTGTGGTTGCGCGCGCATCCACTTCTGTCTTAACTTACGGCTGCTTCCAAGCTGTCGTAAAACTATGTTCACACTACGATACTTAAGATATCTTAGGCCGCCGAACTCTCTTAATTTTGAGGTGGTACCCTCCCGGAATTGGAAACCTGTTCACATGGAAAAACTCACTTAAGATAACTCAGTGATCGTCACTGTGTTGTTTACGCATGCGCTTAAGATAAAACCGCCCGCAACACCCAATCAGTTAATGCGAAGCTTTACAGCCAGCGAGAGTGAATGGTCGTGACTGTCTCTAGCCCGAAGAAAGTTGAAACTCTCTCAGAGAGTTTGTGGAACTCCCTCAGAGAGTTCGGAGGTTTAAGAGAGTTCCGATAACGCAGTGTGAACCAGTGAACAGGGTATAAGGCTGGGATTACGGTGCCTCACTTAAGATCAACTTAGAGACTTACGATATAAACAAAACGTAAACGGCATTACGGTGCCTCACGATATCACTACAACTATCTGCTAAATTGCAATCGAGTTATCGCCAACAAAGGTAACCCCTCACTCTGACTTCCAACTTAGCCGTCTTACGGCTCTTATGCGCAGTTCCCTATTTTTCATTACTGCACATGACGGTTCTTTAATATCTTCAGTTATACAGCCGTATCATACGGCGCAATAGACACGGCCAATTTTATAAACCAAAAGACTTCTATTTGGTATGTAATGATGTTTTTTTTTATATATATAATTATACATTTTGTATTTAAATGTAGTTTTATTAAAGTTTCGTAATAGTTGAAGGAATTTAAGTGGTAGCATGTGTATTTTTATAAATTATTGCTTTGAGGCAAAATTATTATTATTTTTTTTTTAAGGTTTTTATTAATGTTACAAATGATACTGTTTTAGTAAACATGTATAATTAGCTATTTTCCGTTTCTCTGTCCCTACTTTAGAGTACTTTAAAAAATCGGCGTTTATCTTTTGAATCAAACATTTATTCTTGTATTATATTTTGGTTTTCATTTTTTAAATATTAATATGTTTAAGGTGCTTTTATTTTTTAAATATATATAATTGTGCTTAAGATGTTTTGATTTAAAATTCTTAAGATGTTGAGGCTCTCATTTTGTGAATTCTTATAACTTTATCCTCAAATTTGATAAAAATGTAATGTAAACAAAAGAACTGTTTTGCCGTATCGTATCCTTTTTTTTAAATAACAAAAATTTATTGCAATATTTATATCACTTTAATAGTATTTTTTCATAATTAGCATTATGTGATAAATCTTTACATGTATGCCTGTTGCAAACTTGCTCGAGCAGCTAATCTTTTCACAGTACCACCTACGCGATCTGATACTCCTTTCCCATGGGCAGTGGCCATTCAGCAGGTATGCCAAAGTCCTTTTTGTGACAGCATAAATTTATAAAGTTTTTGCGGTTTTTATAGCAGCTGCACCATCAGAAAAATATGTAAACTTTAGGGGAGTCGCATCAAATTTTCCTTTTAAAAACTTGACTAGGTTCTTCTGAAATACATATACAGCTGTGGTATCATGGGAAAGACAGTCAGAAATAACAACAAAACTAATATTTTCTATGTGGTTGTCTCTATTATAATCAGTGGCAGCTCGTGCCAATCTTCACTGGTGGGGCCCGGTCCTCATAACATAGTGTAAATTTTTATGTATTAATATTTGTTGTTTAAACATGAAAACAAATTATTTAAAACTAACTAGTATTTAAAACTTTTATTTCTTACTTTTGTAAAAAAAAAAATAATTATTTTTTCAAGTAATCAACATTAATTTCAAATTTATCAAATTAATTACAATTTTTAACATACCATTAATTGCCATTATTAACATTGAACATACTTTGATCAATCATTATTTAATTAAAAAACAAATATACAAAATAATAATAATAATAATAATAGTAATAATAATAACAATCTCACAACGTTACAGAAAAAAAATATAAACTTTACTTGCAAACATTGAAACTGTTCAGAAATTAAAATTTAGTACATTATTTAAATAAAAGTTTGGTATGTTTTTAGATGCGCAAATCTTTCACTAACTTTAAATTTAATTACCATTATTCACATTAAACTTACTCTGGTCAAACATTATTAAATTAAAAAACAAATTCACAAATCAAACCAAAAATAATTATCTCATAATTTAATAGAAAAAAATACATATTTTTCTTGCAGAGATTTAATCCATTCACAAATTAAAATTTAATGCATTATTTAAATAGAAATTAGGCACGTCGATTTTTTCGACTAGCAAATCTTTCACTTACTTTTACATCAAATTTTGATATTGTACTAATAAAATCTTTGTGGACTGAAAGAACAGCAAGAGTGTGCTTAATCGTTCCTGTCCCATAGAGTTTTTCAAAAATGTTTTAAAATTTTCTCTCATTCGCTC
Source organism: Maratus speciosus (assembly GCA_963932465.1). Taxonomy (NCBI): domain Eukaryota; kingdom Metazoa; phylum Arthropoda; class Arachnida; order Araneae; family Salticidae; genus Maratus; species Maratus speciosus. The sequence goes on from OZ010796.1 coordinate 349,335,685, forward strand.
TTGAACTCCAGTATGACAGCCGCTCACAACAGCGCACCGTCATATGCTTGCGCAACAAGCTTATCTTTTAAATAAAACTTTTCTAAATTTTGAGTTAAGATTATAGTAAGTTCCTCTGCTGTTTTATCATAGACATCAATAAATTGAACAAACCTTTTCAAGGGTTTGTTGTTTTTTATATATCGTAAAATGATAACAAATTGCAAAGTGCAGCTTACATCAATATAGTTTCGTCAGCTTGTAAATCTACAAAATTAGAAGCAGAAATCTCATTTTTAACTTCATGCATATACGTTTCATATATACAATCCAACAGCTCATATTGTATAGTTTTTTAAGTATTTTTAGATACTGTAGCATTGTTTAAATGGTCTTCCAATATAGAGTCCAGTTTTGAGGCGTATGTGACCAATTCTAAAAACATACCTCGGTTTACGATTTAGCACATACCTGTTCTTCTCAACCATTTCATTATGTTTTTGTAATGAAATCCTGTAACCTTCATCCAACTGCACTACAATATTGACAGTTCCGAAGGTTTTATGCCCCACCAGTGGCTGAGAGGTTCTGCTCTCGAATCTGGTAGACGGGAGGTGCTGGGTTCGATCCCAATCGCGCCCGTCGGCCTAATCGTTCGGAGTTTTCGTGGTTTTCTCCGAACCTTGGATTTCCAAGCGTTAATACGGGTTAGGTTCCCTTAGAAAGACCCCTAGAAGGTTTTATAGTTAAAAGCATTATTTAAATGAGTAGTATTCATTTCATGTTTTTTTTTTACTCTTTCAGAAAAATGCTTCAAATCGTTACAGCCGGCCATACTCCATAATTTCATCCCTCCAAACAATAAAAAGGGCCCCACCAGCGGCCGAGAGGTTCCGCTCTCGAAGCTGGTAGACGGGAGGTGCTGGGTTCGAACCCAATCGCGCCCGTCGGCCTAATCGTTCGGAGTTTTCGTGGTTTTCTTCGAGCCATGGATTTCCATGCATAAATACGGGTTAGGTTCCCTTAGAAAGACCCCCACGAAGGGCACTCCCCCTGGGCCTATATCCCTCGTGCAGATAATTGGCCGTCAAAAATCAAATCAATCAAACCAAACAATAAAAAATAAAAACAGAACAATGCTTTTTTTTTTTCTTCACTTGCTGAAATACACAGAAATTTTTGATACCACTGTGTAGAGAAATAGCGTAGTTTTCCCCCATCTTTTCGTTGCATTTCAAAATTCTTCGGTTGATAAGGTCCCAGGCGTTTAATTTCAAGTTTTTCTTCCAAATTCATTGTTGAAAAGGGCATAATAAATCATCTACAGAATTCATTTTTTTATTTCAAGAATTTAAGTGTGTGTTCGAAAAAATATTTTCCCACCCTCAACAGCTCGAAATTTTCTGGGACACTTTCAGACTCATTTTTAAAAGTAAAAACATGAAACTTGCTGAGATGATTTTCGAAGTGATGTTTAAGAGGCCGTGTGGTTTCATTTTTCGCTCAATTCAATAGAATTTGATTTTAAAACAATTATTTTCTCATTAGGACCCCTTTTTTCATCCCCAGATCTCCCGCTTCAGAAAATTCGGTTCAAAACTCCCACTTTGATAGCATTTTTTTTGCAATATTTTCTGCATTTTTCAAAAAAATCGACAAGCACGTCCCATTATGTAGTTTCTAAATAAGAGAATTTGCCAGTTTGATGCGTTTGAGAGTAAAAAGGAATTTAAAAATAAATCAGAAAATAAGCAGTTTGGATTGGAATACACCTTAACAAAAACATGTGTCTCCGTTTAAAGAGAGTACAGAGTACTTAAAGATCGCGTAATTCAACGAATAAGCAGCAATAGTAATACAAATGTCGACTAATATTTTTGAGAATCCCCGTATAACAAACTTTGGATCAAGGGCACTCTCGCCCAGTGCCCCCATTGCTAAAAAAATACGGAAGATTTAGCTCTAAAAGAGCAGTACATCGCCAAAATTGAATGACACGTGAGGGAGGGAAATACTCATTATCGCGCCAAATGGGCACAAATGTCTTGTGCCCCGATACAGTAACCTTGGTGTTCAGAAGTAAGTAGTGGCCAGTAAAGTGATTTATTGCCTCTGAGAAAGAAATAGATGCTGAGAGTCGATAACGGATGAGTGGGCACGATGTAAGAAGGAGTTTCTTTGCAATATATTTTTAGTAAACAGTTCTTTTTTTTTTTTAAGTTTTAAATTAAAAATATGAATCAAAATTTTTTAAATGAACAGAAAATTCTAGTGGGGCCTGGCCCCAATGGACCGGCCGCCCCTGATTATAATATATAACAAATGGGTGGATTGTTGCCTGCGCATTATTCCAATGAAACCCTTGAGCTTCGTCTTGAAGAATGAATGAATAATTTTCTGAAAAATCAGACACTATAGCATACTCTCCAAATTTAAGATTATTTTTTGTATCCTTAAAGAATGAGGACTGTTGTTGGGCTATAAATGAGTGTCGGATAAACACAGAAAGTTTATCAATAAATGATTCAATAAATTCCTCATATGAATTTGTTAAAGTTTGTAGAATGGAACGATCCACATTTAACCATTGTTTGTATTCAATTGTTTCAATACTGTTTTCACAAAATAGTTTGTCAAGATATATTTTAAATTCTTCAAATTTGGGACAGTTTTTGCATTCATTAAGATAACAAGTAGGATGTGCTGGATTGCATAGAAGCAAAGCTATACAAGTTTTATAAGATGAAATTGGAATGTTTTCTTCTGAAGTTAGTTCTTTCAAATTACTTCCAATCATCATTAATTTTACATTCTGTTGAATATGGCAAACACAAACTGTATGTGTCCCACTTGCACCAGCTAAAATACAGTTTTTTGGCCTTAGTTCAGCGAATTTTGAAAATCCAATTTTTAAATGTGGATATTCATCTTTAAATTCTTTAAAAGCCTCATTTAAATTGCATAACACCAGTCTTTTCTGGACATGAATCTTTTCACCTTGACTTGCCATGGATACAAAGTCTTTTTTGCCAGGCATAATCCTGCTTATTTGGTCACTATTATAAAAATCTTTTACACTGTTTACTATATCCTGACTAAGATTTTTCCCAGGTTTGGGGTTTGGAGTTGAAAGAATTCCTTTTTCTTTCACCAATTTTTTGGCTTTTCTAACCATATAATTAGTGGCTTCAAACTCTTTTTGAACTTTTCTTACTGACCAGCTTTTAGGCAAAAGAGTTAAAATTTGCACCTTTAGACTTCTGTCCTTAGTACTTTGAAATTTTTCTTTCAATTGAGTAAGCATCTCCATTTCAGGGGATTCTGTAGAACTATCACTATCAGAAAATTGTAGTATTCTATCCTTTAAAACTTTACTTACTTTTTTAAATTTTGTTTTTAGATATTTTCTCTCAGATAGTCTTTTCTTTTTAATGGGAGTTTCTCCTATACTTTGTAAGCTTTCATTTAAAGAACAAATGGCTGCTTCATTTTCATAATCTAGAATTTCTGCTTGCTGATGATCACTATCACTCTGTACTTTTATTTCTTCCACTGGGGAAATTCTACTGGTGCTTGCTTCAGAAAGTTTAGAGTCTTTAACCATTTTTTTCCTGCATTTATCACAAATTTTATGCCCCTCAGATAAAAGAGGATTTATCTTTATCATCCATGGCAAAATATTTCTTAAGTTTTTCCTTACAGCTGTATGATTGGGCTCCTTAAATGGATTGCAACAAGCTGCTCGAGCAAAAGTACTCATTTCTAAGAAATTATTTTAAAATAAAACTTAAGATGTCATATAAAAATTAAAAGTGCACTGAACTAAATCTTCTCTTTAGAAAAGGTGTAACTAACTCTAGAAAGTTCAACTCATTTATGAGCTCTGTTAAATACTGCATCATGTGTGTTTGGGCCATGTGGTAGAGAAAACCATATGTGTTTACATTCACTAGTCAAAATCCTATGGTCAGCATGTTTAATTATAACCACACACAAAGAGCAAGAAAGAAACTAACCCCATTTTTACATTTCAGGCATTGGTGTCTTCTTAACAAAATAAAATAATTATATTTTTATTAGGAGCAGCTTCAATAATAATACAATTTGCGGAAAAAAAAAGTAAAAGAATATTTGACTAAACTTTCTTTAATCTAATTTTATTTTATCATTTGCTGTGAAACAAAGTTAATATATGCATTCTCATTTAAAAAAAAAAAAAAACCTTACTCTTAAAGGAAAGACCAACTCAACTACATTCCCCCCCCCCCCCCCCTGCTCTCCACTTAAAAAATAATCATTCAGAAATTTATCAAACTTACTCGATCATAAGAAAGCTTCAAATAATATATAAACAAGTATAATATAGTTTGAAACTATAAGCTATTTCATGGTGGTGGTGAGGGAGATAAAGCAGACAAAAATGTTGAAAGAAAAGAAATTGCTTGTTAATTAAAAAAATAAAATACATAACACAAAATGTTTTTGCAGAAAACAAATAAAATTTTTAAGCAACTTGCTTCTTCATTCAATTTTACATATACCTTTTTTCAAAATTATAAAAATCTTAGTTCTTAAAAAGGAGATTGGGGGAGGGGGGGGGGGGCTAAATGCCAACTTTTATTACCCCATTTATGACACCACATAATAAAAAGCATGATAGAAAACAGTCAAAATTTCTTGATCAACAACAAAACCTTTTTCCTGGTGTTCAATATGCAGCTTTATATATAAAGTGGTGACATTTTTTTTGTTATGGCTGAAACATGATACTACCAATTTTCTAGAATTTATTACTCAGGAACCCATGGCAGTCCCAGAGTAAAACTTTCAAATTATATTTATAATAAGTTGAAGAACAACATAATTTTTTTTAGATCATTTTCAAAATTACAAATTTTAAATTTTAAACTTGATGACCTTGAAATTAAATTTTTCTTAAATATAGACATGTAGTATATCACATGAAAGCACAACTCATGTGCTTTCCAAAGACACCAAAATCAAAACTTTACTTTAATTAGGTAAGAAAATAGAGATTATTTTGTAATACAAAAATTGCTAAAATTTGACAAACTTTAAATTAAAATATTTAAAAAACTAACAGCAATATGGACTAAAAACTCTGGATTTATTCAATTCTCTATTAGTGCAACAAATAAAAAAAAATTTCATCCAACTCAGAGAGGGTCGGGTTGAAAATGCTCCTTTTTTGTGTTGATTTGACATGGAATGACCCTATACTTAGGTACTTTTCAAAATAAAAAAAAAAAAAAAATCTGAAGTTTAAGGCAAATTTTCTGAAATGTAAAGGTTCTCTCCTGGAACAAATTATGCACGCGATCTTTTGACAAAATTCACACTTTTTTAGTGACTTTTTGATGAAATTTCGCGTTCGTTTTCGCGACTCTTTGACGAAATTCTCTATTTTACGTGATTCTTTGACAAAATTTGTTTTTTTTCTGCGATCTATTGACGGAATTTATGTTTTTTCGTGATCCATTGATGATATTTTGCGTTTCTTCCGCGATCCATTGATGATATTTTGCGTTTCTTCTGCAATCCATTGACGATATTTTGCGTTTTTCCGCGATTTATTGACGATATTTTGCGTTTTTTTTTTCGCGATTCTTTGACGAAATTCGGTTTTTTTTAAGCAATCCTTTGACGAAATACAGGTTTTTCTGTGATTCTTTGACGAAATGTGCGGGTTTTTTTTCGAGATCTTTTAACAAAATTCTCTTTTTCTTCGCAATTCCTTGACAAAATTCGCGTTTTTTCCGCGATCTATTGACGATATTTGCGTTTTTTCCGCGATCCATTCACGATATTTGGTTTTTTTCGCGATCCTTCGACGAAATTTACGTTTTTTCCGTAATCTTTTGACGAAATGTTCGTTTTTTCGCGTTTGTTTTTAGCGATATTTGCGTTTTTTCCGCGATCACGATATCTGCGTTTTTTCCGCGGTCATTTGACGAAATTTGGGTTTCTGAGCGATCCTTTAACGAAATTCGGGTTTTTCTGCAATCCTTTGACGAAATGTATGGTATTTTCGCGATCTTTTGATTAAAGTCTCGTTTTTTTTTTCACAATTCTTTTTCGAAATTCGCTTTTTACGCGATCTATTGACGATATTTGGGTATTTTCGCGATCTTTTGACAAAATTCGCGGGTTTTTTCCCGCGATTCTTTGACGAAATCCCTTTGGAAAATTCTGCATTTGACCAGTACTTTCCATATTTTTAGTCGCCAGTTTTTCACATTTAGTCGCCGAGTGGCGACTGGCGAGTGCTTATTTTCATCTTTAGCCGGAAGGTGGCCGCTGATAGACAATTTTTCACTAGCCACTTTTTTTCATTTTGTGGCCGGTGGCTAGTGCTAATTTTGACCTTTACCGTGAGTGTTTCCAATTCGTAAGTCGAGTATTTTGCTTGAGTAGGTGTAGTTTTACGTAGGGATGCAACGGATATCCGGCAAATATCCCATGTCCGGCTGATTTTTCAATATCTGAAATATCATCAGATATCCGAATCACAATCACCTGATATCCGGCAAAGCACAGCAAAGCGAATATATAAGGATAAGAGAAATCGTTTAACCCAAACAAGGTCGAGCAACTTTTGTTTATAATACAAAATATGAAAATAAGTCCACTATTCATGAGTAAAGGGTAATTCTCAAAATTTTAAAGAATTACCAGCTTTCCTAACATTGGTATTTGAACACTTTAGAATAAGTTTAAGAATTTACGACTACATCTTTTAGAAAATTGTACCTTTACTTTCAGAATGTGAAACAAAATTTGAAGTTGTTTATTAAAGTATGACTTTATTAATTTTCTTTCTCTCTTTTAAGTTTAACAATTAAACAGGCCCATTTTTACTTTCTTCTATCTTCAATAGAAGAAAGTATTGTAATTGAGATTTTTTTAATTTCTGGTTTTCGGCAGTATAGAAGTTTTAGGGGTCAGAGATCCCAAAACATGCTTATATAAAATGTGTGTCTTGTCTGTCCATGTGTCGCCATCTTACCATCAAAAAGTGTATGAAGTTATGCACAGAATTGAACCAAATTTTTGGTGAATGTTTTTGGCTATAGCCAGCTGGCCCTAATTCAATATTGGAACATTCCACTTGAAGGGGGCACTGTAGTCGCGATTTTTGTACCATTTTCATAATTGTGCCATCGAAAAGTGTATGAAGTTATGGATAGAGAACCAAATTTTTTGTGTATGTTTTTGGCTGTGACCAGCAGGTCCTTCTTCCATATGGAAACATTTTGCCAGAAGGGGGTGATGTAATTGCAATTTTTGTGCCATTTTCATTATTGTACTATCAAAAAGTGTATGAATTTATCAGGGCTGCGGAGTCGTGGAGTCGGTGTGATTTTTTGGTGAAAAGAGTCGGAGTCTCTAAAAATAGGCCGACTCAGACTCCAAACATTTTGTTGAACAGTTTGAAGTGAAATAAAAAATAAAATCAATTGCGCTTAGTTTTAAATTTATGAACTGAATTATTGTTTTATTTTTTAACTCTATACATTAATAAATATTTAGTTATTTTTCAATTTGTTGACATATTAATGAGTAAATATAAGGCAAAAGGGCAGATGTGATTTTTTTGCTTACATCAGTCATTAATTTGATTCATTTACTTCTTAAGCTCATAGACGACACTATTGTACAATAATTAAATTAAAGTGAGTTTTGAAAGGTTTTTGTTCTGTTTTGTTTTTTGTAAATTAAGTCCAACTCAACCCGAATCCCGTGTCGGTCCGACTACACAACCCAATGAAGGAATCTATCTCAGACAAAAACAGATGTTTCAATTTAACCTCTGTCCATCCGTGTTTGAGTCGGGTCCTGAAATTTATATTTTAAGTCAGTCCGAAACAAACTGGAAAGAAATCTGAACCATGAACCCGATCCAAAATGAAATAAAATCAAAATTTTATTGGAATTATGAAAAATAGTCATCTCTAACAGCACTTTTATCTTTTGTGTAGGAAAAGGAATATATATTTACATATTCGACTTATAAGTTAAACGATATTATGGACTTTCTTTTGAAAAACCGGGTCAACCCCACCCGAATCCGCAATAATAATTATCAGACTGGCCCACAACGAAAATCATTTAGCGTCAACTCAATCCGAACTACCGTTCGAATCGGACCCTAACGAATGCAACAGTCTATACTTCAGATAACAATGAATGTTTCCCTTATCCTTTGTTCAACTTATACTGCCTTATTTTTCAGTATTTCAGATAAAAGAAAATGTGTGTAAAATATGAAACTGATTAAAGCCGCTATCACTATAATATAGGACAACTCATACAGAATTTTTCTTATTAAAACAAAAAACTGCAATTTTCTTCTTAAATATTTCTTACCCAAAACTTAAACGTTCTTCTATTTCTAAGCCCCAACTAGAGTCTTCCAAAGGCCGAGTTGCACAAGACTCGAATCTGAAATTTCTGCTGAAAGTCAACCCGACAAAAGGAATTCGTCAACCAAATCCGAAAATGGAAAAAAAGTCGTCAATCCGACCCTAATTCCAGACGAAAGAAAATTAGGTCATATTTTATAGAATAAACAATTATATATAAAAAAAGACTACAATTTTAACTTTTTCGTATAAAAATGAACTTAAATACACTCATTAATATTCAAATATATAGATTTTTCATTTGAAAAATCAGGTCAAATCAAAAGTGTCAAAACCTAGCCCAAAACATTAAAGTCTATCTGGTTCGGGCTAAATTTGGTTACCCTATCCGATGGAGGACCGTAATTCTAACCTACTGTAGAAAAAACAATTATTTCATGAATTTTGAGAGGAAAGTAAAGAAACTCATTTCATCCCTCAAAATGGCTGGCTTTTTTTTTTTTTTTTTTGTAATTCTTATTTTTTAAGTTTTTTTTTTCTGACTTTTTTTCGTGATTATTCCTTATTCGTTGATCCCCCGCCATCTCCCCGAAATCGGCATTAATGTATTTAAGATTTTATTAGTATAGTGTAGATGTAGATAATAGCATTTACATCTATGAATGAATTTCGATGACAACTTCCCAATCTTTCACAATAAAGTGCGGCCGAGCACTGTAAAAAAAAATGGACTAAAAAATGGAGATTCTACTGTCAATCTGGACGCCAGTACTATTTCCGTTTTTTTGCATAAATTTTTCCCCATAACTTACAGAAAAATTTCTGTTTTTATTCAAAAAAACGGAAATTTTTCTGTAGATTATGGGGGAAAATTTCCGTAAAAATACGGAAATAGTACTGGTGCCTAGATTGCCAGTAGAATCTCCGTTTTTAATTTTCTTTTACTCATTCTGTTCAAATTGAAAATATCTTTGTTTCTTAAGCAGGCATAATGTTCTTTTCGCGTAATTTGGTTTTAATTTGTAGCTGACAAGATAGAAATCCTTTGTTTGTATATGTAACTTCAAATTATATTTAGATAAGTGAATCTATTTAATAACTAATTACTATTAACTAATTACTATGAAAATAATTACTATTTTTATTTAATGTATTGCATATTCCGAATTAAAATTTATAAACGTCCATTATGATTATACGACGATTATAAAAATAAAATATTAGAAACTAGCATCCTTTGCCCGCTACGCTGGTCGGTTTCTCTAAAAGAATCTTGAATCAAACGAAATATATTTAGCAATGATGAAAAAAAAAAAATTCTTAATATCTAATCAAGTATCTGTAAGTGTTATCTTATTTGTATAATCTTACCTTATCCAGTTAACATCGATGTTGGCGACATAATAGACAAAATAGATCTAAAATCACTGAAGTACTCGTGTTTAACTATTTTTTTAGTAGATTTGTTATCTTGAATTTCCTGATTCTACCTAAAACTGCTGCTGAAGTATGGCGAAATATCCTAAAATTTTTGTCCACCCCTTTAACACCTTTAAGGGGGGGGGGGGTGATTTTATAAAATCCATGAAAGATGTGTTTAACTATTTTTTTTAATTGGTTTGCTATCCTGAATTTCTCCCTCCTACCTAAAACTGCTGCTGAGATATGGCGAAATGATTTAAAATTTGTGATCACCTCATTAAAGCCCGTTAGGTGGGAATTTCTAAAATCAATAAAATACTTGTTTAAACATGTTTTAGTATATTAGTTATCCTGAAATCCATGCTTCTATCTAAAACTGCTGTAGAGATATGGCGAAATGATTTAATAGTTTCGACCCTCCGCATTTAACTCCCTTAGGGCTGAGGATTTCTAAAATAGCTCAAATACGTGTTTAATTATTTTTTAATAAGTTTTGTATCCTGAATTTCTCACTTCCACCTAAAACGGTTGCTGAGATGTGGCCAAATGTTCTGAAATTGTCGCCCCCCATTTAACCCCCTTTGGCGGGATTTCTAAAATCGCTGAAATACACGTTTAATTATTTTTTTAGTAAATTTATTTTCTGGAATTTCACGATCCTACAAAAAACGGCAGCTGAGATATGGCCGAATGTTCTAAAATTTTTGAATCAAAATTTCATCAAATAAAATATATTTGATGTAACATTAAAAAATATATATTAGACGTCACATTTAAAATACTAAAAAAATCTTTAATGTGGCGTCTAATATATATTTTTTAAATGTATTTTATGGAAACAGACCTTTACATATTAAGTGATTAAAATTGTCTTTAAAGTATGAATTAATGTCTGAAATTGGAATATAAACTGTAAATTATAAATACAGGCATTACAATCTCAAATGTAGATAACTACATTTTTATAATATGAGGATAATTCTCAGCTTTTTAAGAGTAATATTCCTTTCATCTAATACATCATTCATCAAGTAAGGGGAAATTATTATTTCAAAAAACTAGTGCCAACCGAACAATTTAAATTCTTTTTTTTTAAGCGCTACACTGTCTATAATGCTTGGCAGGAAATCCTGCCAGTCTGATTATATGGGTTATATATAGGGATTACGATCCGGGATCCCACATCATTTTTAATCCCGAAAATCCCGGTATCTTGTCTGCCAAATCCTGGGATTTTCGGTATTGTCCTTTTTTTTAAATGGAACAATATTCAGCTGAAATAAAAAAAATATATTTATAGACTTTCTCTTTTGGAAAGAAAAAGAATTTTTATGAAATTTATATATCCTTGAAAAAATATACATATTTCAAGTATTTTTTACATATTTCAAAGTGATTAAATCGTTTAACATGAAAACCTTTTGACTTGCAAACAGATGTAACCCGCTCGGCTATTATTTATGAACAATTAAATCATTTCTTTATTTTGATTTCGCCGCGTTTAGAAAGCCAGTCGTTTCAGCAACTGGGAATCACAAAATTTCGAATTAGAGTTTACTGATAAGCGTCACATTTGAGTTTCATAGTCATTATTATGTGCTAACTACTTTGCTTTTCGGGCGTTTATACTTATTTTGCTTTAAAGATGTCTAATGAAAAGGATTTTGTAGCTCATAGGAAAAATAATGATACATCTTCAGTATGGCACCGCTATTTTAGGTCAAAATATGAAAAAATTGTTAAACGTAAAAGATGTAGCCAAGTGCTTAAAACCCTTAGGTGGATCGACTAAGGGTTGCATGCACATTTATCGATGAAACATGGTTCTAAAGTTTAGAAAGAATTTAATACATCATCTCTTCCTTCCACATGTCAAGATTGCATATAAGATGCATTGCTTTCTAAAAAGCGCAAAATAGAAGATTATTTTAGTAGTGATAAGGAATCACTGGATTTAATTTTATTGCGAATGACAGCTAAAGACTGTTTTTCATTTAACTTCAACTGATTTAAGAAACTTACTGATAGCTAAAGGCTATAATGATTTGCCAAAATCTGCAGTATCAATTCGAAATCGTGTAGTGAACTATAATAAAAGAGTTAATTACAAGTAAAATACAAACTTTTAAATATTCAGGAAAAAAATTTAGTTTGACTTTTGATGAATGGACATTTACTGCAAGCAAGCGATTTATGAATATTAATGCCCATTCAAAAAATTTAAATTTGAGCAAATTCAGGAATTTAGGCCTTATGCGCATATATGGATCTTTTACACCAAAAAAGTGCATTGAAATGCTAACAGAGCACTTAAACCAATATGACATTTCCCTAAAAACAGACAGTGTTACAACTGGGACTTGGAGATGAAATTTTAGATGCCGTCATATTTCTTAGAACATATTTTCAAAGGAATACCGATTAGTTAGGAAACAGAGAACTATTCAAAATAATCTTTCCACGAGGTACGTAATAATTTTTTACATTATGCAATGTTTTCGAATTTTAACAGCTATTGCTATTTAGAAATTTAAACTATACATCTATGTATTATTTTATTCTATGTAAGTTCTTTTATTTCAAGAAAAAAATCTTCATGTTAGGGAAAATCTTGCATTTGCAATATCCTAGAATTATAAACTTTAATTACGTGGGTATGAGAATAATTCATAATTTAATTTGTGATATTAATTAGTTTTTAATATTGTAAATATTAAACTATGCAAAAACTTGTTTAACAGGAAATAAAATAAATTATCTACAAGATGAAGCATAGACATTTCATGTTTTTTGTTGCATTTTCAAACATTTATATTAGTAGATATTTTATGCTTAAATTATAAACAGAACGTATGTATTTCTTTGTGAAAATACTCTACAATTATAGGCATATTAATTGGTTAAAATTTGTTACACAAATTATCAGCATTTCATTGTACAAATTAATTATTAGCAATTAGCAATATAGTCAATCCCATATCCAAATCCAGTAGCAGTTATCAGCATTTCATTTTATAAATAAACAGAATATTTTAATGTTACATTTTTTATACAACATTATTAATATACATTACAGGGCTTGAATTTCGAGACGGGATGGCAGGATTTGTGCCTTAAAGAATATTGGGGGCAGGTGGCTCTGGTTTAAAAAAAATAATTTTCTGAAAATGTTTCTTTGTAAAACCAGGGTGAAGTCTCTGGACCAACTGACAAATTTCGTGATATTGTCCACTGTCGATTGGCAGATTTCACAGTTTCTTCTTACAACAAATTGACAAAATTCATGTTTGTTTTTCTGCATCTGACCGAAAAATTTTGCGATTTTTCTCCAGGACCGACTGATGAATTTCATAAATTTTTTTCTCGCGATCAATTGACAAATTTAGCTATTTCATTCTGTGACTGATTGGCAAATTTCCCTGTTTGTTCTTGTGACATACTAATGAAAGTAACCATTGTTTTTCTGCATCCGATTAAAAAATTTTGCATTTTTTCTCTGCGACCGGCAGAGGAATTTCACGATATTTGCTTATGACAGATTGGCAAATTTCACGATACTTTTATGTGATCGACTGACGAATTTTGAGATTTTCCCACTTTCGATTTCCCATGAACTTCTGTTTTTTTCTCGTGAACAATCGACAAATTATTTTATTTATTTTCACCATGATTGACGAAATCAGTGATATTTTTCTCTACGACTGATTTACGTATTTTGCGATGTTTTTTCCATGTGCTTAAAATAGGAAATAATTAAAAGGGCAGCAACAGCCACCGGAGACTGAGCTCTACCAAATTGGCCAATAGTCAGCACTAAACAAAATGAGGTTACACTTGTGGTGCGCATGAAAAAAAAACTTTGATGAACTTAAAAAAAAAAAAAAAACATATTTAGAAACAACAAACTAGTTGATTCTCGCAATTCACAAAAATTAGGACATGACTTTTTGAAATCAACCTTTTCTCGTGTAATAGAAGAAATCAATTGACTATTCCCTTTTGAAACTTTGGATATGGATTTAAAATTCCAATGCATAGAACATAATTCAATTAATGAAAATACCAGGGATTACAGTTTTGACTATAATTCCATTAAAGATATAATAAAACAAATTTGTTCAGAAGTGATATATCATCACTGATATGCATTATTCATGTAAGTTAAAAAAAAAATTAAATTTAAAAAAGTAAAAACCGGACTGCGTAAAAAGCGAACTAATTATTTCTCATCAATGTGAAACTATTTTTTTTATATTACATACCTATTTTTTTTATTTACTTGTATTGATGACTTTTACGTTGCGTTTAATTGTTAGTTCCTATCTATAAACACTGTTTTGATGAGGCCTATAGATGTCTATGATGGTGTTAGAGTTGCAGTAAAGCTAGAGATCCTACCTACACAACTTCCAGGTTGTGTAATATTTAAACGGAGCTTCTGACTGTAAAATAGTCAATGAAACATCGTTTAAATTTTGAAAGACCTATCCAATGATATGCAACTCAATAGGGTGTGAAAAAAAAAAAAAAAAATTTGTCTTTACCGCCATTTTGGATTTATAAAAACAAAACCTATCCTATAACTATTGCACGATTAAGACGAATTGAGACCTCATTCATTAAAATCCATCCAGCTGTTGGGATGTTTCGAGGGTATAAAGAAATCCACATACACAGATACACGTGAAACACAAAACCCTTCTTTTCAGTCGGGTAAAAATTAATTCACATCAGATTTTGTAAAGTTTTCTAAAACTTTTTAAGAGAGCATAACCATGTGTTTCTGATAATTTCTAAAGTTATAAAAGTTGCTCTGTGCTGTTTGTCAAAAGTGTAACTTGTGAAAAAGGCTAAAACACACAAAATGGAATAAAATCTAAATTAAGAAATTCATTTTGCAACCCAATTGTTAATTGCCCATAACATTATGTGAAAGTTGAAAAATAGACATGGTATATATAAAGCTTGATTCTGTTCCTCTGTTTTAATAAAATAAAAATTTTGGATAATTATCTTGAGTTGTTAATTTAAATTGTTTCAATGGTATTTTGTCATGTCTGTGTAAATGTAATTCTTTAAGTGGCACATAAAAAATAACACAATTTAAAGATTTTTTTTTTCCCCTTTCTAACAGTTCAACTCCCTTGCATTTATAAATTTTGGGCACGAAACTCCCCTCCTGGGAAAACTTGAATTTCAAGCTCTGATATTGAAAGAGATATGGGTCATTCCATGTCAAATCAACCAGCAACTCAACCTGGCCATTTCAGATTTCAATGAAACTCTCAGGAATCATTCTCCCTGATGATGTAAATGAGAATACATTTTATAATTTTTTTATCACATTAAATTTTCATACAATTAATTATTTAAATTTTGAAAAATCCTCATTTTTCGGGTTGCATAAATTTTTCAATTTTGAATTTCTCAAGTTCTATCAGGCATACAGAATTTTATCACCCCTCATTTTCAAGAGAAATTTATAAGGTTTAATTTGATACCCAAGTTGACTATGTTCAGTTAAAAAAATAAGTTAAAAAAATTTAATTTAAAATTTAAAAATTTTTTTCAGATAGTGTTTTTTAAAAATTTTGAAAAAAAATATATATGTTTTTTGTAATATTATAAGCTAAAATTTCTGAAATTTTTAGAGTGGGATCTGAATGGGATCAAGAGTTATGAAATAAAAACTGAAAATTACCATTCAAATAACAATCTAATTCTAGCTATTTTGTTATTTATGTATTATTATGTATTATGTAAAAATTCAGAAAGATATTGGCGTTAGAGTGAGCAAATTTTTACTAGTTCTCTAAAAGCAGCTGAATGATAAGGGATTTTACACAAATTGTCATTTTTTATTAACCGACTTTTAGAAAAAAGTTAGTATTTAGTGAGTATCAACGAGTAGATTTAAAAAAATGCTTCGATTTTGATACTTCTTTTGATCATGGCATAGGTTCGTTCTGGTGGTTATCCAAGAACTAAAGCATCAATAAAAAATTAAAATTAAAAAAAATTAAAAATGACACTTTGTGGAAAATCCCTTATCATTCAGCTGCTTTTAGAGAACTAGTAAAAATTTGCTCACTCTAACACCAATATCTTTCTGAATTTTTACGATATTTGACTAGATTTTTTTTAATAAGTTGCTCCATAGAGTTGACTATCAAATTATGTAAAATGATCTTTGTTATTGTTCGCGCATGCACAGATAAAAATTATTTCATACAACTGTTCATATTTCCTAAAATATTTAATATATTTATATTCCAATTGCACTATATTGTTTCTACTATATTTTGTCAATTTTTCTGAAACCTGCGTTAAATTTGGTTGAAAACACTGCATGTTATAAGCAAAAGACATGCATGAATTTTTTAATTTTTTTAAATAAATCGCTATATCTCTATTAATATACATGCTATTCTTACACAAAAGAATACACATATTGCACAATGTCTGTTTATTTATATTCGGTAGCGACAGATCATTTCGTGCATTTTATTTTACAGGGTGATGACAAGTATTATTTTTTTCGTTGATTTTTTGTTGGCCCCCTAATTGCCCCCCCCCCCTTATCAAATTGACATTGCTAAATATGAGGTCATACCTGTTCTTTTCAATCCTGAAATTCCAGAAGAATCTGTCAAGTATATTTCTAAATATTCGACAAAATGTCTAAAATTGAAAGTTGCCGGTCATTAATGGCAATATAGCGTATGTCCATCCATAAATAACACTACAGGTTTTTCTATGCAATGCTTATTTAAATATGGCTCAAAAATTTGAACCTTTGAAGTATAAATTATTTTAGATATTAATTTCTTTTAATAATCATGTCTGATAGCTTCGTGAAGTTGCATTATCGCTGCTCCAGAAGTGGGCCACTTGTGCACCAGTAGTGGGCCCCTGGCCCACTACTTAAAATCACCCCTTAAAATCAATATAATTTTCAATTTTTAAGTTTTCAGCTAATCTAACGAATTATTTACAATGTAATCGAGTATATCAACAGCACTTTAATTCAAAATAAAACATATTAAAGAAACAACGCTTTAGATAAAACCTTATCTCTTAATGAAATCACTAAGAATTTGCCAAAAAATCTGAGTTTGAAGACATTCCAGAAGATAAACAAATATATCTACAGGAAAATAACAATTATTCCAAACTGTTTATGGAAAGTTAACATTTAAGGACTTTAACTAATCAGATTTCTTTCAGTCGTGTTTCTGAAATGGATTGTGAGCTTGTTTTTAAACTTTGAAAGTTAGTGGCCCGCTACAGGTACGTGGCCCACTACCGGTGCATTTACCCTAAATTTCCTCCATGGGATTAGCTTTAGCGAGCGAGTCTTTTTCATGTGACTGAAGTAGCCTCTTAGTATCACTCACTGCTGATTTGAATTGCAACAAAATATGCTTATTTAATCAATATGTTTATAATAACTTTAAAAATTATTAGATTGCCTTTCAAGAGGGAAAAAATAACAGAAAAACAACATATACACTAATAAGAAATATATCATCTGTGTATGCTGATTTCACGGCAACGGAAAGTATTTGCTAAATGTTTGTAAATTAGCCGAAATTTTCGGTAAAACACTCAAAAGAAATCTTTCTTTAAAGTTTGAGAGACACATTTCTCAGTTTTAAACTAGTGTAATCCCATTTAATAATGAAACTGTACTGTAGTTATCTTTTAGTTTACTATATAACACAAATGTTTAATATTTATGAAAGAAACTAATTCTTTAAGAATTACCTTATAAATTACAGAAAATAAGATATAGAAAATTTAAATAAAAATATATTTATTCGCCGCATATATCTATTCATTTTTAATGACACTAGCCAACTATTATTATTTTCTTTCTCTCCCCCCCCTCCCCCCCCCCCCCCTTTGCCGAGTGCGGATGACATCTTTCTTTTGAGAATAAGAGACTTTTTGCTTTTGACGTTTACGCAATTAAAAAAATTCTATCGGGCATTACACTTCACAAGTGGGAAAGAAAAAAAAAATTATAGATCTCAGGGCTTGAATTTCAGGGCGGGATTCGCGTCCAAAATTTTGAAATCCTGCCCAAAATAACATCGTGGGCGGGAGTCTCCCGTCCAAAAAATCTCACAATTTTCCTGAAAATCTTACATTTTGAAATTATGATCAATTCCCGCGAACGCCTACCCTAGCAAATTTCCCGATATTTTCACACGACCGATAGACAAATTTCATTATTTTTTTCTCGAGATCGGTTGAGAAGTGTCCGTGATCGATTGGCGAATTCAGGGGTGATTCTGTCACGAATTTTCGGAAAATTAAAGGCATTAGGTTCTGAAAATTGTGAAAAATCGGTCATCAGTTCAACAGAAAAATATCACGAATTTCGACAAATGATCGCCGAAAAAATCAATTTCGTCAATCGTTCGAGGAAAAAATCGCCAATTTCGTCGCAAAGGATTGTGAATAAAACACAAATTTTGTCAAAGGATCACGGAAAAACGTGGATTTCATCAGATCGCGGAAAAAAAAACTCGAAATTCATCAAAGGATCGCAAAAAAAAAATGCAAATTACGTCAAAGAATAGCAAAAAAATCATAAATTTCGGCAAAGGAACGTGGAAAAAATGTGAGTTTCGGCAAAGGATCGCGAAAAAAGAGAATTTCGTCAAAGGATCTCGGGAAAAGCTAATTTTGTCAGAGGATCGCGGAATAAACATGAATTTAGTGTTTAGTCAGACGGCCGCTGAAAAAAACCGTGAATTTCATCACAGAATCGCGATAAAAACGCGAATCTCATCAAAGAATCGCGATAAAAACGTGAATCTCATCAAAGAATAGCGAAAAAACACGAATTTTGTCAAAGGATCGCGATAAAAACGTGCGTTTGTCAAAAGATTGCGGGAAAATGCAAATTTCGACAAAGGGTCGCGGAAAAACGGCAAATTTCGACAAAAGATCGCGAAAACGGCAAATTTCGTCAAAAGATCGCGAAATAATGGCAAATTTCGTCAAAAGATCGCAAATTTCGCCAAAGAAGCACAAAAAACACATAGATTGGGAGTGATTCCTCCCCCCCTTCATACCCTCTGTTGTAACCTTTCAGAAAATTTGCTGTTAGTTTCAGAAATTTTTTATTTTACTCAGAATCACCCCTACTTTCTTACTTTTTTAAATAAGAAAACATTATACATCATTATTCTGAGTTGTTGATTTAAATTGCTTCAATGGTATTTTGTCATGCCTGTATTAATACAGACATGACAAAGTAATTAATGTAAATCTTTAAAAAGCACGTAAAATAACAGTGGGTTTTAGATATTTTTTCTCCCTCCCAAATAGCTAAACTCCCCTCTATTTATAAATGTTGGTAGGGAGACTCCCCTCCTATGAAAAATTGAATTTCAAGCCCTGGATCTGTTTTAATTCCAAATCAATAATGCTTTTAAAAATATTTATCTTTATGATTAGATTAGATGCCTAGTAAAACAAATTGTCTGAAATCAGCATCTGTTTACATCATTTCAGGAGTGCGCATTTAAACTTTCTTCTATGCCTGTGCTCCCGAAAGGAAAATTGTAGTTTACTATTCTACAAGTTGCTTACAGCTAATAGCCAAAGGCGAAATTTCACACGTTTCCCTTTTAGACTCCCCGTTGAGTAAATCCATGTCGTTTGTCCCCCTTTTTCCTAAGAGAGCGGTTCTTGGCTAAGACGGGATTTTCAGCCTTTCTGACTGTTTTAAAGAAAAGTTTTTCAAATTTTTATTAATGCAGCATAGATTTTAAAAAAGTTTAAGCAAAATAAAAAGCATTTTTGGAAAGCAAAATAATCAAACTATGCATGCCCTTTTACCAAATTTTAAATGTCGAACAGATTATTCGCGATAAGACACTAAAGACGAACCTTTAAAGAACCTAAAGTAATGCATCTAGAACGCCTTAAAATTAAAAAAAAAAATTAAATAAAATTTGAAAATGGCGTGCATAGTTTAAGAGTACAGCTTTTGAAAGCTACAAAAATACCAAATTCGCGCAAAATATATAACACAAAAATATATAAAAGTTATAAATTTCTCCCATTCAAATAACATTAGCCGCTCTATCTCGGAGCGTTACTGAAGTAGCCTCGTAAGGTCGTCATGAGGAAAGCATCAATCGCTTATTATTTTTCTTATTTTAAATCAAGTTAAAAATAAACACATTCATCAAAAACTGGAAATGTTCTATTATTATATAATGTTCTATAATATTAAAACTGTTCTAAATCATTACAATAGTTTTAAATTTGCGATCGCTTACGAAAGTTTTAAATCTGGATCGTTTTTGTCAACCGACAATTGGAAATATTAAAAATCAGCTTTAGCGGCAAATATTTTTGATGTATCAAAAAGGCAAAGTATAACTTAAAATAAAAATTCATTTTTTATATCTGTGTGAGATTTCATTAAAAAAAGCCCTTTTAAAAATCAAGTATACTATATGGTGACTTGTATGCATTTCACTTACTTATATCTAAAAGTAATAAAAACATTTTCATTATCTGCAGATCTTATTGTGCGTTTGTGTGCTCAGATAGGACAAAAAATCTAAAAATATTATTTCTGAGGATTTTTTTTTATTTTTAATCTTAAGAATTCTGGTATATCTAATAATCTCACGGTAACGCCAAGTTTTTTTTTTTTTCTTCTGATAACATGGCCGTAACTAGGGTTTTTTTTTTCAACGTTTATTTAATCTGAACATAATAATAATAATCAATTAATGCATCAGATATATGAGATAAAAATATTTATTAATTTTTTAACAAAGAAGATTGTCACCAATTGATTATCAATTATCAGAAAATCAAAACATTTTCTGACTTTTGAAATGAAACATATAAAATACAAGCATTTTAATTATAAAATTTTTGTGCATTACATAAAAGCAGTATGTTTGTAGAGTGAAAGGAATTATTATATTAAATTTTGCTGTTAACTGTTTTTAGAATTTTAGACAATTTTTCCAGTTTGCGAGCAATAAATTGATAAGAAACTGTTTTTCTTTTAATAACTTAATGGTTTTAGAAGTGTTAAACATTTGTAATTAGCGGTCAACTCGGATGTTTTTGAGTGGAAAATCTCTTCTGTGGATATTGTCCAAAAAAGGAGTACTTTTGACGATCAGTTTATTGTGTTTTTCGATCAACATCTAGCTTCCACTTTACTTGTCGTTGCTGACATATATCGTAACTAGTGTTGTCTGGTTTCAGGTATTCCGCGTAAATGAGTGCTCCAAATGCTTTGGACATCAGTATTTTAAAGTAATTTTCTTTGCCATACACTGTCAGAAAAATTCTTCTTTATACATTAAATTATTCGTCATTTTTAAAGAAATAATACCCCTAGAAAACATGCTTTTTCCGTTAATTCTTCCCTGAAGTCTGAAAAAGAAGGGAAAATTCAATTTCCTTGCACACATGCATATTGGCTGTATTAATACCAAAGTTTGAATTTATTTTTAAAATGAAAAACCGAAAATTCAATAAATTAAAAATTCCAGTTTATTTAAAAACAAACAAACAAAAGTAATGCTTTCGACTTTAATAAAGTAGCAATTTCCTCATTAATTTAAACTTATTCGCAATTTATCTTTTGGAGTATTAAATGAAAATATTCACATGTAAAATATATTCTAAACGAACACATTTAAAAAATAAGTAGTTCAATCACGTTAAAAAAATCGATTTTAATAATAATTAAAAAAAAGCAATTAATGCTTATCGAATTTAATTAAAAATATAATATTCATATTTTACATCTAATAATCAAATTATGTCTAATATGTAATAATTTTTATCCTCTATTGTTCTATGTTAAAGCACCAACCAATATTTAATAACGACGAAATGCTCGTGCAATAAAGTTTAAATTTCCGAGCTTTCTGAACAAAAAATTTAACAAGCTTTACCAAATCTCCCTTTGAAGAAAACCCATATCTTCATTTTAAAATCGCCCTCTTCCAAATGCTCGCTGACTGAGTGGTGAAGGAAGATGCTCGATTCGAAACGCGCGGTCCCGGGTTGAAAGCCAAGGGGATCCAGGAAAGAACGACAGATGCATTTTTAAAAACTCCCTTTTTCAGATTGGGGAAATTTTCTGTGCTAGAACGGGAAAAAAGGAACGGAAACGTTTTCAATTCTCGGATGTATCCCAGTAGCAGTGCTGCCAGGAATATCTCCATGAATTGAAGAAGTATTTCTGAGAGTGTATCTAATGGCAGAATTATCTGCGATTAAAGATGGTGAAATAAGCTGTAAGAAATTAGTGGTGTCCAGAGCATTTGGAGCCCCGATTTACGCGGGACTAACAAAAAAGTCTAACTCTTTAAAATGTTATTTACTGACATAACAAAATCAATAAATCTGTGATTATTTGGGACTAATTTCATATAAAATACATTCATATCTACTGTGATCATAAGATCCTTATCAAAATTGGTAGATGATAAAGCAAGTAGTGCATAGAAATGCATTCTGTGTTCACTAATGTTAGATAATAACAAAAGTGTACTGTACAATATATATCGGTATCATGCTGATCGATGGAAAAGCGCTTTTAAGTTATTTGGATTGAAGTACAAACAGATTTTTACCACAGGAAACAGCGAATACTTACATGCATAAATATATAGACTAATTTTTTTAATTACACATTGTAAATCAAACGTCTTTATACTTATTGATTGCAATTTATAATTTTTTTTTTAACCCTCTAAGCATCTTGAGGGCTTACCTGCATTTTCATAAAAAGGCTTATAAAAATAATTTTAATTAAAAATTGCTTTCCCTGTTTGTTTCTAAAATACACTTCATGCAACTTTATTTGATAGACATCTTGAAATACAATTCTGTTGAAAATATTTTTGTCTACAACAGATTAAAGTTGTTTTTAGGAAAATGAAAAATATGCCCAAACCGCTCAAAGGTATAAAATATTTCTTAATTTATTACCTGACTGTTTCACGCATATCTGTGTATGTGGATTTCTTTATACCCTCGAAACATCCCAACGGCTGGATGGATTTTAGGTAGATTTCGTATGAAATACTACCTATTGGGATCGTTCCTATGTTGGAATTTCTGAAAAATTTTTGCAGATCTACACCGATCATGACCCCTAGAACCCAAAACCACGCTCAGTAAAAAACTTTATATATCTATCTATCTATATATATCACTTTCTTCTGGACACGATAACTTCCGTAATTCTGCACCAATCTCTTCCAAACTGATAGATAAAATCAAAGGGCATAAAATCTCGGTCAAGTTCGTTAATGGGCAAAATCGGACCAAGGGGATGGAAATAGGGAGGGGTTTTGTGAAAACCGAAAACCCCCCATAACTTCTTAATTTTTGTACATATCAAATCAGTTTAAAGTTTTTATTACTTCAAAAAATAGGGCCAAAATTTTATGTATCACAGATTTTTGATAAAGTTAAAAATGGGCTCAAGGGGCGCAAAAAATAGGGTTTTTGGGAGAAAAAAATTCATAATTTCATCAATTCTCAAGATATCAATTTCAATTAATTTTATTATAAATCTCCTTAATATTATCTACAACTTTTACATTCACAAGTTTTTGATAGGACCAATTTGTACCGCAAAAAAAAATTAAAAACGAAAACAAAAAGGGGGTTTGAAGAAGTAAAAAATCCATAACTCCGTCAATTCAAAAGATATAAAATCCCCATGAATTTATCATATATCTTCTTAATATTGTCTAACATCTATATAGACAAGTTTTGGATTGGACCAATTCTTACAGCAAAAACAAATTAAAAATACATAGCGGTTGAAGAAAAAAATCATCTAAATAAAGGTGTATTCAAATCCAAACTGTGTATTTTCTGACTCATTTTACAATTCATTTTTGCTCTCAAAGGCTTCCAATTGGTACGTTTTCTTACTCAGAAACTATATAATGTACCGTAAAGGTCGATTTTTTGATAGAGGCAGAATATATTTTTTAAAATGCTGTTAAAATGGGCATTTTGAACCGAATTTCCCGAAGCGGATTGTGTTGGAAAAATCATTGCATTAAAGATGCACTCAAATCCAAACTGCTTATTTTATGACTTATTTTTAAATTCATTTTTGCTCTCAAACGCATTTAATTGGTAGATTCGCTTATTCAGAAACTATATAATGTACCGCAATGATAGATTTTTTGATAGAGGCAGAATATATTTCAAAAAATCATGTCAAAGTGGGCATTTTGAATGGAATTTCCCGAAGCAATTGTGTTATCACTTTCTTCTGGACACGATAACTTCCGCAATTCTGCACAAATCTCTTCCAAACTGATACATAAAATCAAGGGATATAAAATCTCGGTCAAGTTCGTTAATGGGCAAAAGCGGACAAAGGGGATGGAAATAGGAAGGGGTTTTGTGAAAACCGAAAAACCCCCATAACTTCTTAATTTTTGTACATATCAAATCAGTTTAAAGTTTTTATTACTTCTAAAAATAGCGCCAAAAATTCATGCATCACAGATTTTTGATAAAATTTAAAATAGGCTCAAGGGGCGCAAAAAATAGGGTTTTTGGGAGAAAAAAATTTCCTTACTTCGTCAATTCTCAAGATATCAAATCCAATAATTTTATTATACATCTCCTTCATACAGGGGTGATTGTGGTCCGGGGGTAGCCCGGATTTCCGGGTTTTTCGATCGATCCTTCCGGGTTTATGAGATCATTACATTTGGTGGAAAAAACGAATTAAAACCCCTGAAAATATAACTGAAACTGTGATGTAAAAAAGTCATAAAAGATCGCAGGAAAACCGCAATTATCGTTAAAAGATCGCGGGAAGAACGTGATATCCGTTAAAAGATCGCGTGGAAATAAGCGATTTTAGTCAAAGGATCGCGAGGAAAACGTGGTTTTCGTCAAAGGATCGCGGGAAAAACGCATAATTATCCCAGCAACGCGGAAAAAAGGCGTTTTTTGTCAAAGGATCGCGAAGTAAAAAAGCTATTTTCATCAAATGATCGCGAGTGAGACTTGATTTCCATCAAAGGGTCGCGCAAAAAACTCGTTTTTTGTCAAAGAATCGCAAGAATAAAAGCGATTTCCGTCAAATTATTGCGAGAGAGATGCGATTTCTGTCAAAAGATCACGGTAAAAACGGCAGTTTTCGCCAAAGATCGCAAAAAAGGCAATTTTTACCAAAAGATTATGAAAAAAAGACAATTTTTATAAGAAAAAAGATCGCGAAAAAACGGCAATATTCGTCAAAAGATCGCGAAAAAACGGCAATATTCGTCAAAAGGTCGCGAAAAAACGGCAATATTCGTCAAAAGATCGCGGAAAAACGGCAATATGCGTCAAAAGGTTGCGAAAAAACGGCAATATTCGTCAAAAGGTCGCGAAAAACAGCAATATTTGTCAAAAGGTCGCGAAAAACAGCAATATTCGTCAAAAGGTCGCGAAAAACAGCAATATTCGTCAAAAGGTCGCGAAAAACGGCAATATTCGTCAAAAGGTCGCGAAAAAACGGCAATATTTGTCAAAAGGTCGCGAAAAACGGCAATATTCGTCAAAAGGTCGCGAAAAAACGCAATATTCATCAAAAGGTCGCGAAAAAACGGCAATATTCATCAAAAGGTCGCGAAAATACGGCAATATTCGTCAAAAGGTCGAGAAAAAACGGAAATATTCGTCAAAAGGTCGAGAAAAAACGGAAATATTCGTCAAAAGGTCGCGAAAAAACGGCGATATTCGCCAAAAGATCGCGAAAAAACGGCGATTTTCGTCAAAAGATCGCTAAAAAACGGAGATTTTCGTCAAAAGATCACGAATTTTATTGCCTTGCTGTTATAGCATCAGTTGATGTTAGTATATTTTGCAGCGATAATTTTCAGGGTTTTTCACTTTGTATTAATTAATTTTCAGGGTTTTTCACTCTAAGTCACAATCACCCCTGTTCATATTATCTACAACTTTTATACTCACAAGTTTTTGATAGGACCAATTCGTACTGCAAAAAAATTTAAAAACAAAAACAAAAAAGGGGGGTTGAAGAAGAAAAATTTTCATAACTCCGTCAATTCATAAGATATAAAATCTCCATGAATTTATCATATATCTTCTTTATATTGTGTTCAACATTTATATAGGCAAGTTTTTGATAGGGCCAATTCTTAAAGCAAAAACAAATTAAAAACACATAGCGGTTGAAGAAAAAAATCATCTTATTAAGGGTGCATTCAAATCCAAACTGCCTATTTTCTTACTCATTTTTAAATTCATTTTTGCTCTCAAACGCATCCAATTGCTAGATTCTCTTATTCAGAAACTATGTAATGTACAGTAATGATCGATTTTTTGATAGAGGCAGAATATATTTCAAAAAATGTTGTCAAAGTGGGCATTTTGAACAGAATTTCCCAAAGCGATTGTGTTAGGAACGAAAAATATTGCCCTACTGAGAAAAATAATTGTTTATTAATCAAGTTTTAATTAATTGAAAGAAAAATAAAAACACGGGTCACTTTAAAATCTTTTCAAAAATCACGTCAGCATGTTTCATATTTTTTTTTTTTTTTTTTTATTAAAAATGATTCCGAAAATGTGCCAGAAAATTTCGAGTTGTTGAGTATGGAAAAATATTTTTTTTAATATTGCCTTAACATGATTCTGATAAAACCAGCTATTTTATAAAAAGGAAATAAAAACTCGTCAAAAGTAGACAGATAAAACTGTTAAAGTGGATTTATATCTAATAATGATTTAGATTTTGTTGGTGAAATTAGTATACTTAACTTCGAAATCTACCTCTGCCTGTAGGCCGGGCCGGCAGGGATTTTTAATGAATGAGGTCTCTATCAATTCGTCTTAACGGCCCGATGGTTATAGGCTGTTTTGTTTTTATGAATTCAAAATGGCGGCCGTAAAATACAAAATGGCGGTAGAGACAAAAAAAAAAATTATGCACCCTATTGAGTGGCATATCATTAGATAGGTCTTTCAAAATGAAGATGATGTTTTATTGGCTATTTTACAGTCAGAAGCTTCGTTAAAATATACAACCTGGAAGTTGTGTATGTATTGTGGATCTCTAGCTTTACTGCAACTCTAACCATTATAGACATCTATAGACCTCATCAAAACAGTGTTTATAGATAGGAACTAACAATTGAACACAACTTAAAAGTCATCAATACAAGTAAATAAAAAAAAAATAGGTGAGTAATGTAAACAAGTAATATAAAAAAAATATTTTAAGTCAATTCCTACTTAGGTCAATAAGAGAATTTTTTTTCTCCCTTTCTTCTTTTCACTTGAGTAGCGCTTAAAATGCCTTGATCAAGAAGGGGGCTCTCTCGGTCTTAAAATACCTTGATTAAGAAGAGAGCTCTCTCGGTTATTGAAAATTAATTAATTAATTAAATTTAATTAATGAATTAATATTTGAAAAAAACTGGATTGACATCCAGTGACATCCACTACAAGTTAGTTAGAAAAAAAATATTTGAGCTTGATTGGATAAATAATAAGTATTTTATTAACGATTGAAAATTTGAACAAGATATATATAGCGGGAGTGTGAGCCAATAGTAGGAATTGAAAAAAAAATTGTTTCACATTGATGAGAAATAATTAATTAGTTCGCTTTTAACACAGTCGGGTTTTTTGATTTTTTTAAATTTAATTGTTTATTTCTGAGTAATGTTTCGGCCAAGTGGTATGAACTCTGCAAATACAGAATTTAAAAAAAAGAAAAGAAAAGAAAAGAAAAAGAAAAACTTTGTGCACACATAAGTACACTCACGTATTAAAGTATAAATTTTAAAAATGTAAACAATGATTAAAGAGATGACCTGTGATATGCAAACAGTGCAGATTAATTTTCTTCTTGAGAGTAAATAAATCTCTAGTTTATCAATGTACTTTGTTGACTATTTACTGACATAATTTCAGTAAATCTGTGATTATTTGGTACTAATTTCATATAAAATACATTCATATATACTACGATCATAAAATATTTATTGGAATCGGTAGATGATAAAGCATGTAGTGCATACATGCATAAATACACTAAATTTTTTTATTACACAATGCAAATCAAATGTCTTTATACTTATTGATTGGAATATTTAAAAGAAATATATATTTTTTTAAATTTTTCTTAATTTCAGTATGTTTTTAATTTATTTCTGAGTAATATTGTACTGAGTACTGTTTTAGCCAGGTGTTGTGAACTATGCAAATACAGAATAATAATACGTAAAAAAAAACAAAAAAAAACATTTGTGCATGCATAAGTGCACTCGCATATTAATGTATTAAATTCAAAAAATGTATACAATCAGTCAAGAAACAGTACAAAGTCTCTTAATTTTTAATCTGCATTACAACAAGTCTTTAGATTAATTATGTTAACATACTTATCATAAAGTACTTTTTTAAATACACAACTTGATTAAAAATTTTTGCATTACAGTTTAATTGCTTTAAACCTACAAACTGGTTAATTTATTTAATAGAAAACTTAACAATTGCTGAATATTGATCACCATCTTTCTGGGAAAAAAATAGTGTAACCAGTTTTGTGCTTCACACACTAATTGAAGGAATCATGTAAAAAAATTTACACTAACTGAAAGATATCTGCATTAGAGTCCTGCATCGGTCAGGTTACTTGCTTTTACCCGAACCGACTCGCTGTTCAGGTTGGATCAGTGGTAGATTTTTTGTTGCAGGCCGGATTCACTTTCATTGTTTTGGTTTGGGTTTTGACTCTAGCGGGTCGACCCGAATTTCAAATGATATCCAAAGTATTTTTTCAGGTTAAAGATCTATGTACAATAAGACCTCTATAATGGCTTTTCTCCCGAAAGGCAGGCATTTCTATTTAGCAAACACTTTTTAATTGGTAAACTTTATATATTTGAATAGCAGGCACCTCTCAATCTGAACACATATAACATGTGTATGTGTGCATAAACTATCAAAAATATGATTTTCAAAAATAAGATGTGTTTTGTGTGTATCAAAAACAAAATATTGATATTTTTCATATTCCGAAAATTATTTTTGCTGGTTTGGGTCGTGTTGACTTAAAATCAGACATGGTACAGGCTCAGCAAAAAAAAAAAAAAGGCTGAACTTGCACAGCTTCATGGACTTTTGACGAAATTTGCATTTTTCTGCAAGATTTTGAGGAAATTTGCATTTATTCTGCGATTCTTTGACAAAATTAGTGTTTTTCCGTGACCATTTGACGAAAATCGCACTTTTTCTGCAGTCCTTTTAATAAAATTCACATTTACTCTGCAATGCTGTAACGAAATTCACATTTTATTCCATGATCTTTCGACGAAATTGGTGTATTTTCCATGACACTTTGACAAAATTCATAATTTTACACAATCCTTTGATAAAAATTGCATCTTTGAAGAAAATCATGTCTTTTTCGTGATCCTTTAACAAAAATTGCATGTTTTCCGCGACCCTTAAACAAAATTCGAATTGTTGTTTCGCGATTCTTTGACGTAATTCGCGTTTTTTCCCACAATCTTTCGACGAAATTCGTATATTTTACACGTTCCTTTGACGAAATTCATATATTTTACACGATCGAGTGTCTTTTTCGTGATCCTTTAACAAAAATTGCATTTTTTCCATAATCCTTTGACAGTATTTTTTCCTGCGATCCTTTGATGGAGATCTAATTTTTTCCCGCGATCCTTTAAAGAAAATCACACTTTTTTTCACGAACCTTTGATTTTAATCTCGTTTTTTCCGTGCCCCTTTGACAATTTTTGCATTTTTTTTTTTGAGATCCTTTGAAAAATTTGCGTTTTTCCTGTAATCCTTTGAAGAAATTTGCTAAATTTGGCACGGTTGGTACTCGCGTTTTTCTTGTATTTCTTCCGTTATCTCCCCCCCACCCCCCCAAAAAAAAGTCAACAAATTTTAATGCATATTTGCATAGATCCAAGGGATAATAAAATACAGTGCAAAAAAAAGCGCAATTCCACGGAAAAGTGACATGTCTGTAAAATGGATTTTGCAGGTTCAAGTCGGGTTCTCTGTATTATATAGTTCTGCCTTAATGGAATGAAAAAAATAAAGAAAAAATAATGGAAACAGAATCCTTAGCAAACAGGAATCTGTTAATGCATGAATTTTGTCTATGATTAGATTATAAATCTATGTAGAGAAATTTCTAAATCTCTCTTGTGAATGGGAAAAAAATCGAAAAAGTCCCCAGTCGGTTACAGGAAATTCTTCAGTTGGTCATGCAAAATAAAAAAATTTTTTTTTTTTTAAATCGCAAAATTTGTCCATCCATCGCTTAAAAAATCACAAAATTCATCAATCAGTCGCAGAGGAAAAAGAAAAATCGACAGTTGTTTGTGAGGGAAAAATCATGAAATTTGTCGCATAAAAAAACCTTACAAAAATTACCCAATCAGTAGAAGAAAAAGAAAAGTACTGGAAAATTCATCAATTGTGGGGGAAAAGTTGCAACATACTTCCTTCATTCTTCAGAAAGAATCGTGAAGATTGACAGGTGATCATCGGAACAAACTAAAAATCCTTTAATCAGTTGCTTTAAAATATTGTGAAGTTCATCTGTGAACTGTCAAAAATTCTTCAAACAGTCATTGCAAAAAATCGCAAAATCTTTCGATTGGTCGTTCTGGTTGATTAGGAAATCTTGTCATTTCATCTTGTGACTCACTGGCAAAATTCACAATATTTTTCTCATCATTTGAAGAAATCTCAGAAAATAATTTTGCAAAATCGCACAAAAGAATAAAAATCCCTTTCTTGGGAGGGGGGGGGGGGGGATCGGAAAGAGTCACATGTAGAGAAAAATTTAATGAGGGGGAACACACAGCATTTTTTATTATGCAGCATTTTCGTATTTTGTGAAAGATTCATGAAATCCTGCATGGTATTGCATATCTTGGCCCTCAACAAAATTGTGATCTCCACCCCCCCCCCCCCCCCCCCCCTCTCCCCATACACACACACCCACATAAAAAAAAATAAAATCTCTTGAAATGGCATCCCTGCAAATAAGGATGGGAATTTCAGGTGTAAATATTCACAAGTTCATGATTAATATCCATATGAGGTTTTTAAGGTTAAGAAAAAATTATTTTTTTGTCTGATTGTTTGGACTATTGATAGATTAATAATAATTTTTAAAAATCATGCCGTACTGGACACCCACTGATATACTTAATTGCATGTGAATGTATTTTGTTTTTTGACAAAAGCTTTTTAAAGTAGGATTACACTCATTTAAGTATTTTGAAATTTATTCACTCTGATTTATTATTAGGGAGTATTCACAAACTTTTCTTTATTTAGTAATTGTAACGGTCTTTATATTCTTAAACATAAACTATTTAGAAAGCTATCGGTATGTATGATACGATAGGTCACAGGGAACGTTATTTTGGTGATTTTTAACACAAATATGGAGATCCCAAAATAAACAATTCAATTAATTTGTAATTCTGGCACTGAATTTTAAACTTACTTTAATGTAAGCATTCAAATCCATTTGTTTGTCAACAGAAAAATTGTAGTCTTTTCTAGCTAAATAGTTTTAAATTGTTTAGTACCTTTTTTCGCGAAAAACTAAATCTCAGAATTAAAAAAACTTTATTTGTTTAAGTATTTAATTTTTCAGTCTCTGAGTTTCCAAGTGTATCATGCTTAACATCCTGTATAGTAATTTTTTTCCAGTTGCATTTTCTAAAGAGCCAAGAATATTTTTAGTTAATCGACATAACCAAAAACAAATGCTTACAGGAAATTGTTTCAGTGGCACTTTTTAGAGAGCCAAAATTGTTTTCGGTTAATTAATATAGAACCAATAGAAAAGTTATCAGAACATAGAAATATGTTTAACCTAGAAATATGTGCTATGAAGCTATAGGGTGCTGTCAAAATAGTTACTGGTGGGTATTAAAACATTTCCAGCGTATAAAGTGATAAACTGGCTAAAAGCTATAAAACGACTATAGAAAGAATAGATAATTGCATCACCAACTAACAATAACAGAAAAAATAAATGAATTGTTTTCAATGATACCAACACGAATATACATGTAAAGAGATATTTCAATAGAAAATGAACAGTTCGTAGTACAATAACATTACATTCAAATCTTAGCTTTGACGCAGGGGTGTAAAAATCTAGGCGCCAGCGGGTAGTCTCTCACCACTAAATTTTATTCGTTATTTTTCGTCTAATATTTCGTCTAATTTTTTGTAAGAATGCTAATAAATTTTAAGTGAAGAAAACTAATAAAAATTAGTGGTGGGATAGTGTTCACTCTAGGAAAAAAAAGGGCAGGGTGCTAGCCACAAAAAGGGCACAGTTGAAGCTGAAAGAGGGCACTTTTTTCAGCGAAAAAGGGCATTGTTTTTTCAGAAAATGTAGGGCCGAAACTAGCCTTTTTTTGCACCCGGGGCAAACATGGATTTTGGTGCCCCCCCATCCCCTCCTCCGCAAAGTATATTTGGCTGAATCCATATCAACTCAGGCAGGGGGGTTACCTTCATAGTCTCAGAAGTTTTTGAATTGAACATATGTTAAAATTTAAGAAAAAATAAGATACTTGTATATTTTCATTTTGCCCAAAAAAATTCCTGGCCCGAGATACAGGCTGCCAAAGATGACATCCCCGGCATCCTTTCTCATTCGCGATTTTCGATAAAAATTTTAAAGTGCTTTATCTCTAGAACGGTGCAAGATATTTTGTTGCGGTTTATTTTATTTTAAAGATAATATTATTCTGTTTAAAATGATATACCCAATTTTGAAAAATGTATTCAACTTTTCTTGTGGCAACCTTTTGAAAAAAAAATTTTTTTTCAAAAAAAAATTTTTTTTTCGAAAATGCCAATCCGAAAAATTTTGATTTTTTTTGCTGTTGATCAATACCATTGGGAACTATCTTCACTGTAAAGGAGAACTTCCACTTTTGAGTTTAACAAATTTTAGAAACATTTAAAAAATTCAGAGAATTTTACAGGAACTGTATATATACAGTTCCAGTAAAAGTCACTGAATTTTTGCTTATTTGTATCATATTTGTAAGGATAAGCCTACTATATATCCTAAACAAGTTAGAAATTGCCATATGAAATGTGGCAAATCAGGTGCGTGGATAGTATTAACTAGTTTTATAAATATTCAGATCTTGGTGCAATAAGTGTTACACTCTTGGGCAAAAAGGGCATGAATACAAAATTTATTATGATTCTACATATTAAATTCAGTAATACGGAAGTAATATGAATTCCTCTTAAAAGGGCTTAATCGCCATGGCAACCTAGAATCATTACCTATCATGGTGTATCATTGAATCAATTATGTATTATAGGATTTTTAAATAGAATGAAGGAAACTTTTATTAATGTCTTTTATGTTTTAATTTGATTTTCATAGCATTTGAAGTGATAATACTTTATTTTCAATACCGAACATAGTAAAACAATCTTAATAACATATATCAATTACACAGCAATACAAATTATATTAATACAAGTTAGAGTTCAGACAGATGGGCAGACAAATCGAATCCATAAAGACTTTTAACTATGTTGGAAATTGTTAAAAACACATAAATAGGTCGTAATTTGACTTTTAGAAATTTATGTCAATAAACGGAAGCATACTTGAATACTTTCATACAACCCTGTATTTTACCTACTATCTTTATATACATGCCACTATTTAGCTAATATTTAATTAAGATTAAAACATCCTTAAAACCAGTGAAATCACGCTTCCAGAGATTATCATCCATAGATGGCCATGTATCTAATTCTTTGCGTGGACCTGTATATCATTTTATCTATATTCTTCAAACATATCTTAGTATACTAAATGTAGTTCAGTGTAAAAATGCATAACTCATTTAAAAATCACCTTTAAGCTACTTTCATTCATACTCAGTAAACCCTTAAAATTTCTTTTGTGTAGCCCTGTATATGATCTACAGCAATTATGCACACAACGTAATATGGAAAAATTTAGTTAAACTTAAAAACTCAAACACAACTAAAAATGCACTTCCAGCAATACCCTTACGATTTCTCTTGTGTAGCCCTGTATATGATCTACAGCCTTTATACACACAACGTAATATGGAAATATTTAATTAAACTTAAAAACTCATATCGCAACTAAAAATGCACCTCTAGCAATCATCGCTAATGTACAGTATTTCCAATAAGGTAAAGTATCCGAAATCTTTTGTGTGTCCCTGTAACCACTATGCACTTTCTATGACACGGGAAGTAATGTTTTGTAAACCTGCTGCAATAAAGTATGTATCACTTCAAATGCTATGAAAATCAAATTAAAACATAAAAGACATTAATAAAAGTTTTCTTCATTCTATTTAAAAATCCTATAATACATAATTGATTCAATGATGTACCATGATATGCAATGTTTCTACGTTGCCATGGCGATTAAGTCCTTTTAAGATGGATTCATATTACTTCCGTATTACTGAATTTAATATATGGAATTATAGTAAATTTTGTATTCATGCCTTTTTGCCCAAGAGTGTAACACTTATTGCACCAAGATCTGAATATTTATAAAACTAGTTAATACTATGCACGCACTTCATTTGCCACATTTGATATTGCAATTTCTAACTTGTTTAGGATATATAGTAGGCTTATCCTTACAAATGATACAAATAAGCAAAAATTCAGTGACTTTTACTGGAACTGTATATATACAGTTCCTGTAAAATTCTCTGAATTTTTTAAATGTTTCTAAAATTTGTTAAACTCAAAAGTGGAAGTTCTCCTTTACAGTGAAGATAGTTCCCAATGTTATTGATCAACAGCAAAAAAATCAAAATTTTTAAGATTGGCATTTTCAAAAAAAAAATTTTTTTTGAAAAAAAATTTTTTTTTTCAAAAGGTTGCCACAAGAAAAGTTGAATACATTTTTCAAAATTGGGTATATCATTTTAAACAGAAGAATATTATCTTTAAAATAAAAAAAACCGCAACAAAATATCTTGCACCGTTCTAGAGATAGAGCACTTTAAAATTTTTATCGAAAATGGCGAATTGGAAATGGTGCCCGGGATGCCATCTTTGGCGGCCTGTATCTCGGGCCAGGAATTTTTTTGGGCAAAACCAAAATATACAAGTATCTTATTTTTTATTGAATTTTAACATATGTTCAATTCAAAAACTTCTGAGACTATGAAGGTAAGATTTTTTCTTTGGCTGCCTGAATTGACATGGATCATACCATTTACAAAGAAAATTTTATTAATTTTCTAATAGCTAACATATTTTAAAATTTAAATTATGTAATCATAAAATATGTAATACTGAACTACTTTAATCTACTTTGTCAAATATTGATTCATTAAAATCTTGAAAACGGAATTGAAAAAATTCTGCTTTATACAGCATCCTTATGCCATATCCTTAGATTCTTCTGTGCTTTGGCATACCCCAGACAGGACGATTTTAACAAAATAGTGCTAAACATGGACATGAGAAAAATCAACAACTGGCGCCTGGGGTACATGCCTCCTCTGCCACCCCCTTCCCCCCCAGTTTCGACCCTGAGAAAATGTAGATCTTCGAAACTGATATAAGAATTATACATTATTACAAACTCATCATTGTTTATGCGCACATTTAGTAACAGATTATATATATATATTTTTTCTTAAATTGATATTTCAAAGATCTAGGTAAGTAATTTTGTTTCAAATAAAAAAACTAAAAAATTATTAGTCCCATAAACTAGCAGTTTTAAGGGTAAAGCCGAGATTTTAAGGGGTAGTAAAATTTAGATGGGTGACCAATTAATTATTATTACAATAAATCACCAAATATAACTTAAAGATCATAAGCTTTGTGAGCTGTGAAGGTGGGGGCAAAGAGACAAAAGCGATTTTTTTGGGGAGGGGAGGAGGTTGATTATATAATGAATTATTTATCGTTAGTAAAATTTTAACAATTAGGGCAGAAAAAATAAAAGCCTTTAAATTTCGTATGTTTGATAAGAAAGAGAAGCAGAATTTAGATGATTGGTTATTTATTGTCACAATGAAGTGACAGAGTTGCAAGTAAAAAAAATTAGAGTTTTAAATATTTTAACCTTCGAAGAAGGAGGGAGGCGGGGTAAGAAGAGGTAGATTAGATTGGATGATTGATTATTTATACTTTACATTTATTACAATACTTCATACTTAAAATTTACAATTAGAATAGAAAAAATTATAATATTCTAAGAGTTCAAATTCTTTTATAATAAAATAACAAACAAAACAGAAAGTAATAAAGTAAATAATTTTAAATATTTAACTGAACTGTGGGGCTGATTAACCCTTTATGCACCAATGGTACTTTAAAGTACCATTAAAATAACTTGTTGTAAAATTAATGTAATAAATCGATTAATAGTAATACCGCAGTAAGAAGTGGGGGGGGGGGGAGATTTTTCACTGGTCTACATACTGAATACATTATTAAAGTACGCTGAAATCATGCTGTAGTTTTAAGAATCTCATTTAAAAAAAATTAAATCCCATTTTATGAATGTTCTACCGATAAGTTTGGTTTGCACATCTTTTTTGTTGCATTGGAGGTTTTGACTAAATTCGCCTTTTTTCCGCGATCCTCCTAAATTCGCGTTTTTCCGCGATCCTTTGACGAAATTCGCGTTTTTCCGCGATCCTTTGACGAAATTCGCTATTTTTCGCGAACCTGTTAAGAAAATCGTGTTTTTTATGCGATACTTTGACGAAATGTGATCTTTTTTTCGAGATCCTTTGACAAAATTCGGCTTTATTTCGCGATTCTTTGACGAAATTCACAAATTTTTCGCGATCTTTTGTCGAAATACGCTATTTTTTTGCGGCCCTTTTACGAAAATCTCGTTTTTCTGCGATATTTTTATGAAATTTGCGCTTTTTTCGCGATCCTTCGACAAAAAGCGGCTTTTTTCCCGCGATTTTTTGACGAAATACTCTATTTTTTCGCGATCCTTTGACGAAATACGCTATTTTTTCGCGGCCCTTTTACGACAGTCGCGTTTTTTCCGCGATATTTTGATGAAATTTGTCCTTTTTTGCGATCCTTTGACGAAAATCGACATTTTTCCGCAATTTTTTGACGAAATTCGCTATTTTTTCGCGATCCTTTGACGAAATACGCTATTTTTTCGCGGCCCTTTTACGACAATCACGTTTTTTCCGCGATATTTTGATGAAATTTGTGCTTTTTTGCGATCCTTTGACGAAAATCGACATTTTTTCGCAATTTTTTGACGAAATTCGCTATTTTTTAGCGATCCTTTGACGAAATACGCTATTTTTTAAGCGGCCCTTTTACGAAAATCGCGTTTTTTCCGCGATATTTTGATGAAATTTGCGCTTTTTTTGCGATCCTTCGACAAAAATCGGCCTTTTTACCTGTGATTTTTTGATGAAATTCGCTATTTTTCGCGATTTTTTGATAAAATTCGCTATTTTTCGCGATTTTTTGATGAAATTCGCTATTTTTTTCGTGATTTTTTGATGAAATTCGCTATTTTTTCGCGATCCTTTGATGAAATTCGCTATTTTTTCGCGATCCTTTGACGAAATACGCTATTTTTTCGCGGCCCTTTTACGAGAATCGCGTTTTATCCGCAGTATTTTGATGAAATTTGCGCTTTTTTTTGCGATCCTT
This sequence comes from Maratus speciosus, assembly GCA_963932465.1. Taxonomy (NCBI): domain Eukaryota; kingdom Metazoa; phylum Arthropoda; class Arachnida; order Araneae; family Salticidae; genus Maratus; species Maratus speciosus. The sequence goes on from OZ010796.1 coordinate 349,373,214, forward strand.
TGACGAAAATCGGCTTTTTTTCCGTGATTTTTTGACGAAATTATGCATCCCATGGACACATAATATCTATTTTGTTACGTCCCGTTTCCGATTTTTCGCGTGATTTACACGCTATAGTGCGTCCGCGGCATCGCTTTAAGCGATCGCTGAGAACGACTCCGGGCACATTTGACTATTTTTGAAATATGAAGGGTGCAGTTTGCCGATTTAAAAAATGGCAGGGCGCGTTTTACCGATTTTAAAAGGGGCAGGGCGCTGCGCCCTTCAAAAATGGCCTAGCGGGAACACTAGTGGGAGACTGCCCGCTGGCGCCTAGATTTTTACACCCCTGCTTTGACGTTAATCGGGTTTTTTCTGCGATTAAATCTAAGTAACTAAATCAAAAGAAAAGTTAAAAATGGAATCACAGTGAATCGGAATAAACAAACAATAAATTAACAAAATAAAGATCTACTAGCAGGAATGACCGAGCTAAGCTCGGTCAAAATTAGCTTTGTGTTTATCTCTATATATTATTCCCACTAAATCATTCTTGCTGTTTTAGATACAATTAGCTTGACCCTGAGACATAGTGACCCAAAATGACGCACTAATCGAATTTTTTCGAACATGCGACCTAATACAATGCTCTGCTCGAGCCTGAAAACGATGGAATACAAAATTTAGTGAAAATCGTTAGTCATATTCTAGATAAATTAAGCTTGACCCACGTTGATTCAAAAAACCACTAACCGAAATTTATCGAATGTGTGAGCTATTTCAATGGTCTTTTTGTTCTGTGAAACGGTATAACAAAAAAAATTGTCAAAATTGTTTGAATATTTTTGAGATGGATGCCGTTAGCTTGACCCCGACCCATTATCACCAAAATGACCCACTAATAGAATTTTCTTGAGCATGCGACCCAGCCCACTGGTTTTATATTGTCCAGAAACGGTGTAGTACAAAGTTTTGTTAAAATCTTGTGAGCCGTTTTTTTAGATAAAGTTCGCTTGATCCTGATCCATTAGGACCCAAAGTGACCCATTGATTGAATTTTCTTGAACATGAGACCCTGCCCAATGGTTTTATCGTGCTCGGAAATGGTATTATACAAAATGCTTTGAAGCGCTTTTTAAACACAATTAGCTTGACCCTGACCCATTGTGAGCCAAAATGACCAACTAATCGAATTTTCTTGAACATGGAACCTAGCCCAATGGTCTTCTCGAGCCCGAAAATGATAGAATACAAAATTTAGTCAAAATCGTTTAAGCCGTTTTTTAGATAAAATTAGCTGGACCCTGACCCATTGTGACCCAAAATGACCCACTAATTGAATTTCTTCGAACATGTGACTTAGCCCAATTCTCTTCTCATGCCCAGAAACGGTATAATATAAAATTTGGTCAAAATGTTTTGAGCATGTTTTTAGATTCAATTAGCTTGACTCTGGCCCATTGTAACCCAAAATGACCAACTAATTGAATTTTCTCGAACATGTGACTTAACCCAAACGTCATCTCATGACCAGAAACGGCCGTATATTAAAAAAAAATTGTGAAAATGTCTTGAATCATTTTTAGATGTAATTAGCTTGACCCTGACTCATAATGACCCACTAATCGAATTTTCTCAAACACGTGACCCATCCCAATGGTCTTTTTGTGCCCAAAAACAATAGCTTACAGAATTTTGTCAAAATAGTAGAGCCGTTATCTAGATAAACTTAGCTGGACCCACAGTGACCCAAAAATGACCCACTAATCACATTTTCTTGAACACGTTACCCATCCCAATGGTCTTTTCGTACCCAAAAATTGTTAGAAACAAAATTTAGTCAAAATCGATTGCGCTGTTCTCTAGATATAATTAGCTTGACCCTGACCAATTATGACCCAAAATGACCCACTAATCTAATATTCTCGAATACGAGACCCATCCCAATGGTCTTTTCGTGTCCGAAAACAGTAGGGTGCAAAATTTCGTCAAAATCGTTAGAGCCGTTATCTAGATAACTTAGATTGACCCACGGTGACCCAAAAATGACCCACTAATCGAATTTTCTCAAATATGTGACTTAGCCCTATGGTCTTCTCGTAATCCAAAACTGTAGAATATAGAGTTTAGTGAAAATAGTTAGAGCCTTTTTTAGATAAAAATAATTGACCCACAGTGACCCAAAAATGACCCACTAATCAAATTTTCTTGAACATGTGACTTAGCCTAATGGTCTTCTCATAATCCAAAACTGTAGAATATAGAGTTTAGTAAAAATTGTTAGAGCCGTTTTTTAGATAAAAATAGCTTGACGCACAGTGACCCAAAAATGACCCACTAATCAAATTTTCTCGAACACGTGACCCATCCCAATGGTCTTTTCGTGCCCGAAAATGGTTAGATACAAAATTTAGTCAAAATCGATTAAGCCGTTCTTTAGATATAATTAGCTTGACCCTGACCAATTATGTCCCAAAATGACCCACTAATCGAATTTTCTCGAACACGAGAGTTGTCCAAATGGGTTTTTTTCGTGCCTGAAAATGGTTAGATACAAAATTTAGTCAAAATCGATTGAGCCATTCTCTAGATATAATTAGCTTGATCCCGACCCATTATGACCCAAAATGACCCACTAATCGAATTTTCTCGAACATGAGACCCATACCAATGGTCTTTTCGTGACCGAAAATGGTTAGATACAAAATTCAGTCAAAATCAATTGAGCCGTTCTCTAGATATAATTAGCTTGACCCTGACACATTATGACCCACAGTGATGCCACTGTACTTGAAAAAACCTGGGTCCCCGGGACCCAGGATTTCCAAATATCTGGGTCCCTTTTTTACAAAAGCAGGTCCCCATCAATAATTTATTTTTTAAAGGAATAAATGAAACTTGTTTATTTGGAAAAGATAAATGAAATGCATTAATTATTGTTTTAATAATAATTAAATAATGAATTAAAACCAGTATTATTTGCACGCAAATAAGATACTTTTAAAAAATATTAAGAGAAATTTTCTCTACTTTTTTTAAATTAAAAATGTAAGATACAATTTTAATTGTAAAATAATGTTTATTTAAGAGTAGATGATACGAAGTTCCACTAACAAGTATAATGTTCGCATTTCTTTTAAAAGGGGGCAAGCTATTTTTTCATGATCCTTTGATGAAAATCGGCTTTTTTACGCTATTTTTTGATGACATTCGCTATTTTTGGGGATCCTTTGACGAAATACGCTATTTCTTTGCGATCCTTTGACGAAAATCGGCTTTTTTCCGCGATATTTTAATGAAATTTGCAGATTTTTTCACGATCTTTTGACAAAATTCGGCTTTTTTCTTCGATTTTTTGACGAAATTCGGCTTTTTTCTTCGATTTTTTGACGAAATTCGCTATTTTTTCGCGATCTTTTAACGAAATACACTAATTTGTCGTGGCCCTTTTATGAAAATCGCGTTTTTTCGCAATATTTTGATGAAATTCGGGCTTACTTCCACAATATTTTGATGAAATTCGCGCTTATTTCTGCGATTTTTTGACGAAATTCGCTTTTTTTCGCGATCCTTTGACGAAATACGCTATTTTTTCGCGACCCTTTGACGAAAATTGCTGTTTCTGCGCGCTATTTTGATCAGATGGGCTTTTTTCGCGATTCTTTGACAAAATTCGGCTTTTTTCCGCGATTTTTTGACTAAATTCGCTATTTTTTTGCAATTTTTTAACGAAATACGCTAATTTGTCGCGCCCTTTTACGAAAATCGCATTTCTTTGCAATATTTTGATGAAATTTATGCTTATTTCCGCAATATTTTGATGAGATTTGTGCTTATTTCCGTGATTTTTTGACAAAATTCGCTTGTTTTTCGCGATTCTTTGACAAAATACGGTGTTTTTTCGCGGCCCTTTTACGAAATTCGCTTTTTTTGCGCGATATTTTGATGAGATTTATGCTTTTTTTCCTGCGATCTTTTGACAAAATTACGCGTCCCTTGGGACGCGTAAGAGCTATTTTCTTGCGTCCCGACCCCGATTTTTCACGTAATTTACACGCTATAGTGCGTCCGTGGCATCCTTGACCCAAAATGACCCACTAATCGAATTTTCTTGAACACGTGACCCATACCAATCGTCTTTTCGTGCCCGAAAACAGTAGGGTGCAAACTTTCGTCAAAATCATTAGAGTCGTTATCTAGATAAACTTAGCTTGACCCACAGTGACCCAAAAATGACACCCTAATCGAATTTTCTCGAACATGTGACTTAGCCCAATGGTCTTCTTGTAATCCAAACCTGTAGAATATAGAGTTTAGTGAAAATCGTTATAGCCGTTTTTTTAGATAAAAATAGCTAGATCCACAGTGACCCAAAAATGACCCACTAATCGAAATTTCTCGAACACGTGACCTAGCCCAATAGTCTTCTCGTGCCCGAAAATGGTTGGATACAAAATTTGGTCAAAATCGATTGAGCCGTTCTTTAGATATAATAAGCTTGACCCTGACCCATTATGACCCAAAATCACCCACTAATCGAATTTTCTCAAACACGAGACCCATCCCGATGGTCTTTTCGTGCCCAAAAACGGTAGGGTGCAAAATTTAATCAAAATCGTTAGAGCCATTCTCAAGATAAAATTTACATACACACACACACACACACACAATTTTTGCTCGCATTATAGTATAAGATAAAGAGTAATCCAAAAAGCTTTGACGCCACGGCAGATAAGTTATGTTGTGTGCATGGCCTTTTGAATCTATCTGTATCTAGACAGGAATGTGTCTTGCACGCCATTGGAGTTCAGTGTCTGTTTACACGGAGTGGTGTTTCTGATTGGTTCTTCTGAAGATGATTCCCTGTCTACGGTGAATCGTTCACTTCAGTGAATGGGATAGGACCGCCCACAAGAGGGTTAGACGCATGCGCACATGTTGCTTTTTAGTGGACTTAACTGAAAATCTTACCATTCTATTTTAATATACACACTGTAAAAAAAAAAAAAAAAAGACTAAAATATGGAAATACTACTGGCAATCTAGACGCCAGTACTATTTCCGTATTTTAACGGAACTTTTCCCGGTAAATTACAGAAAAATTTCCTCTAAATTCAAAGAAAACTGAAAATTTTCTGCAATTTACCAGGGAAAAGTTCCGTTAAAATATGGAAATAGTACTGGCGTCTAGATTGCCAGTAGTATTTCCGTATTTTAGTCTGTTTTTTTTACAGTGTAGGATAAGATACTAAATTATGTGTGAGATTATTTTATACTGACATTTTTTACTCAATGATATTTTTCATCAATTTATTGTCTCATTTACTTTAAGGATTGTTGGTTATTGGATTAAATTAATAATTTATAGAGAAAAACAATAATATTAATAAATGATAATAACAGACATACTAAATTATGTGGGCGAGACTTTTTTACACTGACATTTTTCTAAAAATAATATTTTACATAAATTAATTCTGTCTTAATTTATTTTAAGGACTGTTCGTTATTGAATTAAAATACTAATTTATAGAGAATAACAATTGATTCGGATGCTCGCCAAACTTCAGTGATGGGTTCGAAAGAATTAATTATTATTGATTTTCACAAAATTTATTTTACATACTTTGAAATAAAACGTGGGAAATTTGAAAGATGTTGAATTTACAATATATACAAATACAAAAATACAAATGTGGTTTACCATGAAGATGGATCACCGCTCGCTATTTCATCAAAAGATAACTCTAATATGTATGCTCTCTGGGCTACTTTAATATTATCCATACTAATTCAGCAAAACGGACGAAGATTCTTCTTTAAAACTTTTATAGCCACAGACCACAAAAAAATAAACAAATTTTAAAGAACTTCATTTTGAACTCTTAAGTAGCCGATGCCAACTTTTATTTACAAAATTTTTTATCTCTTCTCGTGAGGTAAAATAAATGTAACAAAAGGGAAAATAAAAAAAATCTAGCAATTAACCACATTTTACAAACAAAAAAAGCATCACAGCAGCATTGCCAAAAGCCGTGCTTATAAATAAAATATTATTTACCGATTCCTAACATACTCCCACCTTTAATTTGGGTGGAACAGGGTGTCTACAGAATCTGGAAATCAGGGAGGTTTATCACTGGAAAAAACAGGGAAATGTCAGGGAACTTTGTAAAAATACCTGGAAAATCAAAGAAATTTTTCTGTTGCGAAAATATTTGCATTTTCACCTTGCCAACAAGACTGATTCGTCTATTTTATGTACCATATATATCACATGCTGATTAATCTTTCCCAATCTTTTTTAAAAGATGCGCTTGGTATGAGTTTTTGATATTTAACGTAAATTAAGGTGATCAGATGTCCTGATTTTCTGTACATAGCACTTATATTGAAGGCAATTTACACATTTTTAAAAATTTTAAATGATACATTAGCATAACCTGATCATGTGGCCAGCTTAATCCAATTAGTTATACCGTCAGATTTAGATAAGTCTTAGAATTGAATATTTTTCAGAAAATGAGGAAACTTTCTGGTCACGCTATATCCATTGGCTTCTATATGATGTTGGACTAATGAAGTTGGACGCTATGAAGTTAGTTGAGTTCAGATTTATAAAACTGTCAACCAATACTTAATGAATATTAGGCAATTTTTATGTTTTTCTCTTGTTTTTTCTCCCAAATGAGATTAGCAAGCTGGATAAGTGTGTTATATGAGGAATTGGCATACATGAAAAAATACCGTATGTGTATTGTTAATAATGGGAATCAGGGAAGTCTGTTAAAAATAGTCAGGGAAATCATGGAAAAATCAGGGAACTTTTTTTTTAGAATTTCTGTAGACACCCTGTGGAAGCCAAACTAAACATAAGATCACTTATGATCAGACTAACTCAATATTCAAAAATACATAAATGCAATTAAAATAATAACTAAAAGGAAATAAACAATAAAACATTTAGAGTTCTAGAAAATGTCTGTTCAGAGAACTAGAAAATGTCTGTTCAGAGAACTAGAAAATGTCTGTTCAGAGAACTAGAAAATGTCTGTTCAGAGAACTAGAAAAAGTCTATCTAGGGTACTAGAAAAAATCAGTTCAGAGTGTTCTACAAGTTCATTTCACAGGTCTCTTTACTACTCTGTCACTTCTAGTTGTATTATTTTTCACAATCTGGATTACGGGGCCTCGGGACTTGATATCTCTAAAGGGTAGAGTTTGCGAAGGGGACGCTCTAATGTTCCTGAACTTGTTTTAACTTCAGTCACTCTAGCTGCTCCATCTCGACTTGGGAAAATCTTTATTATTTTGCCTATAGGCCAATGAAGTCCCTTCTGGTTTAATTCGATTAAGACGACTTCACTTTGTCTGACAACTTGTTTTCTCTTTTGATTTTTGGACCAACTCTGCCAAATATTTGTTTCTGAATCTATTTCTGAGTTGTTGGCGAATATTTTGACAATGTTTGTATCTGTATTGAAGTTTATTTGAATCTATTATATCTAAATCCGGAACACCTATTTCATCTATATCTTGTAAAAATGATGATGGAGTCAAAGGCACAAATTTATCTATTTCTTCAAAAATATAGGTTAGAGGCCTTTTATTTACTGTTGCTTCGACATCACATAGAACCGTCATAAGTTCTTCAAAAGTTAAAGTTGAAGTACTGAGTGTTCTGATCAAGGGAATTTTAACGCATCTAATTAGATGCTCCCACCATCTACCCCACCCACCAAGCTGCTGTTGGAGAGATGAACTTCCATTTAATAGGAGACAGTAAAACTGCTGTTGCATAAGCTCTGTTACTGGCATGACAAAATGTATGAACAGACCAGTTTTCTTTACAACCATAGTCTACACGTCTATCTATCTTCACGTTATTTAAATATTTGAGATCACCATACCATTTTTGAAAACTATTCCGAATTTTTTCAGGAAGTGGAGCATCCCAATCTAATTTCATTGACCAGGTCTCTTGAATTATCAGTTTGGCTGGCAACAATGCCGGGTCTTAAAAACCAATTGGATCGAAGATCCCCTGAGTTACAGCTAATATCTTTCTTTTAGACAGATTTTATATTTCATCAGTAAATTTATGAGCGATTTTCAAACTATCCTCCATCCCTCCCACTTCAACCCTAAAACTGGAACTGTCGTAGTTAATTTTTGTTTAGCATCTCTTTCTTGCTAAATAAACTCTTGTCTTCTTTTTTAACTGGTCCGAATTCCCACATTCTTAATTCCATTTTTGCATCAGCCATAATTTCTGTAGATTTCGAAATAAGATTTTCTAGTTCAGGCTCACTGTTGACTGAAGTCACGCAGTTATCAACATAGTATGCTTTCATAAGTTTCTCTGCTATCTGTTTATTTTTTTCTTCAACACTACTCAAATGATATCTTATAACTGCACCAAGTAAAAATGGACTACAAGTGGCTCCAAAAACTACTCGTGTTGATAAACCTGAAACTCGTCAGAATTCTTCCACCACAAAAATCGCAAGAAATTATGATTTGATTTCTTTGACTTCAATTTGAAGAAATGCTCTTCTTATGCCAGCTACTACCATGATAGCTTTCTCACGAAATCTTATTAATACTGCAGGAATTTCTTCAATGAGGTTTGGTCCTTTAAAGAGGCAATCTTTTAAAGACAGTGATCTCCCCACTTTACACGATGCATCAAAAACCTGTCTAACAGTGGTAGTAACACTATCTGGTTTGATGATGGGATAATGAGGTAAAAAATGTCCTGGAACCTTTAGTGTTTCATTTGAAACTTTACTAATGGCACCTTCTTCTTCCCATTCACAGAAAACCTTGGCATGCTCTTCTAATATTTTCATAGATTTTAATTTCTCCGTTGAATTGATCAATCTTCGTTCAGCCATATGTCTATTTCAAGGAATCTCACATTTGCTGTTTATCCAAGGAAGGCCTACAATATAGCGACCTTCTTTATTTCTATTAACTTCTTTTATAAAGTTATCCTGAGCAAGTTCTTCTTCTGTTTTAGACAAAGTTTGGCTGGGATCTGTTATGCTGACTGTTTCCAATTTCCGTAAATTTGGAATCTTCATCTCTTTTAACGCTAGGTTCGTAATCAGCATATTTCCAAATTTTAAACAAGACTGTGATGTACTTTCTAAACAACCACAAAGTGTCCATCCAAGCTTCGTCTGTATTGCTGTAAGACTGCTCTTTAGCTGTTTCACTCGACCTGTGAGAAGTTGGCCATAGTAATCGCTTTCTATCAAAGTTTCAATTTTTGGGCTTCCCGTTCCTATATCTGAGATCCATAGCTTATTTTCTTTAAGCTCTTTTAGTACGGACTCTTTCAGTATGCACGGAATATTACTGCAAATTATATCTTGATCCTAACATTCTAAAACTTCTTCAGTTTGGTTCCATCTACCGAGCACTTAACTCTACTTGGAATTTATTGTGAGATTTGGCTTCTGTTTGTGTACCACCAAATAAGATGTGTACAATAGCTTCAGAAGAAATGGGAAGCAAACCTAGTTCTTTGGCTGTACTTTTAAAATATAGCTCTTTTGTGACTCACAATCTAATAGTGCTCTTACGTTCTTTGTAATAACTATTTCCAAAGTCATAAGAGCTACTTCCCCCGAACACTTATTATTAGCTATGGTGCTTTGGATTACGTCGGTGGCTTTAGCTATATTTTCTGATTCTTTACGCATCGAAATTTCAGGGCATAATAACTCGGTATGGGGTTTAGAACATACATGACAACGAATAAAAACTTTACAAACTTTAGCGTGGTGACCAAAACGAAGACACTTTAGACAGCATTTTTTATCCCTAATTTTAGTTTTCCGTTCTTGAAAAGAAAGAGATCTAGCCCTAACACAATCCTTGCTTTCATGAGATTTATCAGAAAATAAACAAAGGCGTTCCTTTGCGCTAAATAACCTTGCTGCCATAGGTAATTTGTTCTTTTTTCTGAAAATTTCCTTAGGTTTGTCCCTAGAGACTAACTCTACAAAACCCGATTTGGCTAATTTTAATCTTTCCTCTCCTGCAACCTCTTGCTTCAGGAATTCCATCAAGGTTACTATATTTGATTTTGTCGACAATGAATTGCTAGTACTATCAACGCTTGATCTGTTCGAAATACTATATCGTTGCCATGCTCTCATTGCATCTTCTGACAAGCTAGATTCTATCATCGGATAAAGCCATGCAGAATTGCTTTCTAAACTTAAACCCATAGATTCTAAACATCGTAAATGTGCCTCGACTTTTGTGAAGAGATCCGATAATGGAAGTTTCTTTCCTGTGTGCCTGTACATTAGCGACCACAAGTTTTAAAAATTCTCGGACGTATACTTCTATCAATAAATCTTTATTCCCAAAACGCTCTTGAAATGCCTCTGCAGCTTTCGGGTAACTTACAGAGGTCATTGGATAGCTTTCTAACAGACATCTGGCACTAGTTCCAGGTTCTACCGATTGTATAAGATACTGAAACTTATCACTATTATCCAAATCTATGTCTTCATGAATTTTTTCAAACTGGGGCCAAAACGAAAGATGATTTATTAACTGCAAATCGAACGGCTTAATATTAAGCTTAGGCAATTTATAAGTTTTCGGTTTGGAACAACCGCAATCGTTATTACATCCATTATCATCCTGATTAGGTTTAGTTATTCTCAGTACACCTCACTAACTTTATGCTTCATAGTAATAAATTCATCCAAGTAACATTCATTTTTTACTACTTCATCATTAATGGCTTCTTCATCGCATTGTTCGTCATCTACCATGACCTCGATTATGGCGTCTATAGCTTTAATTTCTATAATCACATTTTCTAGTTTCGTAAAACTGTCTAAAATGGTACCCTTATGTAACGGGTCTCCTTTTATTAGGTTGTAACGAAAGTTTTCCGCCAAAAAAAGCTCTTAATAAAGTTAGAAAAAAAGCATGAAAGTGGTATCTTTAGTGCGGGTAGTAAACAATACCCGAATCTATTGTTTTCTGCCAACATTTTGGTAGTTTTTCGAAGCCTTCGGCCCAGAAACTTGGGGGGCCGCGAGTCCAAAAACATATCAACCTCATTTCGGACGTCTCATGTCTCATGCGATATATAATTTGACTAATTATATACGTTAAAATGGTAAATTAACATGAGCAGAAATACGCCATGAAAGCAAAGGCTGGATATGAAGTTTCACGGAAGAATGGACATGTCTTGAATGTAATAAATGTAACTTGGAGAAAGCTTTAGTAACACAGTCGTATTTACTTAAAAACAGAATGCAGTTTATTTATAAACATCTTGAAAGGTTGACAGCATGATAATTCACATAACATCTCTTGTAAACGACAGTCATGAAGAATGAAGATTTCGTTTGGATACAGGAATAAGCATAATTAATTTACATATGAAAACTATTTAAAAGCATTTAAAATCTTATGAAATGTAAATATAATAAAGTATTCTAATCATACTTTCAGGATAGAGTCCCAGCCCCTATCCAGTACATGAAAACTAGCTTCCATTCGGAAGACTAAAAAGTGCAACATTACTGTGTTTGCATTGCGTATTTATCTAAAATGGCTCGGATTGAAAACATCGTTTGGGAGTTACGCCCGCCTAACGGACCAATCAGAAAGTGGCATCGAATCGATGCAAGCAGAGATTTTATGCAAAGATCGATTAAAGATGCGATATGCAATGTCGCCATCTAGCGGAGAAAATATAACTACGGAAAATTAAACTTAGTCTGAAGATGGATTTTGCCGGTGTAGGATGACAAGATATGGGTGTAATGAAACGGAAAATGGCGGAAGTTAATACGACCACCAAAAGATTAAAGAGGAACTTAAATCAACTGGATATTAACAGAAAACAATATGGAAAGGTAAGTTTAAGTTAATTAATGTATATTGTTGTTAGTATAATGAAATAAATAAAAGTAAATAAGAAACTTTATGGAATGTGAACTTAGAAATAAAAATGATGTAAGTGTAATGAAATGATATAAATAGATAAGGGAGGCAATCAGAACCACAAAGTTTGATGATTTCCATCAAATGCCCCCCTTTCATTGCCTCATCTAACAAAAAGAGTCAAACTACTCAATCGGGACAGTCTGATCTGCCCATGGATGAGTGACTCAAAGGATAAGGACTTAAAAAGGTCCAAAGAATCAACATCAAAAAACATTTCCACAACAATTTAATTTAACCAAAAATAATTAACAAATTAATGAATAAAGTTAAAATATTAAACTATGAAATAGCAATCCTCTTTTTTTTTCACTTTCCTCTATTTAAACTCATCGGAACAACTAGAAAAATTCACAATTCAGCTGAACCGAAAATGAATCAATTCAATGATTCAAAAAGAAGTTAACACTTCAAAAACTTTAAACAATGAAGCCTAAACACTTCAAAGGTAAGAAAAATTTAAACTATTAAACATTTAACACTTTTAATAAGCAACTAGAAAATTTTTAAAGAACAATTTTAAAGTTAAACAGCATTGTATTGAGAATCCATCAAAAAGGGAAACGTAGATTTTTACAAGATATTGGCTATCAAAAGAAATCCCCCAGGTCAATAGACAGGGACCGGTATATATAATTATATTATGGGTAACAAGCCTAACAAAAGAATCAGTTCCCAATAAATATACATAGTTGCCAACTTGTACGGATTGGCCGTACAATGTACGGATTTTGTTCTAAGTGTACGGTTGTACAGATGAACACTACGATGTACGGTTTTGCGCGTGGGAAAAACGATCGCGTTAAAACGCGAATTTCGTCAAAGATCGCCTGAAAAAATGCGAATTTCGTCAAAGATCGCCTGAAAAAACGCTAATTTTCATCTAAGATCGCGTTAAAAAACGCTAATTCGTCTAAGATCGCGTAAAAAACGCTAATTTTTTCAAAGGATTGCGAGAAAATGCTAATTTTGCCAAGGGATCTCGAAAAAAGCGCTAATTTTTGAAAAAAAAACGTGAATTTCCTCAATGATCGCGGGAAAAACACTAATTTCGTCAAGGATTGTGAAAAGTACTCTAATTTCGTCAAAAATCGTGTGTATAAAACGCGAATTTGTTCAAAGAATCGTGAAAAAAATGCGAATTTCATCAAATTCGCGGAAAAAACGCAAATATGGTCAAAGATTGCGGGAAAAAACACGAATTTTATCAAAGATATTTTTAAAAAAGCAAATTTTGTCAAAGGATCACGAAAAAAAAACGTGCATTTCATTAAAAATCGCGCAGAAAAACACTATTTTTGTCGAAGGATCGTGAAAAGAACACGGATTTTGTCAAAATCGCAGGAGAAAACACTAATTTTGGCAAAGAACGCGAATTTCTCAAAGATCGCGGGGAAAGAACGCTAATTTCGTCAAGGGATCGTAAAAAGAACGCAAATTTTGTCAAGGGATCGTGAAAAGAATGCAAATTTCGTCAGAAACGTGCGTAAAAATGCTAATTTCGTCAAAAGATTGCGAGAAAAAACGCAAATTTCGTCTAAAGATCGCGGAAAAACAGTAATTTCGTCAAAAGGATCGTGAAAAAACACGAATTTTGTCAAGGCCTCGAAAAAACTCCATAATTAGCACCTGCAGTAAATCCCCCCCCCCCCCCCCCCCTTTCCTCCACAATCCCTTGGCTGTAACCTTTCAGAAAATTTGCTGTGAATTTCAGAATTTTTTTTTTTTTTACTTAGAATTTCCCATGCAAAGAATGTTCTTATGAAATCTCACGTTTTTATTTTGGAAAAAAAAAAAGACTATACATGAATATAGCATAGAAAATGTTATGAAATATTACTTTTTTCATTGCATGTGCATACGTTATGGCCATTTTTAAGCACATAAGAAATCCATCATAAAAATTGTAAGGATTTCAAAATTGACATGTTGGCAGGTATGAATATAGATAATACAATACAATTTACAAAAAATACATTGAAGGTCATTCCACACAAATTCAACCATGGGTGTTGCAGCATAGTCACGGATTTTTTTAAAATTTTTTGTAGATAGACATAGTAGTGAAACCCTCAAATCTGAAATTTAAAACTAATTTGCGCAATATTCACTGAATATACCCTTTTAAAAAAATGGTCATTTTACCAAATGGCGGCCATCTTGGATGCTATCCCAATGTCTATAAATGTCCATAACTTGACAACTAATGATTAAAATTTTATATTTCTGGTACCAATTTAAAGCTATTTATATAAAGAATGCATATATGATATTAAAACAATGGTAAATTTTTATTTTAATACTGTTTATTGTTTATTACATTTAAAACAGAAAATATCACCTCAAAAATTGGCTTACTGTAATGGGCCATAAAAAAAATGGCCCATCATAATTTTTTTTCAAACTTGCTAAAAACATTGCTCCATATGTATACTTTAAACAGAAAAAAATTGGAGAAGGGTAAAATTTTTCATTAAAGAAAAATAGCTTTTTACACATAGGATGTCATTTACCTAACAGTGACTATCTTAAAACACGTAAGTATCTTTGGTTTAACAAATAATGGTTAAAAATATTTTTTCTGGCATATGAATTAATGTATGATCATCAATATATAAATAATTCAATTTAGAAATACCAATCAGCAGTTAATTATACTAAAAACACATACATATTAAAATAACAGTAAATTTTCCATTTCAATACTTTTTATTTCATATAAAATGATAATATGTATAATTCTCAAAAAAATATACATAATGGAAAATATTTAGAAGGAAAAAGAGCCATAAAACATATTTTTTTTAAATATTGCAGAAATACTAGCTGTAAATCAGTTGAATTCAAATAAAAGATTAAAAATTAATATTAATGAGTTGATTGAGTTAACATTAGTTATTCAGTTCACTGCCAATTTAAATGAACAAATCTTGACAAAATGAGTACACAAATCTTGTGTGATACAAATGTACTACAAAAACATCAAATATGTATAAAAGTAAGACTTAGATAAAACTTATATGAAACATATTTACATAAAATAAGAACAGGATACTTACTTGGATATATCTTTTTAATATATTGTTGAAAGAAACTTGATAATATGTTGTTGAAAATTACCAAGGATTTAATCTGTCTTGAAGTTTAAGAATAAGAGTTAAATTGCTGTATGCTCCTCTGGAGCAACAGTATATGTTCTTCCTGTAGCAGTCATTGGGGTAGATACTACTTTCATTATATGCTCATATGGAATCCAACAAACACTGAAGATTTTGGCCATGAATATGGTGAACTAGGACCATGAGGATGCATGAACATAATTTTATAGTCATTGAATTCCTCGCAGTAATCTAAAATCTTACCAATCCACCAATTAACACCATATACACATGTAACATATTGTTCACTTTTAAATGTTTGTGGTTTGTCGGTTTCACTAAATCTCACAGTAGCAATAAAATTTGTTGAGGAGCCTGATACCCTGGAAACCAGTATTTGGCCTTTATTTATTGGCACAAAGCTGTGATTAACCCTTGTTCCTACGATTGTATCTGCCTATGCATACCTATCTGCTAACTGATTATTGGCAATTTCAATTTCAGATTTTGTTATTAAAAAACTTTCAATTCCTTTAACATATTCTTTTGCAAATGTATACAGATCAAATGCATTTAAGATACCATCTTTGAATGGACGCTGAAGACTTGCTTTGGTGGCCATGCGTTTTATGGTGCCGCCTATTCCATCACAAGCTCCTTTTCCGTGGCAAGAGGCAAAAAAATGCCATTCAGCTTTCATACCATGGTCGTCTTCATGATGGCAGAGATTAATAAAATTTTTATAATTTTTGTATTGGGCTGATGATCCATCACTAAAATATTTTATGTATTTAATCTGTGGAATTTGTGAAATTAAATAATTGACAATTACTTTTTGAAAAGCCCAAAATGTAGTAGCGTCATGAACTAAATGCTCGCTTATTGCACACATAGGAATAGATTTCACAGTATCAGTGATACTGTCCCTTATATAAGCAAGAAAGGGGTGAACTGTAACCTGTTCTTTTTGCCAATGGATATTTTGAATAGCATCTTGCACAATGCAAGTATAGTTTTCAGAAAAATCAGCTGAAATAATAGCAGTTTCTGTATTCAATTCATTCTTTGTTTTCTTGAAATATAAACTTTGTGATTTTGCAAAAAAGTGGTGTGAACATAAAGCAAGGAGTTATGTAATTAAATCATCAACAAATTCATCAACAGGCGCAATCACTTTTTTTAATTCTGCTCCATCAGTCTTTACCCACTGTTTATAAATAATATCATTACTCATTTCCAATTCATCTAAACCCATTAAATCTTTCTTTAAAATTTCAGGAGATGGACATTTATCACACCTGTGCAACATGCATTCTTCAGATTCAATGCAACAAACAAGTTTTTTTAGCAGTGATATGTAGTCATTGATATGAATAGCATGAAGCATAAGTTTAATATTTTGATGGTATACACACACACAGACAGAATGAATACCTTTGCTTCCAGCAGTAACACATTCTCTTGGACGTAGTAAGCAAAACTTAGACAATCCAATTTTTAAGTCATGTTGTTCTTTAAATGCAATATATAAGTCCTTTAAATTGTGCAAAATCAATCTCTTTTGTTTTAATATTCTGCCGTTTTCAGTTAAAACAAATATGAAATCTTTTTTTCCAGGACACATGCGGCTGTTATTATCATAATAAAAATGAATAACTTTTTCTATAACGTCTGGACTCAGTTTAACACTTTTTCTTCCACTAGGCATCGATAACATCCCTTCTGTTGTTTTAAACTTCCTTGCCTTTTTTACAAGATACTGTGTAGTAGTGTTAGAATTTGAACTTTTTCTTTAAAACATGCGTTTGTAAACTTCTCCAATAATTTATCCATCATAGATGTGCAGTCAGGACAAGTTGTGTCTTTACTATTTTGAGGCTTATTTATGGTTTCAACACCTAATACTGTAGCTGCTTTAGTTGCAACACACTTAGTTATTTTTGAAACTTTCTTTTGCATGTAATTAAGTTTTCTCTTTGAGGTATGCCTACTTACCTTTATTTGCGATAACTCTAACAATTCACAACTTTTGTTTAATTGTTCTATTACTACTGTGGGTTCATTAAAATCTGAATCAGAGGGGCTTTCTGTTCCTGAGGTGGTTATCCTGTCAACAATAGACATTTTTTTCATATTTACTGATGAATAACAGGAAACACACAATTTTTTTCCTGGAATGAGGATATCTGGATTTGTTTTAGACATATCTAATGGTATTGTTTTTAGTGATTTTGCTCTGATGCTATTTGGATGTTCATTAAATGGATCACAACACTGTCTCTGTCTTAAAATATACCATTTTAGATATTTATCCTTGTGAACCTTGCATATACTATTTCCATGGACAAAGCATTTTTCATCTGGGATTACATAATGCAATCTTTTTTTTTAATAACTGCAAATCACGTGAAGACAATTGAAGAACAGGAATCAGATCAGTACTCAATGAAACACAAAGTTTCTTGCATACAAAACACTCCATGTCCACTGTAGAATCTTAAGCACAAAATAACTATTCTATGCCAGTGCATACTACATTGAAAACATCAACAGAAATGATGTTTAACCGTTTGGCCCCGATTTTTCCGTTCCTAGAAATCATGTTAAAATGGCTGTAGACCAAAATATTTTAAACAGAATTCTATTTTTAACCTTATATAGAAAGTAGTGATATTAAAGATATTATAGCATCAAACTGAGATTTAAAAAATATATATCCTGGGATTTACAAGCATTCTTATAAAAATACTGCAAAACCCTCGGACGGTGAAAGGGTTAAAAGGGATAGTCACATTTTTTTGTACATTATGATGTAATATTTCATCATACTTTAATTACAACCAATTAGAAAACAGATGACGATACAGCAGCAATCTTTTCCCAAAATTGCATCAGCATACAACATGATGCAATAATTCATAAATTATGTCAAATATTTTTTTTATTTAAAATTTTATATATAATGCAGTTTATAATAAGCTTACCCACAAAAGGTTTCAAAAATTTTCAACAAAAGATTTGTTGGATACATTATGATAAAATTGCATAAACATATAACATGATGCAATATTACATCAGGATAGAAGATGATGCATTATTACATCATGTTTTGAATTCAAATAATAAGGAAAATAGATTATGCAAGATTAGCATTTATTTCATGAATTCTGTCATTCTTAGTATGTAAATTTATTGAAATAGAAAATACATAAACAAACATATTTATATCTGAATATTTAATGCAACTTGAATGATGTAAATACATGCATACAGAATTTTTCTACGAAGTCACATACAAATGTAAAACTTTTTAAGTGAGCAATTTTTAAAGTAAGAAATAGAAATTTAGGTATAAAAATTAAATTTCTTGCATGGAAAACGTTTTGAATAGATTCCACATATACACATGCAGTAAAATCTCATTTATATATATTGCATTTAAAGGTTTTTCACAATTATACATTATATTCTTTATTTTCTTTTTTTTGGGGGGGGGGGGAGGGGAGCAATTGGAGGGTGGTCCTACAAAAAACTTATGAGATTATATTTCATTATAGTTTTACATTAATTCAGGGATTAAAAAACATTTAGTTTTGGCCATTATTTCATAAATCAGGGATATTTACATGTTTTAAGGTAGTCACTGCTTAGTAAGTGACATCCTATGTGTAAAAAGCTATTTTTTTTAAACGAAAAATTTTACCTCTCCAATTTTTTTTTCTATTTAAAGTACACCTATGGAGCAATGTTTTTAGCAAGTTTGAAAAAAAATTATGATGGGTCATTTTTTTTTATGGCCCATTACAGTAAGTCATTTTTTGAGGGTGATATTTTCAGTTTGAATGTAATAAACAGTATTAAAATAAAAAATTACTATTGTTTTAATATCATATATGCATTCTTTATACAAATAGCTTTAAATTGGTACCAGAAATATAAAATTTGAGTCATTAGTTGTCAAGTTATGGACATTTATAGACATAGGGACAGCATCCAAGATGGCCGCCATTTGGTAAAAATGATCAATTTTCAAAAGGCTATATCTCAGTCAATATTGCACAAATTATCTTACAATTGTAGATTTGATGGTTTCACTACTACATCTGTCTGTAATAAAAATTTTAAAAAAATCTGTGACTATGGTGCAACAACTTTTCTTTAAATTGGTTGATTTCACATGGAAATGGCCCATGAATAAATACGTACCAAATAAAGTAACGTTTTCCAATTTGGAAAAGTTACAACCAGCAGATGATGGCATCTTGATCATCTCCAAAAATCAACATTTTAACATAATATAATGCAAGAAAAATATTTTTATTACAATTCAAAAATGTATGAAGCAAAACTTTTAAAGTCCAAAGCTGAAAAATAAAAATTCAAGAACATAATGAAAAATACTGATCCAGGCATGTAGAATCGTGAGACAATACAACGGCTCTGACATAAAACTATCTAACGTATCCATCACAAGGATGGATATAGGGCTCATACATGCATCTTTCAGTCTTCTAACAAACATTCACAATAAGTGGGTGGCAATCTAAATGCCTAGAAGTAGAGAGAACAAGTTAAAAATAAGCAAATATTTTACATTAGAGTTCAATAATAAAATCAATCAGTTTAGATAATATATTTAGATAAACCCCAAAAAAAAAACTTTCTTTAAATAACTTCAAATTAATTCTTAATTTAAATAGATACAATTTAAGTTTTTAAAACTAATAGGAAATGATCAAGAATGCTGGTGATGATGAAAAATTGGTACTAGTATGCTTTAGGTAAATTAACAATTCAAAATGACAAGACTACATTTTCCATTAAAAATACTTAATACAATAGTAAGAAAAAGTGCAAGTACAATACGTCTTAAAGGAATTTACCAGCATAACATTCAATAAAAATACAATATGAAAAATTTATATATATTTGACTAAAGCACAATATGAAAAATTTATATATACGAATAAGGTACAATATGAAAAGATCAAATACGAGAGAACTATTACACATTAAATAGTAGTTTAATGAAGTTCAAAACCTCATTTCTGGTCAACGGCTTGCTAAAAATATCTGCCAAGTTGGATCTGCTACGCACGTGAGACAATAAAAATTCATCCTTATAATAAAGATCTCTGATAAAGAACAACTTGACATCAATATGTTTCGACTTATAATTCTCCACTGGAGACTTAATAAAATCAATCGCTGCCTGGTTGTCAGCCTTCATTACAGCTTTCCCCCCAAGTACAGAAATAATTCCTTCATGCACACATTCGCGGCGTATCCGGTCAAACCAGACCAAGTTCTTGACGGGCTCAGTCATTGCGACGAATTCAGATTCCATAGTCTATAAGCTGACGCACTTTTCTTTAAAAGTGCACCGGTTGACAGGAGCTTCGTCTAGCATGACTATTTGGCCTCCAGTCATCGTGGTTAGCCGCGAAGTCGGCATCGGAATAAACCACTAAATTATTAGAACAGCACGCGAGTCTAAGCTTGTAATTCTCTGTAGATCTAACATATCCCAGCAGCCTCAAGAGACCATCCCAGTGAACAATACCAGGGTTAGACTGAAATTGACTCAATACATTCACGCCATAGCAGATATCAGGACAGGTACAATTGGCAATAAATGAAAGACATCCCAGAACACTACGATATGGAAAATGTGACATTTGTTCAACATCGATATTGGAAACAGGACAATTAGACCTTGAAAAGACAACCCCTTTGCTAATAGGCAAGGTAGAAAAAGGTATTTTGAACTTATCAAATCTGTTGCATACTTCTTCAATGTAATTTGACTGATGTATGACAACTCCGGATGGAGTATCCTCGAACTCAACACCCAATAACTTCCTAGTTCTACCAAGCTCTTTAACATCAAATTTCGATTTAATGCGGGTCAAAATGCAGTCAATCAGCTTCTGTGTTTTTCCAAAAACCACGATGTCATCAACATATAATAAAAGTGCAATTCCAGATTTAAAAATATAAACACAGTTGCATGATTCCAATTTTCTAAAACCTATTTCAATTAATGCTTTATGGATTTCGAAAAACCATTCTCTTCCACTTTGATGTAATCCATACAACGCCCGGTCCAGTTTGCAATAAAGGTGCTCTTTCCCGGGCTCAACGAAACCGGGAGGTTGTAGCATGTACACATCCTCACTCAGTGGTGCGTACAGGTAGGTGCAGGTCACGTCACACTGAGTGTGCGACCACCCGCTACACGAAACGAGAAGGGAGAAAAAGAATTGGATTACGCCAAAATTAACAACTGGGCTAAAAGTCTCATCATAAGACTCGCCCTTAATCTGTTTGAAACCTTGGGCAACAAGGTGAGCCTTGTGCCTGGCGATCCGTCCAAATTCCTCCCGTTTCGTCGTGTAAACCCACTGGCAACCTACTGGCGTGACATGTACCGGCAATTCCACTAAGTGCCAAACCCCTCATTCTCGCATTACCCGTATTTCGAGCTCCATTGCTTTCCACCAGACCGAACTTTGTGCTGAATTACATGCTTGCTTGAAAGTTCTGGGAGTGTCACTTTGATGTACTAGTCATGCTCTTGGATAAACTAAATTCGAATCAATAGAATCAGCATCCTCGTCGTTAGATGTAGAAGAACTATTAGGAACAGGTACGATGCCAGAATAAAGATTAGCTCCAGCAAAATCAAAAAGTTCAGGTTGAAATTTAATACGTTTTTCCTCACAATATTTCTTCACATCATTCAAGGATCTCAGGCAACGGGTCTTACCTGACTCATAATAATAGATGTCAGCTCGATCACCTTTCTTACGGATAGAAGGCTTTTTAACCCAACTAACATCCCTTAAAGGGGAAATAGTGGGTTGAGTGATGCATCTGGACCCCGAGTCTTCACCCTCCCCACTCCCATGCGGGGAATCCAGAGACTCGTTGGAAGGACCTGGGATATCCTTGGGTACAACTTCAACAACTCTGTCCTGATTCTCCTCAGCATGAGGAGAGAAGAGAGTATAATCCTCGGAGCCCAGTGCAGCTCCACTGCACTCAAGACCACAACATGATTCGTTAAAAGAAACATTGGAAGATTCAACAATTTCGTCAGATTCTGGAATCCAAACTCTGTAACCCCTTGTCCTAAAAGCATATCCAACCAGGAAACCCTTCTTCGCTCTAGCCTCTAGTTTCCAAGTCCTTTGTTTAGGAATACGGACATACGTAACAATACCAAAGGGCTTTCTTTAAATGGCGAACTGAAGGTTTCTTTCCTCCATAAAGCTCGAAAGGAGTCTTCCCCAACAACTTAGGACATACTCTATTCCAAGAGTAGACAAAATACTTAAGGGCTTCGGGCCAAAAACTGGGATCAAGGTTACTATCTATCAGAAGTGTCTGCATACCGTCAGCTGCAGTTAACATAAACCTCTCCGCGACTCCATTTTGTTGGGGAGTATATACATTCGTAAATTCATGACGTATACCCTTGTCGTTGAAGAAATTTTTAAAGGAAATATTATCAAATTCCCCGTCATTGTCTGTTCTAAAACTTTTGACCTTTCGGTTCAAATATGTTTCTGCTCATATGATATGTCTCTTAACTACATCAAATGTGTCAGATTTCATTTTGAGAGGATAAACAGACACATGACGGGAAAAATCATCAATAATAGACAAAAAGTATCTCTCTCCATTCCTACCTTCGACACGACAAGGGCCCCACAAATCCGCATACAGCAGCTCTAAGGATGATTAGAACGTATGTTTTTACTATACTTGTGCGACACACTTTTCAGTTTACCCAATTTGCAAGATTCACAAAATAGATCAGTTTCCTTTAAGCTCGGTAACCCTCGTACACCTTGTCTACGACTTGTATGTGCTATCAAAGATTGACTAATATGACCAAATCTTTTATGCCAATGTAACATTATACAGTAGAAGATCTTTATAACGCAAACCTAAAAACGCAAGGTTGTGCGTTATATAGAATTTTGCGTTATATGGATCACATCATTAAATTCACCTTGTAAACATGGCCAAATATGTCTGAAACATATCAAAATACATTAGAATATCTTTATACTGCATTCCTTGTTACCAAGAGTTATCCAAATTATAAATTTTTGCATAACATAGGTCAGGCATTGTTAAATTTACTTTATAAACATGGTCCAAATATAACTGACACAACCATCCCTTATATTAGACATTTTCAAAAATGTTTATTGTAATAATAGCATTTTTTTCATCAAAAAGGTCTTAAATTAGAAGATAGAGTTGAACTAATGTATCAAATTTAGTCCTCTAGAGAGTAGCAATATTTTACAATGTGAAAATGCAGGTGCTTTTTAACTGCAAAAATCATTGTTTACATCTGAGAAGTTGTGCGTTATATGGAGAATTGTGTTATATAGAATTGCGTTATAAAGATCTTCTACTGTATCATCTTTCTTAGTAGAAAGAGATTCAAACTTGACTGATTTAGAAGAGGAAACAGGAATTTTTGGATATAAACGATAAATCCTATTCTTAAGATAGGCACTAAAAAGGTACTCGTCCCCCCGGCAGAATTTCACCTCACCATTGTAACCAGAAAAGCTTAAACCATTTAGGTCCAATTGAGGCCCCGAGACTAAATTCCTACGTAATTGATCAGAGTACATGATATTACATAAAGTAAAAACTCTCTGACCAAAACGTAATTTGACATCACCCCTTCCTTTAATGGGAAACAAAACATTTTTGACAGCAACAGACATCTCATCATTTAAAACTTCAAAATTTGAAAATAAATTTATATTACTGCAGAAATGATGGCTCGCACCGGAATCAAACACCCAATCACCGTCCTTCACTACATTACTTAAACTAGAGTGAGAAACAAATAAATTGGACTTACGTGATGAGTTTGATAAGTCACGGTGAGAACCACCATCCCCCCGATTAGAAAAACTGGAAGATGAACGTCTGGCATGGCAAGGAGTCTGTCTTCGATGTCTTGAGTCTCTCGGAGCAGGGGAAAAGGATTCATAGGAACAGGAATCGGAACCATCAGCTAAGCTAGTTGATTAGAATCTGAAGAGCCACCGCAGTACCTATCAGGAGACCGATGACGAAAAGAACTGGATCTATCTGATGAGTAATCATGTCGATAAGATGGAGCTGGAGAAACATTTCTTTGATGATAAGGACTTGTTGGTCTTCTTGAAAAACAATTTTTCTGAAGATGGCCTACTTTACCACATTTCCAGCACTTCTTTCCCTTGGGTTTATGAAAGCGAGACCTCTTTTTAGAAAAATTCGAAGACTGATGTAGATTCGAAATGTTCACATGTTTAGCACCATCTTTATCACGTAAACGTTGATGAGTTTCTTCGGATATCAATTCATCAACGACCAAATCAAATTTAAAAGTGTCATCAGGCCTACTTAATAACTGCTGTACTACAACGTCATAGCTTGAGGGCAAGAAATGTAAAAACTGGTAACATAAATAATTTTCTGAAAAATTTTTATCAATCTGCTTAATTTCCATGTAAATCTTCCTTAAACGGGTTGCAAATAAATTTACTGACTCACCATGTCTAATTCTTCCCTCCATCAATTCATTAAAGAGAGCCATATGATGAGCGCGAGTGTCGGGGTGAAAATTTTTTTCTCAATTTTTCCCATGCTTCCACAGGATCTAGGCAATCACCTATAATTCTCTTGAATTCAGCTTCCACATTCAAATAAATTAATGATTGAGCCTTGTTAGCACGGGCAATAAAAGAATATCTAACATCGGCAGTAACAGTACTACTTATTTCTGGTACTTTCTGTTTTAAGCTAATAATCTCCCATAGCTCTTTTTCCATAAGAAGATATTTCATATCGGAACTCCATGTGGCATAGTTCCTGGAATTTAACTTATCTATTACATTAGAAGCCATCTTGGGAGATTTCTAAATAGCCAAAAAAAATGTTCAAGCAAAAATACTGTTACCCCCCCCCCCCCCCTTCATTTCATTTCATCCCTTTCTTCATTCTCTGTCAAACTCAATCAAGATAAAACTGCAATAATCTTCAAAAAAAATATTTTTCTTCTAAAAATCAGCAAAATAAAAGTCTATTTTAAATAAAGTATGGTAAATATGCAAAATAATGTTAAAAAAAATGGTGTAAAAAGTCAGCAAAAATCTGTAAATAAACGTAAAAGTTCATAAAAACGGCAAAAAAGATCAAAGTTCGTCAGAAACAAAAAGTTCACCAGGAAAACAAAAGTTCAGGTAAAGTTCGTCAGGAAAATAAAGTTCAAATAGATAATTCAGTGCTTTTTTATATAAATATAACAATCCAGGCTATTGTAAATCAAAAATAAATAACTAAAGTTCACCTTTGAAATAAACTTGAAGTCTCCAAATTAACTTGAAAGATCATTTTTCAGCATTCCAAACTTCCGGACATTCATTGCCCATAACCACATCTCATGCGATATATAATTTGACTAATTATATACGTTAAAATGGTAAATTAACATGAGCAGAAATGCTCCATGAAAGCAAAGGCTGGATATGAAGTTTCACGGAAGAATGGACGTGTCTTGAATGTAATAAATGCAACTTGAAGAAAGCTTTAGTAACACAGAGTCGTATTCACTTAAAAACAGAATGCAGTTTATTTATAAACATCTTGAAAGGTTGACAGCATGATAATTCACATAACATCTCTTGTAAACGACAGTCATGAAGAATGAAGATTTCGTTTGGATACAGGAATAAGCATAATTAATTTACATATGAAAACTATTTAAAATCTTATGAAACGTAAATATGGCTGAATCCATATCAACTCAGGCAGGGGGGTTACCTTCATAGTCTCAGAAGTTTTTGAATTGAACATATGTTAAAATTTAAGAAAAAGTAAGATACTTGTATATTTTCATTTTGCCCAAAAAAATTCCTGGCCCGAGATACAGGCCGCCAAAGATGACATCCCCGGCATCCTTTCTCAGTTGCGATTTTCGATAAAAATTTTAAAGTGCTCTATCTCTAGAACGGTGCAAGATATTTTGTTGCGGTTTATTTTATTTTAAAGATAATATTCTTCTGTTTAAAATGATATACCCAATTTTGAAAAATGTATTCAACTTTTCTTGTGGCAGCCTTTTGAAAAAAAAAATTGTTTTTCAAAAA
Organism: Maratus speciosus; assembly: GCA_963932465.1. NCBI lineage: Eukaryota > Metazoa > Arthropoda > Arachnida > Araneae > Salticidae > Maratus > Maratus speciosus. The sequence continues at coordinate 349,399,450 of OZ010796.1, forward strand.
AATTTTTTTTTTCAAAACTGCCAATCCTAAAAATTTTGATTTTTTGCCTGTTGATCAATACCATTGGGAACTATCTTCACTGTAAAGGAGAACTTCCACTTTTGAGTTTAACAAATTTTACAAACATTTAAAAAATTAAGAGAATTTTACAGGAACTGTATATATACAGCTCCAGTAAAAGTCACTGAATTTTTGCTTATTTGTATCATATTTGTAAGGATAAGCCTACTATATATCCTAAACAAGTTAGAAATTGCAATATCAAATGTGGCAAATGAGGTGCGTGCATACTATAACTAGTTTTATAAATATTCAGATCTTGGTGCAATAAGTTACACTCTTGGGCAAAAAGGGCATGAATACAAAATTTATTATGATTCTACATATTAAATTCAGTAATACGGAAGTAATATGAATTCATCTTAAAAGGACTTAATCGCCATGGCAACCTAGAATCATTGTCTATCATGGTATATCATTGAATCAATTATGTATTATAGGATTTTTAAATAGAATGAAGAAAACTTTTATTAATGTCTTTTATGTTTCAATTTGATTTTCATAGCATTTGAAGTGATACATACTTTATTTTCAATACCGAACATAGTAAAACAATCTCAATAACATATATCAATTACACAGCAATACAAATTATATTAATACAAGTTAGAGCTCAGACAGATGTACAGACAAATCGAATCCATAAAGACTTTCAACTATGTTGGAAATTGTTAAAAACACGTAAATAGGTCGGAATTCGACTTTTAGAAATTTATGTCAATAGACGGAAGCATACTTGAATACTTTCATACAACCCTGTATTTTACCTACTATCTTTTTATACATGCCACTATTTAGCTAATATTTAATTAACATTAAAACATCCTTAAAACCAGTGAAATCAAACTTCCAGAGATTATCATCCATAGACGGCCATGTATCTAATTCTTTGCATGGACCTGTATATCATTTTATCTATATTCTCCAAACATATCTTAGTATACTAAATGTAGTTCAGTGTAAAAATGCATAACTCATTTAAAAATCACCTTTAAGCTACTTTCATTCATACTCAGTAAACCCTTAAGATTTCTTTCGTGTAGCCCTGTATATGATCTACAGCATTTATGCACACAACGTAATATGTAAAAATTTAGTTAAACTTAAAAACTCAAACACAACTAACAATGCACTTCCAGCAATACCCTTATGATTTCTTTTCTGTAGCCCTGTATATGATCTACAGCCTTTATACCCACAACGTAATATGGAAATATTTAATTAAACTTAAAAACTCATATCGCAACTAAAAATGTACCTCTAGCAATCTTCGCTAATGTGCAGTATTTCCAATAAGGTAAAGTATCCGAAATCTTTTGTGTGTCCCTGTAAATACTATGCACTTTCTATGACACAGGAAGTAATTTTTTGTAAACCTCTGCAATAAAGTATGTATCACTTCAAATGCTATGAAAATCAAATTAAAACATAAAAGACATTAATAAAAGTTTTCTTCATTCTATTTAAAAATCCTATAATACATAATTGATTCAATGATATACTATGATAGGCAATGATTCTAGGTTGCCATGGCGATTAAGTCCTTTTAAGATGGATTCATATTACTTCCGTATTACTGAATTTAATATATGGTATTATAGTAAATTTTGTATTCATGCCCTTTTGCCCAAGAGTGTAACACTTATTGCACCAAGATCTGAATATTTATAAAACTAGTTAATACTATGCACGCACCTCATTTGCCACATTTGATATTGCAATTTCTAACTTGTTTAGGATACATAGTAGGCTTATCCTTACAAATATGATACAAATAAGCAAAAATTCAGTGACTTTTACTGGAACTGTATATATACAGTTCCTGTAAAATTCTCTGAGTTTTTTAAATGTTTCTAAAATTTGTTAAACTCAAAAGTGGAAGTTCTCCTTTACAGTGAAGATAGTTCCCAATGGTATTGATCAACAGCAAAAAAATCAAAATTTTTGGGATTGGCATTTTCAAAAAAAAAATTTTTTTTGAAAAAAAAAATTTTTTTTTCAAAAGGTTGCCACAAGAAAAGTTGAATACATTTTTCAAAATTGGGTATATCATTTTAAACAGAAGAATATTATCTTTAAAATAAAAAAAACCGTAACAAAATATCTTGCACCGTTCTAGAGATAGAGCACTTTAAAATTTTTATCGAAAATGGCGAATTGGAAATGGTGCCCGGGATGCCATCTTTGGCAGCCTGTATCTCGGGCCAGGAATTTTTTGGGGCAAAATCAAAATATACAAGTATCTTATTTTTTATTGAATTTTAACATATGTTCAATTCAAAAACTTCTGAGACTATGAAGGTAAGATTCTTCTTTGGCTGCCTGAATTGACATGGATCATACCATATAATGAAAAGTATTCTAATCATACTTCCAGGATAGAGTCCCAGCCCCTATCCAGTACATGAAAACTAGCTTCCATTTGGAAGACTAAAAAGTGCAACATTACTGTGTTTGCATCGCATATTTATCTAAAATGGCTCGGATTGAAAACATTGTTTGGGAGCGATGCCCGCCAAACGGACCAATCTGAAAGCGACATCGAATCGATGCAAAGATCGATTAAAGAAGCGATATGCAATGTCGCCATCTAGCGGAGAAAATATAACTACGGTAAATTAAACTTAGTCTGAAGATGGATTTTGCTGGTGTAGGATGACAAGATATGGGTGTAATGAAACGGAAAATGGTGGAAGTTAATACGACCACCAAAAGATTAAAGAGGAACTTAAATCAACTGGATATTAACAGAAAACAATATGGAAAGGTAAGTTTAAGTTAATTAATGTATATTGTTGTTATTATAATGAAATAAATAAAAGTAAATAAGAAACTTTATGGAATGTGAACTTAATGAATGTGAATAAAAATGATGTAAGTGGAATGAAATGATGATATAAATAGATAAGGGAGTCGATGAGAACCACAGAGTTTGATGATTTCCATCACCATGCAGAATTAAAGATAGCACCAGCAAGAAGTAGCTGCAGGTGTGAAAAAAGGTAGAAGTCCGATGAAGAGATGTCGGCGCTATATGGTGCATGTGGCAAAAGATCCCATTCGAGTCCATACACAGTCAAATCAGTGAATGCAGACACATGTGATCTAGCATTATCTTGATGAAACATTACCTTCTTGCGCCGGAGCACATTTTGATGATTTGCCTTGATAGCAGCGTCAACACGGACTAGCATCTTGCTGAACACCTTACTGTCCATGATTTTACCTTTTTCCAGATACTCTTTGTGGATAATGTTGTCCCAAATTTTTTAAAACTTTGTTAGTTTCTTATGGCTTTACATGTAAGTCTCTTTAAAGTTGAATTCATTCCGACCTGCATTATCTATTTTTAATCATCATCTGCTAATATCTTTTAAGACATTTTTACTCGCCTATCATTTCCTATTCATATCGAGCCGGCAATCTTTTTTTTACTAGCTTCATTCATCTTATCGGCGTTTTGCTCGAACCTGCCAACAGATGGCGTTAGGTGTCCGGACAGCCATCATTACGACGTCACGGAGAGCATAGTGCAGCAGAAATTGTTTCTGCGGGATTGCCGTCAGAATATCAATGAGGAAGTGAAGGGTATAGCTGGAGACTTCGCTTGCTTTCTTCTCTCTTGCAAGGATGGAAGAGTTCTGCCTTTAGGCAGAAATCCGCCTTTTTGAGGGCGATTTTGGCCATTCTCTGGATCGATGCAAAAATGCAAAGAAAATATTGTGAGTAATATGGGGGGAGGGGGGGGGGGGATCAAGGAGTGTAATTCTCAAAATTTTCTTTTCACCCACTCAATTGCGGAAGACCTATCTGATCAAGGTCATCTTACGTTAGGCACATCAGATACCGTGCATTTCGCGGGGCGAAGATCTATTTTTAGACTTTAAAATGGGAAGTAGCCACAGACTTCTTATATGTCTCCTATACTTCTCCTATCTTTCCTCTGAGGAAGTAGCTTTGCGAACGAACGACTATTGTTTTTTTCTGAGACTCGGATGAGGTTCATAGGTCACCGTGACGCTGAAGTAGCAAAGAGTAAAAAAAAATCTTGTAAAGGAGATGATTTATTCTGGCAGGCATGAGATTCTTCCACGGATCTGCGATTTTCTGCTTTTCCGATTTTTTGCAGTTTCTGGCATTGATGATTCGAAATTAAAAAAAAAAAAAATCAGTCATCAGCCCGAAAATTGGGACATAAAACATGTCACAAATTTCGACAAGTGATTGCCGAAAAAACAATTCCGTCAATCCTTCGCAGGAGAAAATAACCAATTTTGAAAAATATCGCAAAAAACTGATGATTGCGCCAAAGGGTTGTGGAAAAATGGCAACTTTCATCAAAGGATCGCGGAAAAATTACGAATTTCTTCAAAATATCGCGAAAAAAGACGAATTGTGCCGAAAGATCGTGAAAAAAAGCGGATTTCGTCTAAGGATAATGAAAAAACTCTGAATTTTGCCAAAAGATCGCAAAAAAACGTGGATGTTGTGTAAGGATCAGGAAAACACTCGGAATTTTTCGTCAAAGAATCAAGAAAACATGCGAATTCTGTCAAAGTATCGCGGAAAAAATGTAAATTTCTTCAAAGGATTGCGAGGGAAAACGCAAAATCTGTCAAACAATCGTGAATTCTGTCATGGGACTGCAAAAAAACGCAAATTTCGTCAAAAGATTTTGGAATAAACGCCTATTCTCAAAAAAGATCTTTTGAAAAAAAGAAAGAAATTTTGTCAAAAGATCGCGAAGGAAACTGGCATTTCGTCTACAGATCGCGGAAGAAATGTGAATTCTGTCACAGGATCGCGGAAAAAGGGCGAATTCTGTCACAGGATCGCGGAAAAAGTGCGAATTCTGTCACAGGATCGCGGAAAAAGTGCGAATTCTGTCACAGGATCGTGGAAAAAGTGCGAATTCTGTCACAGGATCGCAGAAAAAGTGCGAATTCTGTCACAGGATCGCAGAAAAAGTGCGAATTCTGTCACAGGATCATGGAAAAAACGCGAATTCTGACACAGGATCGCGGAAAAAACACAAATTTCGTCTAAAGATCGTGGAAGAAACGTTAATTTCATCAAAGTTCGCAGAAGAATTCGCGAATTTTGTCAAAAGATCGCGGAAGAATTCGCGAATTTCATCAAAAGATTGCGGAAAAAACGCGAATTTCGTCAAAAGATCGTGGAAAAAACACAAATTTCGTCAAAAGATTGCGCAAAAAACGCGAATTTCGTCAAAAGATCGCTGAAAAGACCTTAATTTTGTCAAAAGATTGCTGAGAAAACCTTAATTTCATCAAAAGATTGCTGAAAAACCCTTAATTTCGTCAAAAAATCAGTGAAAAACCTCGAATTTTGTCAAAAGATAACTGAAAAAATGCATATTTCGTCAAAAGATTGCTGAAAAAATGCATATTTCGTCAAAAGATCGCTGAAAAAATGCGTATTTCGTCAAAAGATCGCTGAAAAAACACGTATTTCATCAAAAGATCGCTGAGAAAACACGTATTTCGTCAAAAGATCGCTACAAAAACACGTATTTCGTCAAAAGATCGCTGAAGAAACGCGTATTTCGTCAAAAAACTCTATCTTATTTTACATAAATTCAATAAATGTTTTGATTAACATTTAGCAAGCTGATTTCTTTATTGCAACTATCCTTACATTTGGTAAATTAATTTTTTTTTCTTCTATTTTTTGTGTTTGATAAAAGATAAAGTAATCATGGATATAAATTATGTTATTCAAACATGACTAAATTTTAAGGTTTGTTGTATAGTCCATACTTGCATCCTTGCATTTGTTGTATAGTACTTACCTGTTTTTCAAGGGATACACTCTTATATTGTGATTTTTGAAAAAGGAGAAATATCCATTAAAAAAATTTTTTATTTATCAATCTCCTTGTAATTTTCATGTTTATGTAAAATTTAAAACTGCACTCTAATCTATAAAATGTCGCTATCAGAATCTCCCTATTTGTTCTCTCCAAAATTGTCTCATGAAGTAAAAAAAAATTTTCCTCCTTTTTTTCTTTGGCCCAATTTTATGCCTGCTCTTGTTTTTGTCTTGCCTTTGTGCTATGATGGCTTAGAATTATAGAACGGAGGTTCTTTTAGAACCAGTTCGTAGGCTGGGCATACATGCTCGGTAGTTTCATCATGCAGGCGACATTTCTTAAATAGTAGTTCTTTTTTGGAGGCCGGAGTAATACCTACTTTAAAAGCAATGTACGGAGTTTGAACTTCTCGGCGTGGTGGATGTGCAGGTTGGTTTGTTGTTTTTCTGGAATCACTGTCCCTGTTTTAAAGTAAGATTTATAAAATTCTCTGAGTTTCCTTGAATGTGATAGTTGCTGCTGTTTATTGACGAAAGTGTTTTTTGAGGAATGGGTTGTTAGATAATCAGATAAACAGATAATCATCTCCTTGGAAATCAATAGTGCAACAGGTCTTGTTTAATAAAGTTTTATAGCATTCACGTAATGGGACAGGTCACGATAGTTAATGGCGTTGATCTGGAGTTGCATTTCTTTCCCTTTTGACTTTTCCTTTTGCTTCAGACATAAACTTAACTTCTTTATTATTCTTGTATGAAACATTGCTTGATAATATTTCTCTTTTCTAGTTTATATTTAATCGTTTCATGTTTTATATTATATTAAAATTTAAGAAGTTATAAAGTAATTAGCATCTTGTAAATGTAAAGTTAAGTACTTTTAAATTACTAAAAGCTATTTAATTGGTAAAAGTTTTAAGGAGATATGTTTAAATGTTAGCAACCTCATGTTTAACGATGTTTAAATTAAGTAACGATAATATTAGCGAGGTTTGTGTTAAAGCTTAGTAAAAAAATGCAAAGTCTAAAAGTAAATGCTCTATTTATGTATTTAAAGCTTAACTTTGAATGCCAGCCTAAATTTACTTTCACTTGATGAGTTCCGGTGATCTTCTACATAATATGTAAAGTTTGGAAATATGGATTAGTTAATATCCAATCATCTGTGATACTCAAAGTTCATCTATTTTTATTTTACAAATGTTATGTTTTAATAAAGTTTATTTGTTATTTTTACCCACCTTGTATTCATTGAACTTTTCATACTTTTAACGCACACACACATTTCTTGCAATTTCTTTTCGAGCCATTTTTTGACTCTTTAACTCCATCTACTTAGTAAATACCAGGGTTCGATTTAAGCGGTATCGCATCGCAATTTGCGATTCAAATTTAACTAAAATGCGATCCAAGAAATGCATTAAATCGCAATCATTGCGATGCATATTTCCCACACCCTTTGTTATGTCATGTACACTTAAAGTTAAAATTTAAAGGTGTTTTTACATGACATACGTTGTGTTTTCACCCTCCCCAAGTGTTTATTTACAATGGAAGTACAGCGAGGAAGTACGCTTTAAAAAAAAAAAAAAAATTGTTGTAAATTTTCAAGATTTAAAAGTTACGTTAGCTATTTTTTACTTGCTATACAAAAGTGTCTAACTGCTATTCAAAACTGACTTTGTATAGCAGTTACTGCTATGCAACTTTCTTTTTCTAAATCGACCCCTGGTAAATACAGAACTTGTGTGGAAATATAAATTATTTAAAAACAACGTTTAAACACACAATAAAATAAGTTGATTTGATCATACGTATATGTTTCGTGAGTACTAGGACTCGCATCTTCAGTGTAAAAAACTTTAAAAACAATATCTCCCAACTACATGAACGGTGAAAACCCAAATGTTAAAACAAAATACCAAAAGACTATCAAGTTCTAACAGCCAATGAAATTAATGCGGAAGTGAAGTGTCGTGACACAACAAATCCACCCAGAAAGTTGAGATGTATGGTGTACTAGATAAATCATTAACCAAGGAGTCTTTAAATTTATGGATATGAAGAGCCTCAAAAAAGTCTAAATCCAGAGGAGTAATGCATTTCTTGATAATGGTAGCTGAGTCAAAATTAAAATTATGTCCCTCCCCCCAGCAATGAGAGGTGATAGAGGATTTCTGTAATTCTTTTTTCTTTACGTAGTTTCTGTGTTCATTGACTCTGTAACGGAGTTTTCGTTTAGTTTGTCAAATGTAGGACAAACCACATTGGCATTGAATGTTGTAAACTCCCCAATAATTATGAGGAGGAATTTGGTCCTTAAGTTGTGAAAAAGTTAATTTATTAACTGGTTTAAAAAGCACATTAAAATCATAATGTCTCAAGATATTAGCCATCTTAAAGCTAATGCTATTATAAAATGGTAAAATGATAAGGTTAGAGATGGAAACTGCAGTAACAGGAGAATCAAGATTATTAACACATTTATTAAGACTATGAGAAATTAAATTATTGATATAAGATAAACCAAAACCTCGATCAATAGCCACCGATCTAATGTAATTTAATTCTGTAATAAGTGAATTATTATCTGAACAAATTAAGCGAGCTCTATTAATCAAATAAAGAAAAGCCGAAGCTTTTAGGTAAGGGGGGTGACATGAATTGAAATGGAAAAGGGGAGGGGGGTGTGACAGCAAAAGGTTTACGGTAAATGCAAGTGTCAAAGGTGTTAAGCTGACGTGTAACTAACACATCCAGAAATGGCAATCTATTATCTATTTCAACTTCATAAGTAAATTGAATGACTGAATCTATTGAGTTTAAAATTGTTAATATATTGTCAACAGAAAATAGAGAAAGGTCTAAGAGTGCAAAAGAATCATCTACATATCTACAGTAAAATGGGAAGTTGATAAGGTTAAACATTTTAACCTCAAAGTAATGCATATATAAATCTGCTAAAAAAGGACTAAGGGGATTACCCATTGCTAAACCATCTGTCATAGAATAATATTGATTAGAAATTTGAAATGAATTTTGCTTTAAACAAGTACTGAATAACTCAATAATGTGGTTGATTTCATAATCTGTGTAATGAAATTCTTTTAATCTAGCAGTAAGACTTTGTAGTGCACCTTGAACTGGAACATGGGTGAACAGAGAAGTAACATCAAATGAAACCATGCGTAAAGAGGGGTAGGGGGTGAAGTTTTTAATTCGATTTACAAAAGAACTAGAATTCTTAATAGTATAAATATTAGAACTTGAAAGGAATGAAAAGCGTTTCACTAAATATTTAGCAAGAGGATATGAAGCAGAACCGATATTGGATACGATAGGCCGGAGGGGAACACCAATTTTATGAACTTTAGGTAGAGCGTAAAAGCGACTACAGTTAGCAATAGATGGAATTAATGACATTTTAATACTGTCATTAATACAGGGAGAGATTTTTATAAGTTTTCTGGTATTTATTAGATCACTGTCAGAAGGATCCCGATTTAATTTAATGTATGGGCCGGATTGTAAAAGATTCTGCACTTTATCCAAATAAGCTGTTTTATCTTGTACCACTATTTGACCTCCCTTATCAGCTTTAGAGATAACAATGTCATCATTAGATTTTACAGAGGATAAAGCTTCCTTAAGATCCTTCGTTATGTTTGGTTTGAAATTCATAGAATTGTGATCAACTGTGTTTTTAATGAGAACTCTAATGGAATCCTTTTGAGAACTAGATAGTTTGCTAAATTTGAAACTTCTTTCAACTGGAGAAATAAGATTAGGCAAGTCTGGACGTTTGCTAAAAGAAAAATTACAATTAAGTTTGAGAGCTTTCTCCTGTGTAGGTGACAGTTGTGAAGTTGAAAGGTTTACAATAGCATTATTATTCACTTATGGAAGCCAAGGAGGGGGTGTAGCAGCGAGAGGGAGTAAATTTGAAAGCTTTTTTACTAACGAAAGTTTATGAAAAGCAGAGAAATTGACAGACCGGTACCATGATAACCGATCAAGTGTGTCAAGATTTGACACTGAGTTTCCAAGAGAAAGATGTAAATGAAAAAGTTCTTTTTCAATAAAAGCGAGCTTACTATGAGTATCCTGAATAATGGCGCAAAGTAACACTAACTTACAAGTGTGTAAAGATTTCGAAAGACGTTTAGTTAATTGAAGTTTAAAACCCAAGCGAATAAAACTAGGAACAACACCACGACGTTTACAACTACATAAAAAGTTCAAATGATTTAAAACTTTTTCACGTCTTAATCTAAGTTTGTAAAAACGATTAAGATCAGACATGATAAAAACCCCCAAATAGGTCCGTTGCAACCAAATATAGTAAATACAGAACTTGTGTGGAAATATAAATTATTTAAAAAACGTTTAAACACACAATAAAATAAGTTTATTTGATTATACGTTTCGTGAGTACTAGGACTCGCATCCTCAGTGTAAAAAACTTTAAAAACAATATCCCCCCAACTACTTGTTGGGGTACTACCCCTACAACTATATTGTTTTTAAAGTTTTTTACACTGAGGATGTGAGTCCTAGTACTCAAGAAACGTATACGTATGATCAAATCAACTTATTTTATTGTGTGTTTAAACGTTGTTTTTAAATAATTCCATCTACTTAATTTGCATGTCTAGATCTCTTCATGCTTCATACTGCGTAGCTGCTTAATTTTATTTTGTCTTAGTTTTAGTGGGGATTTTCCTTTTTGAGGAAAATTTCCCTAACAGATAATACCACGGCAATCCCACCAGATACAAAGCATTATCTTTTTGTTAGTCAAATTGCGCTTTGTGATGTTGCCGACCGGTTCGCCGGGTGCAGACCAAGTGACAATGCGGTGCAGAATTTTGTCCTTGCATTGATATTCGAGCGGATTATTGCAGGCCTGAACACTCCTTCCCTTATCTGCTTGATTCAGCTCATGCGGAACCCAGCGATTGAACTTGTACGTCAAGTTTATGCGATGCATAGCGCGACTAATGGACATGGCACTAAGGTCTAACTCCTTAGCTAGCTCTTGAGTGGTTGAATACTGATATTCTTCCACATGTTCTCGCAAGCGGGCCTTATCAACATCAGTAGGCCTGCCAGAGCGTTCTGCTTCTTGAATGTCATAGTCCTTCTTTTTTAACTTTCGGTACCAAACCTTCACGGTGTCATATGATACAACAGTAGTACCTAAAGCTGTACACATAATTCGGTGACATTCTGTAGCTGACTTTTTGCAACAGACTGGAAGCAAATGCTGGTCATAATCTGGTAGCGTGATAGTTCCATTTCAGACACCCTGTATTTAATGATAACGATATTTTTTTACAAATTTCACAACACATTGTTATAAAGCAAGTCTCTTTCTTTCAAATGCTAAAAATCGTTTGACAAAATATGCACAAACACGTGAACGCAAACTGTTTGAAAAGACGATATTAGCTGTGGCGGGAAACTTTCGTTACAACCTGATATATCTTCTTTTAATGCATTTAAAGTTCTGGTAAATGACGAACGCAGCGGGGTACGCCTTTTCTTTAATTTGTTCATATTACAGAATGCACTCAATGAAAACAATATAGACTATAAAAACAATTCAATAATTACACAGCGTTATTCATTTGTCACCTGTTCGGGCTCCAGATGATTCGGATGTGCGCCAAACTTCAGTGATGGGTTTGAAAGAATTAATTATTATTGATCTTCACAAAATTTATTTTACATACTGTGAAATAAAACGTGGTACATTTGAAAGATGTTGAATTTACAATACATACAAATACAAAAAATACAAATGTGGTTTACCGTGAAGATGGATCACCGCTCGCTATTTCATCAAAAGATGACTAATATGTATGCTCTCTGGGCTACTTTAATATTCTCCATACTAATTCAGCAAAATGGACGAAGATTCTTCTTAAAAACTTTTATACTCTAAAAAATATTTCCCTTTACACCAAAAAGGGTGGCAACTAAGTTGCCACCCCAAGTGGTGCAATGAAATTCCATTTGTAAACTGGTGTAATGAGCCACCAGCTATCAAATGGTGTAAACAAAGACCACTTTTAGTGGCAACTTAGTTGCCACCCTTTTTGGTGTAAAGTCACGCTACTGCTTATCTGGTGTACAGTCACACTACTGCTTATTTGGTTTGCACAACCGTCAAATAAAAAACCATTTAAAGATTACATTTTAAATCTAATGCAACCATAATTTACAATAAATAGTTTCACGCAAAGAGGCTGCTAAACATTATTTTAACTGCAATAATTTATTATCTCAATTAAACATTTATTTTAAACATTTTAGTTTTGGTAAACAACGGAATTTCCTCACAAATCATTCGTTCGTTACATCTGGACTTAGGTCATCTGTTCTTGACTCTTTTTTTTTTTTTAACTCAGCATAGGCCTGACTGGTTTTCGAATAAATAGAATAAGCAAATTAAAATAAACATACCATAAATACAACTAAACATTGCAAATTGTACAAAAATCAGATACACAGAGCTAAAAACCATACCAACCTCTCAAGCGCTAAAGAACAATTTTTATCACTTTTAAAATGCAAATTAAAAATATTTAACGGCATAATTAATTAATAAACACTACACCGCTAGAAAGCTTGAAGTTTAAGCTTTAAAAAGATACTAATAGTTAAGCAAAATAATAAGGTTTAAATAGTTAAAGGTTCCAAACAAAGTAAACAAAACACATAACGCTATGGGAAAGTGGTCGGAGACAAAAATTTTTATACCAAATTTCATGAATTTCTTAAACATATCTAAACTCAACCCAGGAATACACAGTGGATGGCGGAGCAAAGCCCGTACTTTATAGAGCATAAAACAAGTATTAGTGTTTCAAAATAATTAATAAAAAGTTGGAAACAAGCTATGTTAAAATATGTCAACAACAGTCAAAATCCCGCATGTATTTCTATGGACGAGTTCTAATTGGAAAATCGAAAAATGTCAACTTTTGAAACGCTCAGCAAATACACAAAAAGTGTTCAAAACTTTTAAAACTAGATAGAATCTTGAAGCTTAAGCTTTTAATGACCTGAATATCTCATTAGTTTTTCAGAAAAAGTTAGTTTTTGTAGTTAAAAAAGCTTAAGAATATCGTTGTTTACGTAATGTATTTCCTATGGGAAAGCGAAAGTCGTAATCCTAAAAACAATACTTTTTAAAATGGCTCGCAAATAGTTAAAACTTATTGAAAATTTAAAATTCTTGATTAAAAAATAATCTACGATCTTTAATTTAGTTGAATCGAACATTATTTTAAAGTTAACAAGCGGAATTCATTGTATACTGAGCGTCTCAAAAGTCACAAAAATGCCAAAATTTGAAAATGGCACCAATACAAAGTAGGTTGACTTCATATACTCATAAAATTATAAATATAGCAGCTAGAGATGCATAGGGGGTATAAAAATGTTGGAAAATGATTGGGAATTTTTCAAAAATATGAAGTTAAATATAAGTTTTAAGTTCTTGCCCTATTCCGAAGAAATTAGCCAAAGAAGACATTCAAAATGGCGGACTCAATCATGTGTCGTTTAAAAACTTTATACCCAAACTGGTGTTCGGTTTCCACAATTTCTTTAAAAGATTAAAATTAAACCGTTTTGAGTGTATCATGACACTTTTCGGTGTTTACACCAAACTTAGTCTATTTAATCCTCATTTGGCATTTCATAAACTCAAATTAAGCGTAACTATAGTCCCTTTTTCTTACAGTGTAGCCACAGACCACAAAAAACATAAACAAATTTTAAAGAACTTCATTTTGAACTCAATTTAAATAGCCGATGCCAACTTTTATTTACTAAATTTTTTATCTCTTCTCATGAGATAAAATAAATGTAACCAAAGGGAAAAGAAAAAAATTCTAGCAATTAACCGCATTTTACAAACAAAAAAAGCATCACAGCGGCATTGCCAAAAGCCGTGCTTATAAATAAAATATTATTTACCGATTCCTAACAACAATATTAATAAATGATAGTAACAAACGTACTAAATTATGTGACAGATATTATTTTACACTGACATTTTTCTAAAAATGATATTTTACACAAATTCATTCTGTCTTATTCTCAGTAGCAGAAAGTTATGGTTGTGTCTGCGACAGCAATTTAGTGGGATGAAAATTGTCTGCAGGAGTAGCGTGTTACATTTTCTTACGTACAAACATTATGAGTGTTAAAATAAACAGCGTTTAAACTGATTAATACCAGGGGTGATTCTGAGTTTAAAAAAAAAGAAATTCTGAAATTCACAACAAATTTTCCGAAAGGTTACAACAGAGGGGGAGGGGACAGGGAGCTAAAATCTACTACCGGCACTAATTATGTGTTTTTCTTCGCACGCTTTTGATTAAATTTGCATTTTTTCGTGATCTTTTGATGAAATAATGCCGTTTTTCGCAATCTGTTGACGAAATTTGCCGTCTTTTCGCGATCTTTTGACGAAATATGCTGTTTTTTCACAATCTTATGAGGAAATTTCTCATTTTTTTAAGCGGTCTTTTGACGAAATTTACCATTTTTTCGCGATCCTTTCACAAAAATGAGCTTTTTTTTCGCGATCCTTTAAGAAATTTGCATTTTTCCTCAATTCTTTCACAAACTTCGTGTTTTTTCTGTGACAGAAATTTGCGTTCTTTTGGCGCCTCTGGGACGAAATTCCCGTTTTTCCCAGTATCTTTTGATGAAATTCCCGTTTTTTACAGCGATCCTTTGGCAGAAATTTGCGTTTTCCGCGATCTTTTGACGAAATTCACCAAATTTAATTCTGATCTTTTGACACAATTTTTTTTTTTTTTTTCGTGATCCTTTGACAGTAATCTGCATTTTTCGCGATCTTTTGACAGAAATTTGTGTTTTTCGCGATCCTTTGACAGAAATTTGTGTTTTTTCTCGATCGTTTTACAGAAATTTGCATTTTTTCCACGTTTGTCTGACTAAATTCGTGTTTTTTCCTCGATCCTTTGATGAAATTAAAGTTTCTTCTGCGATTTTGTGACAGAAATTTGCGTTTTTCTTGTGCCCCTGGAACGAAATTCACGTTTTTTTTTTTTTTTCGGGATTTTTGGATGTAATTTAAGTTTGTACAGCGATCTTTTGGCAGAAATTTACGTTTTTCGAGATCTTTTGACGAAATTCCGCATTCTTTCTAGAATCCTTTGATATAAATTTGCATTTTTTCGCGATCCTTTGACATAAATTTGCATTTTTTTCACGATCGTTTGACTAAATTTTCATTTTTCCCACAATCGTTTGACTAAATTCGTGTTCTTTCCGCGATTCTTTTACTAAATTTGCATTCTTTCCACGATCCTTTGACGAAATTAGTGTTTTTTCCGAAATCCTGTGACAGAAATTTGCATTTTCTCCCACAACCTGGGTCGAAATTAATGTTTTTTCCGGGCTCTTTTGACGAAATTCGCGTTTTTATAGCGACCCTTTGGCTATAAATTACCGATTTTTTATGCGAACGATTGTTGAAATTTATATTTTTCAGCCACCATTTGTCGAATTCGCGATATTTTTTGTCAGAATTTTCGTACTTTATTTATTTTTTTTTTTTAAAGGAAATACTTTTTTTTAAGTTGGCAAATTTATCTGCAAGGTCCAAAATAAATCTGTGATGTGCATCGCGCACTTTCTGCTACCGGGGTCTTATTTATTTTAAAGATTGTTGGTTATTGAATTAAATTAACAATTAATAGAGAATAAGAATAATATTAAGAAATAATAATAACAGGCGTACTAATCCAATAGAGAATGATGAAGAATATGATTACGTACCATAATGATATTAAAACATAAAAATGTTCCTGTATAAGAATTATCTTTATTAATTTTGATTAAAAATATGTTTAATATGATTGTTTTGTTCAAATTAAATGCCACCTAACCTTATTTCTTGCTAAAACAACTTAAGTCAGGTACAGTTTTTCTGTCATTCTTCTTTTTATTATTTATAAATTATAAAGATTATTCGATATTTACAAACTTTGAAGTGCAAACTCTATAATCAACCCAAAAAAATCCATAAAAATTCGTTTATTTGTGAATAATACAATTTTTTTTTAATTTCTGAAAAATTCTGATTCTCTGACTTATGTGGTTTTTGAAATGATCGATTCATTTATTTTCAGGATTTTTTGTTATTGATCTCTCAAGAAGATAATGCATATACACGCAAGTGCTGGTGTAATTGAGAAGACTTATGAAGGAGTTCAGATTGAATGGCGCATTCCCGATTTTTCCACAATCGCTGCAACCATTAACACTCAGATTCGTTATGATAGTCCAGTTTTCTCCATCGATGGTGTCGATTGCAATTTTGAACTATTTCCAAGATTCCCA